>JALBCR010001387.1:0-78468 GCA_030710515.1 Abscondita cerata | reverse complement strand
AAGTTTCACGTTGACACAATGTTGCCGGATGTTTTTGAGCATCTCTGTATCTGTCAAAATTAATTTGTGTTGTTTTACGAAGTGCGCATATGTTAATAAACAGTTTGATGTAAAACTAAAATGTACAAATACTTTTTGTATAACATATTTATGAAAAAAGAAAATGATCAGTAATAGTATATTAAAGAAGTAGTTTCAGAAGACACGTTTTATAAGACAGTAGGTACAATGAGTAGTAGTACGAGTCGCTAAAATGCCTTCTGAAAATAATTCTTTATACTATTTTTTCTATTTTGGGCTTTTCAGATTGATTTAAAAATAAAATTTTGCGAGTTTTTAAATTTAGGAAGTGTAATTGCTAAGGTGGCATTAAAAATTGGTTTAAATGCTAGTTTAAGTTTAATTAGTGCATTTATCATATATTTCATTAAAAAAGTGGGTGGAAAAAAACTAGTAGATAAATAAATCTACTGAACATTAATTACGATTTAATTAATGCACACCGAACGTAACGACAGCTTTGACGTTATCAGTGTTACCACCGTTTGGAATAAAAATTGTTCGTTTCTATAAAAGAACTTAAATTTCTATAAAAGAACTCATTTGAGTGCTTTATAGATCTGTAAGCGTCCCAAAATAGAAAAATTATTAAAGAAAACCTCCAAAAGTTTTTTTTTAAGTTTATAACCTATAAAATTTACTTAGACAGCTGTGCGCAACTCCGACAAAGCCAAATACGTGACTAGTTGTAATGACGTGCAACCAAAGTAAGATTGCCATTACTATACAACATGGTTCTGATTGTTGAATTGGCCAATGAGTATATAATTAACCTCATTTTTGCACAAATGGAATTATCAATAATTTTAACACCAAAAATTTTAAACGTAAGTGTGTATGTTAAATTTCAAAATTAATAGTAAGTATACACGGTGGGCCATCAGAGCGAGCATGAGCGATATTTATGGAAATATTGAGTTTAGAAAAACTTATTTAATAAAAGTTGTGAAGGTCAATAAGTACCATATTTTAATTATTTTCGTTTATACAAAAGTTTCATAAAAGCGACTTACCAAAGCTATTTTTTTAAATTTTTATTGCAAATTTGGATTCAATGGGCAATTCTAATGTGACTTTATGTAACATACATGACTTCTAAAATAGACGGTTTACATTATTTTACTTTTTCCGGAAAAATTGACGTTTCGAAAAATTAAATAACTCAGTTATTCTGATATTTATCAAACTGCGATTTTGCAATTTAATATACATTACACGTGTTAACTAAAGCTAGTTGTTCACCTTTCCAACTTTGCTAAGTTTTGGGTAATCAATTATTTAAATTGAACATCCTAAATTCATGGATAAAGCTAATTTTCTGATTATATAATGCTTTATCTTACATTGATTTGTTCTCTTTCCGTTTTTATACAGACGTAAACTTTATAATTTATTTAACATTTTGTTTTGCGGTTCCGCAGAAAACCGAAAATACTCTAAATGGTTCACTAGAAAATGTAACTAAGATTAGAGAAGACTACGTACTTAAGAGAAGATACTGAGATTATAAATTTGAATGATCTCTAATTATACAAGCATTTCAGAAAGCTATTAAAGTAGAAATTTTACGTTTTGTACTATTACCATGTTAAAAATTTTGGTCTTTTTAAGTCAAGAAATTCAAATAGTAGGATTCCTGAGCTGATTAAAATTGACGACCAGAATATTTTTCGCCTTATGACATTGTGAATGCCTTTCGTAATTACTTTTCTTCTGTATACAGTCTCATTGTATCTAAATTTTGTTTAACAAATTACTTTTTAATAATCTACCATGTATTTCCCCACTATTAATTACTGATTCTATGGTTCTCAGTGCAATCAATAAATTAAAGCTTAAAGAAACGTCCGGTTCTGATCAAGTATCCAGTTTCCTCTTAAAATATTGTGCTATCATATTTACAGTGCCCTTTGTAATAATATTTAACTTTATCAATTTCATCTGGGTCCTTTCCAGAAACCTGATAAATAACGCGCATTTGCCCTGTTCTAAATCCGGCGATCCATCTATTGTGCTCCAATTACAGACCAATTAGTATTTTAAGCAATTTTTCTAAAAATTTTGAAACAGTAATATACGATTATATCCATCCTCTTCTAAAGCATTATAGTTTTTGCGTTTCAACATAGGTTTATAAAACATAGATCGACACTAACAAACCTAGTATGTTTTTCCCAATATCTTACCTCCTTATTAGACAATCGTAGCCAAGTTAATGTTTTATACAGGGTGATTCATTACTATTTGGAAATAATTTAACACTAGAATCCCGACCTTTAATTATGAAGATTTAACCCAAAACACCTTGATGAAAAGTCGCTCATTAATGGGTTACAGGTCGTTTTTTTTAAAAATTTAAAACGATTTGTGCTTACTCATTTCAAATTAATTGTCGTATTTATTTCATCTTTGCTGTGAAATGTAGACACTCATGCACCTACACCTTTCTAAATACTTAGTTAAATAAACTTTTTCTGTCCATTATCAAAACGATACTGATAGGGTAAATGATCGCCTAACAAATACAAATTATACGCCACTGTCGGAATAAAATTTTAGTAAATTTCTTCGATCTTCAATATTTATTAAGTAAATAATGTACTTTTTCTCATAACGATTGCAATCCATTGTCTCTGAGATATCTTTAAGTTAAACAGTCAATCTGTACCAGTCTGAATTGAATAAAAAATGGAAACACCTCCAATAGACAAAAAAATGAATTCAGTCGAAAACCAACTTCACAAACAAATAATATTTGAAAAATTATTCATCAAAATGTGACTCTACGGATTGTAATAGTACTAATAGAAATTGTGTTATTTGCTTTAATAATGTTTTAAAATCACTTGGAGATTATTTTAAAGTTAGAAGATCTATTTATTTTGTCAATAAATTTTTAGTATCTTTATTGTTAATACGAATTAAAGTTTAATTTGCGTATTAAATGCAATCCACTGGCTCAAAACGTCGATATTAGTTATTACCGAGTTACATACCAAAATTTAAAAGTGATACAGCTTATGTTTAACTTAAAATATCTTGAAAATATTGACTTAATCGTTATAAGGAAAAATACATTATTTACTTAAAAATATTGGAGAATCGAAAAATTCTACTAAAATTTCTATTCCGCAAGTGACGTAGTAGACAGAAATGTTTGTTTAACGTAGTTTAGAAGGGTGTACAGTGTCACTTTTGCCAAATATGAAATGGATACGTCAATTAGTTTTAAAATACTGAGTACAAATAGTTTTTAAATTTTTAAACAACACACCCTTGTAACTTAGTAATGAGCGACATTTTATCTAGGTGTTTTGGGTTAAATCTTCATATTTTGAGATCGGGATTCTAGTGTTAAATTATTTCCAAATAGTAATGAATCACCCTGTATACAGGTTTTGCAAAGCAAGTTAAAATATTTTGGATTTAGTAACTCATTACTCACATTTTTTGCTTCCTATTTACAGAATCGAATTCAGTTTCTATCATTTAACGGCTTTAATTCTGAACATTTCATTGCAACATCTGGCGTACCACAAAGCTCTAACTTGGGTCAACTATTATATCTACTATTCATCAATAACCTTTCGAAAGTGATTGCGCCCAACCATCTGTTTTCGCTGACGATCTTAAAATATTTCATTCCATCTCTACAGATGACGATTGTTTGTTTTTTTTAAAAATCAGTTACTGGCAATCTTTAGCTTAATATTTCTAAATGTAGAGTAGTGACATATACAAAAAATTTGATGTTATACTATATGACTATTGTATTAACTTTAACGTTTTATGTCGTGTCGATAAAATCAAGAACTTAGGTGTTACATTTGACAGTAATTTAAGCTTTTCAGAGCATATTGAGAACATAATTGCTTCCACACTTAAAACTATAGGTTTTATAATCCGCACCTGCAAATCATTTGTCTATGAGGAGAACATCAGGGCGGTTGAAGTCCACCGTCCTATCAGTGAGTACCGGTCAGCGCAGTGCTACTTTCCAGCACCGCCTTAGGTGCGTATTTATAATATGGCTCGGGATGTTGGAGTAAGCCATACTTTACGGCAAGACGAGAATGTATAAGTTTTGCTACCTGGTTGTGTCTGCTTAGATAATCGGTTTCAGATAAGCTTGAACAACCTGCTGTTATATGCTCAATGCTTTTGCCCGGTTGGTTGCATCTTCTACATTTATCTACCGTGTTCAATTTGAGGATGTGTCTCTCATAGTTTCTCGTTCTCATCACTTTATCTTGAATAGCAATCATAAATCCCTCTGTCTTGGGCTGAAGTTGGCCCTGCCTCAAGAAACGAAGCAAAGCCTCCCTGTCGATATGATCTAGAACCAGTTGTGCCGGGTATTTACTGTGGAGTGACTTTCTCTCCAAGCTGCTAACCTGTCGCTACAACTGGTTACTTAAAGTTGGACGTTCCGTTGCTCGAGTTTTAGAGGAGTGTAATTTTATTTGCTTCGGGAACTCGCTTAATTTTGGGGTGTTCATGTTGACGAAAATACTCCCTCATCTTCCGTTCCTGTGTTCTACAGAGGCTCTTTAAATGTAAAGTCCCCTGGCCTCCATCCTTACGGGGAAGATATAGACGTTTGGTTGCTGACTTAGGGTGGTGGTAACAAAACTTCGATAGCAAACGTCGTGTCAGGCGGTCGAGGCTATTCAGGTCAGTTTTGCTCCATTTGACAACTCTAAAGGAGTGAGTCAATACAGGTATTGCCTATGTATTGATTTCTTTAATTAGATTTTTGGCTTTGAGTTTGGTGTTGAATAACTTTGTTAGTCTGCTTTATACTTGAAAGTGAATTCTTCTTTCAGGGACGTGTGCGGAATTCCACGGTTTTGTTGTACCCCTAAGTATCTATATGTACTTTCAGGTGTCAACATTGGGATCTCAGGAAATATCTCTGCTTCATGTTGGACATGTCCTTTACTTATATGGACTGTCGCACACTTCTCCAGGTTGAATTCCACTTTTATAGTCTCACTAAAGTGCTTTGTGGTTTTTATTAGGAAGTTGTTCTTAGTCTCGGCATACAGTTTGAGATCGTCCATGAATAGTAGGTGAGAGTATCGTATTTGGTCTCTCAATTGTAGACGAAATTCTTTTTGGACTGATTTAGGAGCTGGGAAAGAGGATTCATCGCCAGGCAGAACCAGACCAGACTGAGCGAGTCCCCTGAAAAATACCACGTAGTATGTTAATGTCGGCAAGGTTTTGTTTTCAGCGTTTAATGTGGATCTCCAGGACTTCATAACATGTTTAAGTAGGTTCTGTACGTGGGGAGAGATTTTATGGATTTCAAAGGTTTTGAGGAACCAGTTGTGCGGCACGGAATCGAAGGCTTTAGCGTTGTCTACATAACAAGCAAATAGATTACGTTTTTGGATTGAGCTTGTTCAGAAGGATTGAGTCAACGACAAGTTGTTCCTTACATACAAGGGACTCTCTTATACATCCTTTTTGTTTGAAAGCTATTAAGTTGTTATTACTGCAGTGTTGGTATATCAAGTCGCTTATCACAGCAGTTAGTAATTTATAGAAGACTGAGAGACACGTGATTGGTAGGTAGTTTTGTGGATCTTGTTTATTTCCCTTTTTATACTTAAGATAGGTGACACCTTTTGTGATGAATGCAGTGGTGTTGTCGGGATTCTCAAACATTTTGTTAAAACTGGCAGATAGTGGTTAGTGACATGAGGTTAACTTCTTCAACCAGTAGTTCTGTACACGGTCGGGTCCAACAGACTTTCAGTTTTTTAGTCGTTTGAGTGTACTGGTAATATCGTCTAAGGTGAATGCTGTTTTTCGGGCACCTCGTCGTAGGCATCGATTACGTCAGATAGTGACCTGTAGAAATGCGTCTCTCTGTTTTGATACATTCGGTTCTGATCTTTCCTCTTGGTTGCTTTATTGTAGCGACACAGTCTGGCCCCTTCAACCCTGGTCTTTTGCCTGAGTATGTCTTTATGTTCAAGAAGTCTTTCCACTTTGTTCGGATTGGTGGATGTTGACTTGAGGCTCTTCTTAATAAAGTCGATTTTTTCATGATTTCTGGTGTACGTGTGCCTTTAAGATATACTTCTATTATGTCCGCTTGGGATCTAAGTCGGTCGATACCCTTGAGAAGTTGGGTTTTCTAGGCTGGACTTTGGGTGTCTGGTCCAGGCGGTCCACAACTGTTAGAGAAAGTGACTGTTTATTTGCCAAGGCTGAGTACTGCTGTTGCAGCTGCGGCATAAATTCCATTATAAATTTTTTTGAGGTTTTCAGTTTCTTTTAGGTAATTTTGTAGCGCGATGTTTACCTTTTCTATGTGGTTGTTGGTTTCCGGTGTGGAGCAGCTTTGGTAGTCTGGGTCGCGTTAGAGGATCCATGCTTTCATAGAGACAACTTGGCCCAGAGACATTTCTTGAATTGTAATGCTGTTTGTTGCTTTTGTAGTTGTGTCTATTCTAGGAGGAAGGTCTTCCTCTGGGGTCATTTCAGCAGTTTTGGATTGAATTACTACATTTATTTGTTCCTCGCTGAAGCAGGTGCCTACTTGCCTGCGGATATTAGTGATTTCTGTTGCGGTTAGGTAACCTTTGTTTACTATGACTCTTTTTGGTCTACGATGTTTTGTTCTGTAAGGTTGCTTAGTTCAGGGTGCATTCTGCAAAATTTGTTATGGAGCATGTATCTCCATCCTGGCAGCGGGTCGTCTCTACATTCGTTGACGTAATAAAACGCTCTGATTACATCGCTATTCAGTTGGTTTGTCTATTTTAAACGTCGTCCTCATCAATGACAGTCCCCCATTAATGGAGGACGGGGCACAGGATTATTATTATTATTATAACTTAATTTTCAAATGGCACTACGTAATTTTTTTTTTGCCTTTAAATGTAGAATCTCATAAGGTTTCTAATTATAATGTTGTAGTTATATAACTCTTACGCAAAAGTCTGCAAAGATCCGTAAAAGTTAGATACCTACAATCCTATCATTAGAAAGCTTATGAAATTTTACGTTCAACGTAACATAAAAAATTACGTGGTGCTATTTGAAAAAATCAAGTTATCCATGAATTTAGAGTTCAATTTTTAAGTAATTGATTACTCAAAACATAGCAAGGTTGGCACATACGAATAACTCATATTAAGTCTGCAAAATGCATTCCGAAAAATTGAAATAAAGCAAAACCGTTTATTTTAGACACCATAAAGTCACGTTAAAATTGCCTAAGGAATACAAATTTTGCAATAAAAATAGGTGGTTCTTTTTAAAAAACATAACTTTAAAATGTCGTACTTTTATAAAACACCCTGTATAAACGAGAATAATTTTAAAAGATGGATCTCATTGATTTGCACAACTTTTATTAAAAGCGAGATATCGCTTGTGCTCCCACTGATTGCCCACCCTGTATAACAAAATAAATATGCAGGGAACACAATCTAATTGTTAAAAGTTTTTACAGTTGAACACGTTATTATTCAAATTTATACAACCACTCAAATTTATTTTATTTTAAGAAGAAGAATTTAAAATTGTGGAAACACGAATTTTTTGTGGTTAGTACACCCCATTTTGTCGACTATTCCCTTGCAAAGCTCCTTATCTAATTGCAAATAAAGTTTTGTTGAACTTGTATTTCCTTGCCTTGTAAATTTCGTGGACTGATTTTCGTTCAATCCAACCTTCGCTAATTGGCTTGATGCGAATGGTTTGTAAATTAAAATTTTTTATTATCTAGCTTTGCTTTTAGTGCAGATCTCGTGGTATACTTGATGATAACTCCTCGCTTGCCCAAAAGTTTATTTACATAACCTTAAGAACGAACAAATTAAACATTAGACAATATAAAAAAAAGTGTGTTTTGACCTACCTAATGGGACCAATGTCTTTATTGTGGGTACTTCTGACTAACCATTTGGTATCAGCTAATTTGTGACCTCCTCCTTGGCAAGTTTTTGAAAATAGTGGATTAAATTCTAATCTATTCGTAAGTGTGCTATCATAAAGTTTTCTTTTTCAAATGATCAGTGAAGCAATTAACCCTTCAAAATGCAAGTTCATAAGATATGAGATAAAATTTTTTCTTTTGTAGACCATCTGGTGTATTTTCACTTAATAAAGCTTTAAGATTTGAAGGAATTCTTTAAAAATACAAGCCAATGAACTGTCTTTTTCTTCTCCAGCATCACTTGGAACATTTTGCGAGAAGCGTCTTCTCCATCTCTTGCAGACTTAAATCTTATGTAATTAAATCTACCAAAATATTTTTTCCTAACAAGTTTCTTTTTCTTAAGAATGAAAGTAATCGCCTCCACAAAACTTCTTTGTTCTAGCATTTGATTTTTAGCGGTACAAAACTCGTGAAATATGTAAGTATGCCTATATCTTGATCAATTTCTGCAGTGGAGGTAGTCACAAAACACAACATCGTACCAAATTTTAAAGCGGTTTTATACAAATTTATTGTTGACTGACAAATTGTCGATTTTTCCCGAGGTTTTTCCATAGCAACTTAAAACAATTGTTTTGGAAGTGCCTGAGATGAGAAGGTAAAAGGTCGTAGTACTATGTGACAATACAGTGACGATTTGGCTAATTAAACTAAACAATCATGATATTTAAACAATGATATCAGAACTGTTATCGATTGTGACACACGCTCCGCATGTATATATTTTGTACGTGACAGCAGACACATGTAAAATAGATATGTAGTATAACACTGAATCCGAATAGTTAAAGTGAAAAGGTTTACTAGACGCTGGTTTACCATTGCTTTTCGAGAGATTGTTTACATGTTTACCACAATAGATACTTTGAGTAACATCAAAGCACTAATAGATGAGACGAGTGAGAAGAGTCACCAAGAAGCACACCGTGAAAGCAATGTTCTATGACTCCATGATGTTCGTCGTCTTCTAGGAGATCTTTCTTGCAAACTCCAACAACAAAGGTTCCCAAACAGTTATCGCTTATCGCTAATTGTGGCACTGTTAATTCCCTAGCATCACACTACGAAAGTGTTGCAGCGGTTGATAGCTTTAGTAACAATTACTAGAACAAGAGAATCTCCCAAACAGAGATAAAGTTTCTGGTAAATGCACAACATAATTTGTAACTGAAGTCCTTATAATGTGGATCGGTTGAACATATAGTAGTACCATTGATTATAAACTTCGAAAAGATACGCAAGTCTTAATATTTTTTCGTAACTACATGTCCTACAAGCAACGGATGCCCCTTCACCCTCAATCGCCAAACTGTTACCACAAACGGTGAATACTGTAACGATTGATTCTGTTAGTGCATCTCATAAATGCAAGATCGGTGTCTACATTTGAGAATGATTCAGAATCAAACTCAGCAGTTTCCAAAGTCGTTTGTTCTTATCGCAGAATAAGTACAAGTTACGTGCACAATAAAAATAAAAATGTGCACTTGACTCAGCTTGCTACGAATTTATCACTGTGCATCATGCTTTCCTGTACTCATAGAAGATTATTTGTCATTTTAATAAAATCATTGCTTTTCTCGTATTTTTATAAATAAACATACAATATTTGATGTCATTTAGGTTGCCTACCTGCTTTCCTCGATTCACTAACTGTTTTAAAAATGTGAACATGGTCTATGTGAAACTGAGTCAATTAACAAAAATCTCTTGCTTTTTTTCTTGTGCTTTAAATGAATAATAATTATTGTATTATTCTTAAAGTTTTATTTTGATAATACAGAAAAGAATAGTTTGTGATATGAGATGGAAAATTATTTAAAAATTCATTAATGCACAGGTGTATGGTATTTAGTTCTTAATTTAATACAAATTTTAATCAACACAAAATTTAAATATACTAATTTATTTTTAATACCATAAATTTCTTCCATGTAGTTAAAGAAAGATTTTGTTAGTGAAAATCCAGAAGCTTAAAGATTATTACAAAACACTATAAAGAATATCTAACATGAACTTAAGCTATTGAGCAAAATAATCTTATAATTCCTCCTAAGCGTTGGCTTTGTGGAGAAACATTTTTATGGATAAAAATATGTTTGAACAGGTTTAAATAAACTTTGAAAAAAAATTAAGTACATTTTAACATTCAAGTCGTTTATACTAAATGCATAGATTATTCTCTGTAAAAGATTACAGTTACTAACCCTTAATACCACCATTATAAACTACTAACAGAGCCTTAATCTCGTTACAGCGTATAAAAATGTTCTTAGAGTTGCGCATATATCCAGATAACGACAACTCGTCCATAACCCCGACTTACAGACACAGCTTTATTTAGAAACTCTCATCAAATTACATTTAACTACAAATTAATTTAGATTATAACCCCTTATATGGGATTTAAGATTTGCCATGCATAAATTAGTCGTAAATCGGCAAAGGTAATTTGTTCATTTGGCAAGGCGACCAAATACATTTTCGGTTTGAGTTTAAATAAAATTTCTTATTTATTATTGTAGACGAGCGCAAATGTCAAAAATTGTATTTAATATGTTCACTGAGCGAATAAATAAATGACCCGAAAATGAGTGCAAGAGTATTCCGAAGAACGAATAATGCTATAATTGTACTTTATGTATGACAGATAGGTGGTGCGACGGCGGTGACTACGGTTTTGGCTGCAACATGGAACATTTACTCTTCCGCTGTTTTCGTTAAGAAGTAAGAAAATTTCAATAAAGTTGCAAATTTGGTTAAAGTTACCATTAAGTAATGTTTTTTTTATTAATCGTGATTATAGCAGTGCATGTTCATCTAAGATAAACTTAAATAAAAGTATTATGTTAAAATCCTCGAGTTAGTGTACTGTACATTATTATACATTTTCTTGGCGATAACAAACGCGGATTCAGTATTATTGATATTTCGACTACAAGAAATCTATTTCGTGAAATGGTTTAAAAGTTACATAGAAAACAGAAATTGATCATAAATTAGCAAAGTGAATGGTATTTTTGGTTAACAAATACTAAAGTATCCTGGCGTTATAAACACTTCCTTATAGGGTTGGTGTTCATTACTAGATCCAGTTAAATTTACGAATTTTTACTAAAATTGAAATATAAAAATCATGTTAATTGTAAACAACGAAAGTCGATCATAATATAATTTATTTATTTATTTAATCGTATGTTACATTTTAAAATTGTATTGTGATGTAAGTGTTATGTATGGTGCCCCAGAAGATCAGTATAAACCTGTACAGTGTGGTGACGAAACCGTGTGCAATTGTGGATTGGTTTGTCTTAGCAAAGCATTTGCTTCAAGGTTGAGGAAAACCACTAAAACTTAAAGCCCTCCCTCTCCACAGTGTGTTTCCTATAAAAGTAAAATATCGACCCTATTCCTGAAACAAATATTAGACAAGAAATCTGATTTGTCCTTACTCAACTCCTCAACAGCAATTTGCAGAATATTTGTTGTGTATGCGATTGTGTTTTGTGAAATTGTGTTGTACATTTTTCCTAATTATCCGGGAGGGTCTTGATGACCAAGCCCGCAAACCAAAGTGGAGATTCTCAGGAACAACATGTAACAAGCAATGTATAAATAGTATTGTATAAAACTATAAATGCAAAACTACAAGCAGATAGTTTGGTTTCACCTGAAATTTGCAAACTTTTTAAAGTTCGTTGTACACTAGTAGATTTTCTACAGTTTTCCCGTGGTCTTCAAGTCATGCCCATGTTTAAGTAAAATGTTATTTTTACTTAGGTTTGTGTTAGAAGATAAAGTAAAAATAATAATAATTCAAACAATTTTTTCTTAGACTTTTACCTACGATTTTTGATGCTAAAGTTGCTTTGTTTTGTACACAGCCGGTTGCTATTAGCAGCGGAACTAAAACCAATATTACTACCGCGTGTTGATGTTAAACAATATACCTTATTATAATAAATTTATAACAATTTTCTCCCGTATATAAACGACGTTTAAAGAAAAATAACATTATTTAGAATAAAAGAAACTTTTTATCACTCTTCACACAAACTCTTCCTAAAGAGTATTGCTTTTACTCCTAATAAAACAATATACAATTTTTCAAACAAATTGTTTAGTATTAGTCATTACACATATTTTATACAATTGAATATATATAATTATTTTTATTATCTAACCGACAGAGATCACAGTAAAACCTATTCGGTATTGTAATAACGTAAAATGATCTGAAGACTACGGAATATTTAAATTTTGTGGACCTATTACTGGGCATTTATTATAGAATAATGATGTTTTTGTGTTATTATTGTAAACTACGTCTTCTATTGGTGAACTAGAAAACTTAAAGATAATTTACAGCAGTTTCTTTTATGAGATTTTGTTACAGAGGTTTTTTCCCAAAGAACGATAAATAGTTTCTGAGATACAGCGAGTTACCTCTCTTAGTCAAACACATAGTACAATTTCTATACATTTACAAAGTGAGAACTAATAAAAAATCTTATCTATAAGATTAACATAGAGAAATCAATAAATAGCAAATAGTAAATTTTGACAAATTTACTATTTGTCACGGTTGAGTTCAATGTACTTACCTACGATACTAATTTTAGGTTACAATTTTTGTAATAATCATTTAAATAAACGTAATTTAACAAATAAACTTCTAGGCGTAGGCGAAGAGAGATATTCATGTTATTTAGTTTACTTTTATTTCAATAATATTATATTGTTTTATTAGGATTAAAAGTGTTGGTTTTGGGCTAGAAAATTTTGGCGAACCGAAGCGTAGCGTAGCCGAACTGATGCAAATTTAAAAGACCAAAACGCACTTATAATCCGAATAAAACATGCTATTTTCCACCCTAAATCATCCATTTACCTATTAATGTTTGCTTTGAAGTTATTGAAATCACATTGGGACAATAAAACAAAGTAGGTAATTAGGATTTATAGTTGTAGTCATGAAAATTTTGTCAAACATTAGTCGCCATATTGCTAATTAAGTTGTTTTGTGATTGTTTGTGGTCCAATTTGTTAAAAACTCTGTAAAATGGAAATTTAATTGTATCTAAGAAGATACAGGAGTCTTCTCCCAAAGAAATCTCGAGAAATTTATAAATGTGTGTACCAGCATTTTATTCATTGGTGCAAAAAATTGGATGATATTCAGAAGATATACTGATTGATCACAATATTCTATGTTGCGGTCAATGTTGTATATAAAGAACTTGATTGATATGACAAAATATTCAAAATTAAGAGCTTTTCTCAAGAGGCAAAACGAAAGATATTTACCGAAGAAATCTCAAATATTTACAAAGGAGCAATTTGATCGCTTTTTTGAATAGTGCGCCAGATAATTATATTCGATGATGAAGGTAAACGCTTTCAAAATAATGGGGCTGAAGATGGGAACTCTATATGGCTCTCTCCCTAGTGGTTTGGCGATCCACGATAGACGGTAGATGGGCAAAGATACGCAAAAAAATTTTTGGTTTTTGCAGGTTTCTTCTAGTTTGAGTTTTATTGTTTGTGTGGAACACTCTTGTTAACGCTATGCGGATGCTGTAGTGAGTTCTCGTTGGTGCTGCTGCAGATGCTGTCGTTGCGAGGATTGTGTTGGTATTACTTACTTAAGATGCTGCCGTGTTGTGTGTTTTGTTGTTGCTGTTGCGGATGGTGTAATTTCTTAACTTGAGATGCTATTGTTGCGAGAGTTAAGCTGGCGTTACTTCATATGCTGTGTTGCTTGCTTTAGAAGCAAATTAGTGTGATGCAAGTGCTGTGCTTGACAGCGTTAAAACGTCGAAACTGGGCATGATAAGCTTTGTGAGGTGTGTTAGATGTATGCTTTAGTACCTGTATGTTACATGTAGTACTTAGAAAACTTAGGGCCGGCAGTTGCTTGACAAATGAGTGTACGAGCGTGTTGCTTTAGCGCGACCTGAATGTGACAGACGTAGAACGTCAGGAATCGGGCGTCGCAAGCTTTTTGACGTGTAAGCGACCGCATTGCTCTAGCACAGTTGAACAATTAACACTTGTGCTTGTGAAGTTTTGAGAGACGTATGTGTGTGCGCGTTTGATTGTGGACTGCTATGTCGTTTCAAGATATAGGTGTGTCTGTGACCGGTGTGTCCTGTGAAGTAGCGGTAGTGGCGTTTGCGGATGTCGCATCGGTAATGGCGTTTCATCTATGCGAGTTGTTTGTTGGGCGATGTAGTTGATAAAACCACTTTGTTTGTGTAGTCAGTCAGCCCAAGTCTATGTAGGTCACATGTGTGAATGTGGGAGAGAGCTGAAGGATAACTCTCCTAGGTCGGCATTACCGTTAGTGCTGACGATGTTCATGTCACGCTCAGCAATGACACGCGTTGTGTTGGCGGGCATAGCGTTGGTGGGTATAGTCACGGTAAACATACTGGGCGGGCGTAGCGTTGACGGCGTAGTGCCGACGACGTAGCAATGACGGACGTTAAAGTGTTGACGGGTAAGGCGAATGCAAGCGTAGCGGGCTCAGTGGCATCCTTTTTCCGTTCATTTTGTAGATTTAATAAAAAAAAATTAATATATCAATGTGATTAGGCTGAGTGGAGTTTGTTGTCATTCTCTGATTGTTATGTACGACACCGTGAGCATCACATCAAAGAAGTCACCATTCTGTCACTAGAGGAATTGTTGGACGATTACTGTCTCAATACTCAATTTGTATACTACCGTCTTTCTTTAGGTATGGTCTATATAACCAAAACTAAAGGTAACCTTGCAATCAACGCCGTTGATGGTCAATCAATAAGAAGATTAACGTAGATAGAGCCCCTAACAAATAAATTTAAATTATAATTTTTATATTATCTCTCTCTACAGTTTTATCGCTCCTTTGTAGGAGCATCCCCTTTTTATTAGGGGACTTTGGCTTTGCACTTCCACGCTGGCCAGACGGGTTGGATCCGACTCTCGGTAAAAACAAACCTTCTAAATTGTTTCAAAATCTTTCGCCGTCACTGGAATCGAACCAGCGCGCCGGCGTTGACCAGTTACGAAACTGGCGTTTTACCGCTAGGCTATGCTCATTATATTATAATGAACGGATATATAAAAGAAGGAGGAAGAAACAAATGCACGTATATTAAATGAAAGAGGATAATCATTAACAGAGCATGTGCTAATAGATAACGAAAAGTAAGGGAACACATAAAATTCTAAAAATGAAATCATGTTAGAAGATAAGGAGAAAATAGAAAGATATAAAAATAAAATAAAAAAAGAAATAAAAACATCAAGAGAAGTGGACAAAGAAATAGTGAGATTAATTACAAAAATGGAACAGGCAACAGAAAAAAGTAAATACCGAAAAAGAAAAAAGAATCAGAAATAAAAGAATAGTGGAATAAAAGTGTGAAAAGGAGAAAAAAAGAAATAAGAAAAGGAAAGAGACAAATACAAACTTTAAAAAATATGTAAAAGAATATAAAAAACTGTTAGAGAAAAAATAGGAGCAATAGGAATGAAGAACCGGTATGGAAGTTTATAAACAAAAGCATAAAAATAAAAACAAGCGTTTACCGCAAAACAATACTAATAAACGTCAAAGATTGAATTGAAAGTATGGATATGTTGTAAAAAAAAACATAAAAATATGTAAAATAAATATTTTTATAAATGTTTTGAAAATCTATCTAGGTTAACGGCCATTTCGGCTTGATAGATTATGCTTAAAATATAATCAGATATGCACTATTATACATAAAACTCATATGCAAAGTTTTTATAAAAATTTGTACGACGGTTATCCAGACATTAACATAAGATGTGGAGTAAAAATCTAGTACGTTGTAGAAAAAAAAATCACATTTATTAAGAAAAGGTGCACCCCAAAGCAATTTGTAAAATCGAACATTTCAGTATCGTCAACAATAGTTAAATAAATCTAACTGCTAAGCCGTTATACAAACGTTACCTACGAGAGTACGTCGGACAAAACGACGTATCGCGCGCTCAAGTTTCTTAAGACGAATTGAAAATTCTCACTCTTACAAAGCAAAAATAAAATGTTGAGACAAAAGCTATAGACAATAGAACAACTTTTCTCTTTCAACTTTTATTGTATAATTGATATTGGTAGAGATATTGTTACAAAAATTAGTGTCACGTTATTGTTATATCTTTTATTTGAAACAAAAATGTGTAAAATGAAAATTTTTCTAAATATTTAAAAAATTCGAAAATTTGTGTAGGTTAACAGCCCATTTGGCTACATACATTATGTCCGAAATCTAATCAGATCTGCGAAATTATAAATAAAGTCCATGTACAAAGTTTAATAAAAATTGGACTAGTGGTTTTTGATATTTTGTTTACTACATACGGACTGAAGGCCGCCAGACCATCGGACATAATTTTTTTGTTTAATTATAACGTACTAACTCAAATTCATCGGAAAAGTAAAAAAGGGATGTTAAAATTTTTGGTTTGAAACCGTCGCGTCGCATGACTCCTCAACTTATTTATTAGATGTCGAATAAAAGATTATCGCAAAAATAAAAGGAGACGAATGGAAAGAACACTCCCAGAACATATTGTGAGGAATAGAAGAAAAAATACCAAACAAAAGAGACAGGAGGAAAAATATAAAAAGCAAAGAGAGAGGAATAAGAAAAGAAGAAGTAGAGAAAATTTAGAGAAAGTAAAAACGAAGAGACAGAAGGGAAGAAAAATATACAAGAATATAGAAAGAGCAAAATATAAAGAGGTAATAATATTGTCAGTATTTAATAGAAAGATAAAAAAGAAGTAATAAAAAAAAAGAAAATTATACCAAACTGTCATTCGATAATTTAAAAAGAGGTCTACTATGGAAAATTATGGGAGAACGAGAGATAAACAAAGATATAAAATAAGCAATAGAGAAAAAATATTTTCATAACTTACTTTTACATTACTTATTGCCTAATATACATTTTTGTTGTACTTAATATTTTAACTATTTTAACATGCCTCTGTCGTTGACGCTAAATGTTTGTGGTTAGGAGGAGTGTGACCTGTAAAAAGAAGAAAAATTTATAGGTCAAGTCGACTTAATGGTTTTTTTCGTACCCCTCTTCGAAAAAGAACTAAATTTAAATAAGACATTTCTATTTCATCAACCATCAACATTTTTTTTCCCATGGATAACTGGTTTGCAAGGACCCCCTACACTGTTTATATTCAACTAAAAATTTTTTAATTGAATGTCATTTGAAGAAATGTTGCTACTTCATCAAAAACTACACGAATGTTGTTGAATCTTCCAATACTCCATGATGTGGGAGATAATAAGTAAAACTTTAATTTAGTCATATGATCAGATATTTTTGAAAAAAATTATGATATTGTTTTTCTAAAGTGCCTTGTTACCGCTATGCGTCGAACATCACAATGTTTTAATAATCCGGCTCAAAGGACCAATGTTTATCTTGTTGGTTATGCAGATAAAATGGATTAGATAGATAAGGCATTGATTTCTTAGGAAAATACAACGAGTTAAAACGAGACGCTGATTAAGTTGCGTTAGAAAATATGTAATCAGAAATAGTTATCTCAGGGCATGCAGTAACAACCCCAGTACTTTGTTTTTATTCATTTATTATTAGAATAAAACATTAATTCCATTAACAAACCCCATGAGGGAACATCGTTTATGGTCGAGATTTTTGTACTATTGTCTATATTTAAAATTTATATATTCTGTTACACGTTAAAGTAAGTGCTTATTAAAAAATGCAGTTCCGGTTTTTAAAACATTGAAAAATTTGATAAACGTTTGTGATATTATTACAATAAATGAAAACTTGATGAAATACGCATAACAGTAGTAATTTCGTTATATGCCAGTTTGTTCGGGTAAATGTATCTATATAAAATCCATAAACTCATAAATCGTTTCATTAAAAAGCAAGCCAAAAAAGCAATCTTTTATTTGGGAAAGCAAACTGGAATGAATTTATAACAAACATCGTTCTAATTCTGTATGCCGCTCTATCTAAATAATAGCTTTCCCAGTCCCGTTCACACTTCTCAGGGATTATTTTTATTCAAGTTCTTCTCTTATTCTACTACCATTCTTAGGGATCAACTCGGCCGTATGTGATACGATAGTCGTATTTAAATACGATTCTGCTCAATGGTGCGACATCGAGATTTATATCAAAAACATACTCGTTTCCAACTTAAATATATATTTGTATTCAGTACGGTGCGACTTTAACATCATAGATAAGACATTTGCGGATTTTCACCATGAACATTGTACTTTACATTTAAAAATAAAACGCGTCGAAAAGTGCTTTAAGTTATTAAATTGCTGTTCTCCCTTTACGCAATAAGAATTCGATTTAACTTAATATATATTTTATTCCAAATATTTTTTTGAAGTACACACATGCTGGTTTAAAATTAACATTAGTTTAATCTTCCTAAATTAAATTTTGTTATTAATGTGGGCAGAGTGTGGATGTAATGTGTTGACTTTACAAGTATCTGGCAATGTTTTATTCTTTAAATGAAAAGATTTTTCATTTTTTTTATGTTTTATTACAATCAATTAGTATGTAAATAGGATTTTAAGTATTTTGTGTTAATCAAACCACTTAAAGACGTCCTAAAGAAAATCGTGTTTTTAAATATTTAAATAACATATTTGTTAGTGTCCTTTATACAAACATTAAAAACGTTTTGATAGCCTTTAAAATGATGTGTTATTTAGTTGAACTTCTCTAAGTAAATGAAAGTGAATCCAAAGTAAATACTGAATCGAAGCGTTATACGTGTCTGCAAATTATCCGTTTCATTGAAGTGCACTTTGGTAAACCACATTTTTTGTTTTTGGTCTGACGTTAACACAAACAAAGCGGATGGTTTCCCAACTCGTGAACACGCAACGTATAACTGCCCATGTGAAAAACAATGATTTTCTAAATTTATCCCGCAAACACTAAGCGATTGGCCTTGCGACTTGTTAATTGTCATTGCGACGCACCGGCGCCATCTACTTAAAATATTGGTTTGTAGTACATGCTATGTATCAGAGATGGCGCTGTATGTGAAAAAGATTTTCCCGCTTTTCTGTTGACATTTTTCCTGAATTTTCTTTGCTATAAACCTCACGGAGTCCGAGACCTTTCCAACGAATGCAAAACCGTGGAAATCGGTTCGTGCGTTCTGGAGTTATAGCGTCAGGAAGGAAAACCCGACTTTTTTATATAGTAGAAGATAATTTTTAAAAGTAGAATTTGATTTAAATAAGAAGAATATAATATCAATCAAAATAAAATAATAAGAATCAGAAAAATAAACAATAAAAGACTCGTACAAACACATTAACAAAAATTTTTCAAATTAAAGTACATGCCCAAATAGGCCGCTATTAGAGACTAAACGAAAACTAAGTCATAATAGTTACTGCGCACATTTTTAAGTTGTGGGTTTGCAATAGTTTACAATCTTCCCCAATCTTATTCTTCAAAACGTTGATGTCGCATTTATCTTCAATTTCAATTGACCCCACAGAAATTAATCGCTTGTTGCTAAATCCGGTTAACGGGTTGGCCAATTTACCGGTCCTCCGCGTCCCATATCTTTAAACAGGACATTCACAAGCTTACTAATCTGAAGGAGATCTGAAGTTAAGCAATATCTTGTATTCTTTGTCTTGATTATCTGTTTTTCTATTATTTTGTTTGCTATTTCTTTAACCTACTGTATTTTTCAACATCGTCGTAACTGGCGCTTGAACCGTTCTATTGTATATCGTCATGCAATGACTGTGCTGTTATATTTTATTTTCTTATTTATAGTATATAATGTTCACACGCTTAATTAATATTATTGCATATGAATACTAAGTTGGCATGTATAGGTTTTAGTGGTTTTCCTAAACCTTGAAGCAAGTGCTTTGCCAAGACAAACCAATCCACAATTGCACACGGTTCCGTCACCACACTATACAAGTTTATACTGATCTTCTGGAGTACCATACGAATTAATGAATAAATCTGCTTAAAAACAAACCCATATTTTTGCTGGTTTGCTATTATGTCCTGTATGGTTGAAATGGCAATTTGGATATGAGACACTAAACAAATCGCAAACTTTGTGCACACCACTACCCCAATAAAACCACTTAAGCAATAATCAAAATTGTAGCCAGGGAGCGAATTAAGACCCCTGGACCTTTTATGAAAAGTGCAACAAATATGTAGAAACTCTAATTATGGTAGAGGCAACGTTTCGCACCTTAGGTGGGTGCTTCTTCAGGCCGTTGACCAAATCAGAGGTTTTTATAAAAAGATGGTGAAAAATTCATTATTTTATAGACGGAACTATTCATCGTGTAAAAAATTTTTTAGTTGTTCAAACTTGTCTTGAAACTTGATTTTTACACACAATGCGGTAAAGTACAGCTACATGCGGTAAAGTAGGACTACTATGCGGTAAAATAATGGCTGATTTATCTGCTATTTGATAACGTTTTAAAAATAAACCACTTATAAAATCCGATAAATTGATTTAAAAAGTTAACTTTACACCATACTTGACACGATAATGTACAGAATAAGGGCGCGTTTATTTTTTTTATTGATGATGATATTGTTGGTGCCATCTATAGATCAGTTAAACAAATGAACTGACACGACACATATTACTACTTAAAATCAGTAGTTAGAAATAATTTGGTTTTTTACTTTTGATGATGATCGTCGGTCAAAAAATATTATACAAATTTTGCGTGTAAAGTAATTTTACGGCGCTCCAGCTAGTGAGGAACTCGCCTTTCGGGCTCGTTCCTCAAACAAAGTTGTCGCAGCGTAAAATCCTACTTTCCACACTCTAATGTAAATAACTATTTTAACACAGTACGAATCAAGACAAAATAACACGTATATGAAGCGGCAACGAATAAAAAAATGTTACACGGTGAATAGTTCCGTCTATAAAATAACGAATTTTTCACCATGTTTTATAAAAACGGCCTCAAGAAATGTCGGCTCTACTATAGTTTGTTTTATTCACATATTTGTTGCATCTTCCATAAGAGGTCTAGGGGTCTTAATTCGCCTCCTAGCCACAATTTTGACTGTTTCAAGGCAGGAGAAAATTACACCACTAATTACGTTCAGGAATAATACTTTTCACTAATAGTGTAAGATATTTTATTTACAAAATTTAAAAATTATAAGTTTAAATGTATTACATTCACTCTTTACTTTGTATCTTTAGTACCAATAAAAACGTTAAAATTTGACATTTGAAAATAATGGTAAATGTGATTTTTGAAAATTTTAATTTACCATTAACTCTTAATTTTCTTTCTATAGTAGAATTTTGGTCGAAGAAAACATTCCATGCAGGTAGCATTTTTGGTTTTGAACAATTTTGTATTATTTAAACCGTGAAGCAAATGCTTTGCAAAGATGAAGCAATCCACTTTTGCACACGGTCGTCACCACACTATACAGGTTTATACTGACATTCTGGGACACCATACATAACACTTACAATACAATATTTAATATGTACCATACGAATAAATAAATAACTTATGGTTTGGCCGTAAACAGTTAGAAAGTTTATGTATTGAAGGATTTTGCTTACCTTGTTAAAACAGTCATAGATCCATTAAAGCACGGTGTAAAAGAAATCCTCCATCAATTATATAAGTAACATTAGTAGTATCTAACCCAACATTTGCTGGTTGAAAGCATTTATAATTGGCAAATTATTGATTTTTATGCATCCCATTCTCATCGAAGAGTGATAACGGAAACGAGCTAGTTCATATTCCAAAATTTTTTTAAGTTGATCGTCAAATTTTGTTGTAATACTTATGCGTTAAAATACTAGTAAAGGATCAATAAGTACTTCTTCATTATGAACTTTCACGGAGTTAGATACTGTTAACACAGACAGTGCCCTGTCAGCACCTTTCAGTTTAATACTATCAAATTTTTGACCGATCATGTTTGTAATGGAAGCAAGACGCACTTTGTAAGCATTGTGACAATTAATTTTATCATCGCCGACAACTCCACTTGATATTGACATTATCATCAAAACTTCAGGAAATGGATTATAACAGGAAAACCGTTTTTTTACGTCTTCATTGTCTCTTTTGACAGCGTCTGCATGCTGATCTGTTGTGTCCATTGATACATTAGTAAGTACTTTTAAACCTTCAGACACCATACGAAAATACGTATCCATAATTTTGATGTGGGTCCTCGTTCTTGGTATACCTATAAAATTTTATTGAATTTATCGAGCAGCATTATGATCGCAATTTTCAATGTCATCATACGAGGCAGAGCTCCATTCATCGCGTCGTTGATGGTAGTACGAAGTGTCGCGTTCAAGTTATCATCAATATTAGTGCTTTTCGATATAATTATTGCCAAAGCCAAATGGAGTAATGAATGACTTCTCACAGTTCTTGCATAAGCATGTCCTTTAATTATTTTATCTAAAGGATTAGGTGCATACATGATATAAAGAACTTCTTTGAGGCCACTTCCTTAAATAATTGACCAATCGATCCGACATAATTAAATGAAAACCTCCAAGTCGTACAATAATTTTTGATAATGGTAATTCTTTAAAAGCTGCGGCTACTATTTCTCGTGATTTTCCATATAATGGTTGATCAAAGGTAATAATACAAACTTCGTGGCCATATTTTTGCATTCTTTAAACCGCATAATAAAATCGAAAAAACAGTGTTATAGTTACTTGCTGGTTGATGAATAAATGGTAAAAGGTTCTATATATCCACTCCAACCTGGCAGCTCTGAGATATCATTCCATGTTCCAAGCATCCATAATATATTAATCTTCGGAAGCATAGAAACAGTTATATTATTGTCCAAAACCTTTTAAACAACAAATTTACTTAATCCTACACATTTATTTTCATAAACTTGCACCGAGACTTTAGCTTTTTCCGCCATATCTTTTGCACTAAGAGTGACGTTAGAACGTACTACTGGTTTATCAGCAACAATTGCGCTTGCTGGTGATAAGATTTGAATTATGCCTATTATATGAAGAGTGTTATCATCATCGAGTGTGTAGATATTTATATCAGCATTATGAGCAGCATACTGTAGAAAAGCCCCAGTTTCAGATGGTAAAATAAATGGCTGATGATGGTGAACTGTAGTTGCTTCATACCTGACTATTTCATTGTATGAAGCACACATTCCTAAAGATGATAATACATCTATGAGACGTTTAGATCCAAATCTTCAATGACAAAATATCGACAGACCAAGTTGCAATTGAGATATAAATAATCTGGGACAAACAGCAGTTGAAATGGCATGGACTAATAACAGTGCATTTTAGTTTAAAACGGTCCAGAGCATATTGTCGATTTTTTAAGATTACTTCATTTTAAATTGGAATGGAATTTCTTCATTCATATTTTCGAACATTTTGTTTGGAGGAGGGTAATTTTCATTATTTACTACAACTGATCTTATATCTTCCCGAATAATAGATGCTGCTGTGTTCAAAATTCGAAGACGTTCTTCTGCTTCATTAAGTTTTCTGTTGTCGTACCATGATTTATTTAAAATATCATATTGCAAGTCGGTAAAACATATAATAGGTAATGAGGTACTTTTAGTTGTAATGATTATTCTTTTTCCGTATTTGTTAACAAGTTTACTCTTAATAACCTTATCATCTAGAATCTAGACCATAATCTGTGCACACACTTTTTAATTTGTTTAAGGTAAACTGACATTCATCATTAGTCTCAATAAATGAGTATATTTTTTCCATCGCGAGTAATACATCCCCATCTTCAGGACGACCGCCCGTAACACCCGTGGATGCTTTTATAAAAGCCTTAAAACAATGGGAATAATATTGAGCTTCCGTAGCGACCAGGTCATGCTCGTAAACAATCCGTCGTGTAACAGCCTTAGCGATATCATCATTACGCATCTCTGCAATCTCAAGAACAGAGTTTTTAAAAGAAAGCGTCGACATTTGATGAATCTTACAGCAAATATTTATTTTTTTTTCTTTTTCTTCATTCGCTCCTTCACCGTAAAAAATACAAAGATATCTGAATGAGAAGCGCGATTGGCTGGAACGCATTTTGCTGTAAGATGGACTCGTAGATATCAATGTTCTGGCATCATCTCGATGACTTTTTAATGCCAATATACTAGACTTTCTCGTATAATTACATGAAAATCTACAGAAGTAGCGTTTTGTAAATATTTCTTTTCTCTTTTCTTTCAACCCTTGACTGCCTCAAAGTGTCAAGTCTACATTCCACAATAACAGTTTTACCTTCTAGCAAAGATTTATCAAAAATAAAACAAACTTTTGCTATGTTTAGATACTTTATTTAATTTATTTAATAAACATTGAATAAAAATATTAAGTAACACGTCTGTTCACAAGGAAATATCACTCAATAGTGACGTTCGTTCGTTCATAGCCCACTATGGAATACCTTCTGCCCTAGAATGTATTGTATATGTATATTTATTTGTATTTTTATAGGCTCTCCAACTTGATTGTAAATAAATTATAAAATATTTTAAGACATATTTAATGTTTACTAACAAATATATATGACACACATATAAATGTTGCACGATACAACTTTTTAAATCAAATTTTCTTGAAAACCGTTAGTTTTACGAAAAAGGAATAGTACGTTTTTTGTTAGCAGTTTTCAGGCTACAAATTTGATAACTACCAATTTTTCAATAAAATTATTTTGACTTTTGACACCGAGTAAAAGTTTTATCGGCATACGGTATTGGGTTTAGAACTGTAAAACGAAGTTTCATACAAAAATACAGCTTTTCCCTAATTTTTTCACATATTAATGTCTTTATTCTTCGTATTATTATTACACATTCTTAATTAATGTATTAACATGTACTAATTTTAATTGCACATGGAAGAAAAAAATACCCTACATTTTATCAAAATTTTTTCACGAACTATGGCGGCAGCGCCATATTTTTGTAAACATCATTTATTTTCTAGAAAATTCTTTTAGCCGATTTTGAGTAATCTTAATCAATAAATAACCTTTTAATCTTAATTTAAGACTTTTATAAACATTGTTTATTATTCGTATGTTTTATGTTTAAATTATTTGAAATTAGCACTGATACATGCATACATTATTTTGCCACTTGAATGTATCCGTAACAATTTAATTCCCCGATTACCCCTACTTGGGACTATACAAAAGGGTACTATAATTTTGTGATTTTCATATGCAAGTATTTATGATTTTAAGTTATATGGTATGATTATATTTAAACTGTATCAATTTCTAGTTCCCTAGTTAAGTTTGTACCAAATTTGTAAACTTTTGTCAACCAGTTTTCTTGTTGGACTACTACCGCTGTCCAAATATCCTGATGTCTGTGAACATAGGACTCCTACCACTGAAAAAATTTGGATGTAGTACATTATAATTTAGGGCTAATTTTGTGTTAATTTAATGCTCCATCTCCAATTTTGTGCTCCAGACCATTTGCATCGTCATTCATAAAACATACCTAGAATATGCCAAATGTACAAACGGTACGTACACCAGAATTTTCTGTTCTACAACAATGTTTATAAAAATAAAGGGTAATAAACAAATCAATATATTCCGTTGTGATAGTACTATCGTTATGAGTAAGGTGTCAAAATGAATGCAATTGTTCCAATAGTTTTTTTTACATAAAGTGGTGGTTCTAAATGCTTGACCACCTCAGGTGCATATACGAGGATATATTGAAAAATTCTTAGCCTACTATAGAACCAAACAAAATTTCAATGTCAAAATATTTTATTACTCAACATATTCTCCTCTTAATTGGATACATTTATTACAGAGAACCTGCAACGTTTCTAGACCTTTCAAAAAATGTTTCTTCTTGCTCGGCAAACCAGACCTCCACAGCTTCTATTACCTCCTTGTTGTGGAAGAAAATGTACGACCTTTTAAACTTTTTAGTTGAGGAAAAGGTGATAGTCGGACGGAGCCAAATCGGGTGAATAAGGGGGTGTTCTAGTAATTCAAACCCTAAATCACGAATTTTTGCATGGCAACATGAGATTTGTGTGCAGGGGCGTTGTTCTGCAAAAACAAAACACCTTTGGATAGCTTTCCGCGTCTTTTCTCTTTAATATTTTCCCGTAGAGTGGTCAGTAATTTCGAATAGTAATCTCCAGTTATTGTTCTACCCTTATCCAAAAATCAATCATGATTACTCCATGGCAATCCCAAAAAACTAAAGCAAGAACTTTTTCAGCAGATTTTTAGACACGAAACATCTTAGGTCTTGGAGAACCAGAGTGTCGCCATTCCATCAATTGTTGCTTTGTTTCTGGATCGTAGAAATGTACCCTAGTCTCATGCATAGTAACAATTCGGTTTAAAAAGTCTACATTGTTTTCAAATCAAGCACAGATCGAACGCGATGCTTCTACCTTTGCACGCTTTTGGTCAACATTCAAACATTTGGGGATCCATTTTGCAGCAATTTTTCTCATGTCCAAATTGACTTGAACCATATGATGAACGCGTTCGTATAAAATATTCAGTGCTTCAGATATCCGTTTTAGCCCAATTCGACGGTCTGATAAAATCATGTCATGAACTGCATCGATATTTTCGGGGACTGACACAGAAACTAGCCTTCCCGATCGGTCATCATCTTCAATGGAAAATTTACCTCTTTTGAAGCTTGCATTCCAATTTTTGACGGTCGCATACGAAGGACATTGATCACCAAGGGTATTAAGCATATCTTCGTAAATCTGCTTACCTCTTAACCCTTTTAATTACAGGTACTTGATGATGGCTCGATACTCCAATTTTTCGAATTTCACAATTTCGGTGGAAATCTTTTTCATTTAATTTATTGCGTGACTCTAGTTTACTTTTTTGACGTCAAACTTTACACTGACACTTCTAATAAGTTATTGTTCGTTGCTGTGGTAACGCAATATTTTGTTTATGCAAGGAACTGGTCTAGGCTAACTAGATATCAATACATCCTCGTAAATTATGTAAAGATCAAAGTATTAGATGCTAAGATTGCCTTAAGTAAATATCACCTGACCTGAACACTGAGCTGCAGCAAGGGTACACTCCATATCCGAACTATAACGGCAATATATTTTAACTCCCAAAATTTGTTTCATTTATTGAATTTTTAGTAATTTTACTAATCGTTTTGTTTTAAGAAAATATTTAAATTCCAAAATACTTAATCACAATTTCAATAATCGATTTTTACACTTCAACTAACACTTAACTAATAATACGTTAGTGTAAATTATTATATTGCAATTCAAAATAATTAGTGTATTTAATGTAAGTGAATTAGATATAGTACTTTTCATAAATTTATTTAAAGTATTCTTTTACACAAAATGAACATATTATAACCCAGTGTTTCTGACTAATTGTTTGTGTTTTCAGTAGTGTCTATTTCGCATTAACACCCTAGTGGGGTTTTAGTACTATGGTGTTTAAGCAATAATCGATTCAAATTACATAATGTAATAAAATGTGTGACAATTTGTTTATTCACATTTTATCATGACTGCGTTGAAAATAATTTATTGTTATAAAACATAATGTTTAGATTCTTTTCTTAATAATTGATATTTTGTAACAATTCAAAGACAAATTTTGAGTTTTGGGAGAAAAATATTTGTTTGCGTTGATAATTCATTTAAATACCAGAAACTAATTGTTCACTTCTGTACGCTTCTGTATCTGTCATCGTTTGGATTCGCCTACGTAACCTCAATCAAATAGGTTGGTATTAGTGCTCATAGTTATACATTAAATTGCAGACAAGAGTCATTTCGTGATTTAATGAATACATAACGTCATCGGGATAAGTAAAACGAATAAACTTTACCTTAAATTCTAACCTAAACTTTGTATCAGCTAAGTACATTGTTAAAAAAATTACCAAATGTCAAAGAAAACTCCAAGACTTACTGAGCTCAATTTTTAATTTAAACGCCCGTTATATAATTGTATTGACAGATAAATTATGATAAATTCTGTTCTGTGTTGAGGCAATTGTAGCAAGTGGGTTTGTTTTAAACCATTTAATACAAACAATATTGTTCCAGAGTTTAAAAAATGCTTTTGGAAAACAGTAAATGCTTGGGATATCAGGGCGCTACTGTTTTAAAGACTAATTAAGACTGCATTTCTGTCAATAATTTTTTAAATACTTTTATTTAAAATGTATTAGAGTCTCTTAAAATGCCTTCACAAATAACGTTCTCTGTGATTATAAATAATAAAAAC
Organism: Abscondita cerata; assembly: GCA_030710515.1. NCBI lineage: Eukaryota > Metazoa > Arthropoda > Insecta > Coleoptera > Lampyridae > Abscondita > Abscondita cerata. The sequence continues at coordinate 50,095 of JALBCR010001387.1, read as the reverse complement.
GTCCAGGTTATGGACTGCATTTAGCAGAACTATCAGTTATTTCACTTTTGTAACCCTAATTTTTTGTGACGGTTTGCAATCAATTTGACAGCGCATTGCGGATTGGGCATCCTATAACTACACTAAACGTAATTAACATTTGCCGTAAATAAAATTTGGTGTTATCGTTATATTGATTGATTTTATTTTATTCTTAGTGCGCATGCTCACAAATAACCATAACCGCGGAAACTGCTATAGTCGTAAGTTCAAAAGGTGTCTTATCGCATTCATCGCATCTACCTTTTTTATAAGAAGATGAATGCGATGAATCATAAGACACCTCTCGTAATAACGATACATTTTGGTTACCCGAAATTTCGTTATTTTTGCAGATTTTTAATGTTCAAGTATTCCACTATAAATTACTGAGTTTTATTAAACAATAATAATAACTTTTATTTAGTTTATACTAACTATTAGCATCTTCCATTTGTCATACACTAAATTACAGCTTTTTACTAAAATTGTAGGTACTACAACTTAATCCTCATTCAATTTTATAATGCATCATGAGTTATATCTTCAACCGTTTCAAAGATATTTACTATTATTTAATATTATTATTTAACGAAATTCGATGAACATGTTTATAAATTAAAGTATAAGTTAAGTGGAGTTTCAGTAAGAGTGGCTTTAAAAATATTTAAAAATTTAATTTTATCTTCAGTATCACGAATCAAATTTATAAATTCCGAACTAAATGTTATCCAACAATTCCACCTCATACATTAATTTTTCATCTAAAGGGTGATTCATTTAGAAGTATTTTTTAATAAAAAAAATAAATAAAAACAATTTTATTTTATAATTTTTATTATAGTACAAAATAACTATTCTTTACAATTATTTCTTAAAGATAATTGCTTTCAAATGTTGGCCGTAACTACGGTTAACATGGTCCATTCTGAAGTTTCAATTTTTAATAACGCGTTTGGTATTTCGAGTGGTATTTAGTCAAAGACTCGTGTAATATTGGCTTAACCTTGTATACTTTAGAGTTTATATAGCTCTAAAAGAAAAAATCAGGAAGTGTTATGTCACATGCTCTAGCCTGCCAATACACTGGTCCAAAGCTATCTGTTCACCAAATCGTTCTCGCAGTAAAGCCATGGTTTTACAGGCTGTATAAATCAAATTTCGCCGAGATCACGGGCTTTAATTGTAGGTATCAAATAGTCTGTAATCATGGCGCAAAAACGATCACCATTTACAGTAACATTCCGGTCGACCTCTGTTTTGAAAAAATATGAACCAATTTTTCCACATGCTGTAGTCTTTCCATTATGAAATGTTAAACACTACTGAAGAAGAGTGCCATTTCAGTTGACCCGACGCATGCGCGATCTGCAATTAAATCCCCATCATAAAAACTACCTCTAAATGAATCACCCGATAGTTAGTGATCTAATTCACGAGTATTGTAAAGAATTGACATCGGGGTAATAACGATAATTACCGATATTTATAAAAAGTACACTCAATGGTAAAAAAACGAATTAAAAAAAATTGCGATTTTCTTTGACTTTTGTAGGTAAACGTGGATGGCTTTCAATACGGTAGGAATGAAAATGAACTTTTTGTCACTTGCCTACTCATGTTGTTTTCAGCATTTCACCAACATGGGTTTTCTACTAAAGCTACGATAACGTTTTCTTGATTTATTGGATTCTCAAAAAAATTTGTCGTTCAATAAACAAATTCTTTACAAACTTGAGAAGGGTTTCTTAAATTTTTCCAAATATAAAAGGAATGACTTGAATCGAAAAATTTGGAGTCTTTAAATTTTGCTTTCGTCAATAAAAATCAAGTTATTCATGGCGGAATATTTGAACATTTAAATATCTGTAATAATAGATTTTGAATAAAAATGTTAAAAAGAATTTTTGACAGAAAAGCAGCAGCACTTTTATATTCAAAGTTTTTGCGGCATTCCAAAAAAAAAGTTAAAAAATTACCTGGCGCATTTTAGTATCATTAAAGTCTCCTTGAAATTCAAGAACAATTGCAGTAATATTCAAAGGGTTTTATTTAAAAGAAACTAAGTCCCTGCACAGACAAACGGAAGCTGTGTAAGAAGACAAAAATATTTTTAAGTTATGTAAAACATTAATCCGAATAGAAATATAGAGAACATTCGTGTCTAATTTAAAGAATAATGCAGTAGAAGAGGTGGAACTTAAAGTGGCGCACTCCGTATATTTTAATTTTAAATTATGATTTCTTATACTCTTACATATGACACTAGCACGGCCTCAAAGTTAGCCAATTTTATGTTAATCACACAAAATTTGGAACCAAGATATCTTAAAAGCACAAAATTATTTCACTATTTAGATGCGGTAAGTAATTCTGTTGACGTACTTTTGTGTTACACTTGACACTAGAACTCCCACTACGTAATATATGTATCGATATGTTTATTGCCCTTATTTTGGTAAATTTTGTAGAACACAAAATTCTGGTGTATCATTTCGTACATTCCCGATATTTTGTGCATGTCTGTGATTTCTTGATACTACTTCTCTTATTTTTGAAGTAGATGTTTGGTTATCTTACTCAGATGGCCTTCTGTAGGAGTGGAATACGTAGCAAAAGTACGGCTTATTCTATTAGTCGACGTTTCAGCAATTTAGTTGTGTTGGGTTCATCAGGGCGTAAAATAAAAGTTCCTTATTAGTTTTGCTTTTTCAGGAACAAAATCATCCAAGTATAAACGAAAAGACAAAGGGCATTACAAAATAAATTAAAAATAATTACGTTTGAACATACATTTATTTTATAAAAGAAACAAACAACTTATGTGTTAGTCGAGCTAACGTAAAAATGTAATGTTTTGTGTATGTGTTTACGAGCGTAATGTGAAGGCAACACACAAAAGGCACAAAATTTGAGAATGAAGCAATAAATTACCACAAAATTAAGACTAAATTATACTGTACATACCACCTTTTTTTTAGTGATTCACAAATATCCGAATGTTCTATTTTTTACTTTACTTACCGAATTCCTTTTGTGTATTGTTATGTATATTCTTCTTCTATGGCAGTTTCCTTTACTATTTACTACTTAGTTTTACAAATAAAAGCTAATTAATTCATCGACGTGTTATTCTTAAATATCCAGTTCATTGAGTTGAGCAATGCAGCAGATACTTCAAAGCATAGTATGCATTTTTTTAGTTGTTTATATTGTTATAGAATTTTCTAACTTTACTTATGTGTAGGAAATATCTTACCTTTTTTGAAAATTAAGCTATTTAAACCGTGACACGATGCAAATTTTCAGAAACTGGAACATGTTTCTAAGCATAAACTTAATTTCAAAAGTGCGAAAGTAAATGCTTAAAAGAAAACTAAGCGTTTTGAGAACATTTAAGAAAAGTGAGTTGAGCAATAATATATGACCGAAACAACTTTCATAAAGCGATAAATACGCTTCCGTAGGAAGTCCATTTCTGTCGTATATCAACCTTATTATATACAGCAATTTCAGATTTGGGGCATAAGAAAAATTATACCTCTCCCTAATATCTTCCATCTTTGTTGATCAGTGGGAAATTGCGTAGTTTGTCTTCGTCCTCCATGATGAAAATGCTATCTCGACAATCTTTAATTTCGTACGTTGTAAACTCAAACTTACAACAATAAGAAAAGGATATTGAGGAAAATTTTCTTCAAATAAAGCTTGTTAACGTAATAAAAACAAACACAAATAATTCATGAATCAATTTTATTTCTTTGGTCAGATCATTGGTATATATTTTTAATACATTTAGTAAAGAACATTTGTACTGTACACAGAACCAAAATATCAATTGGCACCTATTTTAAGAACTACAAAAAATATCCCGTTCTGCGATTAAACTAAAGTACTTAAATAAATAACATTATAAAGGGGTAACGGTAACATACTGATATATTAGCGCAATTAACGTGTATTTTTTTGTAAACAACTATGTTATATTACAGAGTATACGTAATCAACATTAATTTCTAAACTAACAATAATTCTATTTACAAAATTCGAACTTAAACCTATTCATTCACCGTGGTTATACTGAATAGGTGATAAAGAAAAGAAGTAAGATATAATGTAAAAAAAATAAACAAATATCACAATTCAAGATATTCAAAATTAACTAATACCATAATAAAATGGTAACAGAATATCGTCATCGTTAAATTAAAACCTACTCGAGTTAGAATTTAAAAATAATACTATTAAAATCCTTAAATTATTTTCCATAACTTCTACCTATATCAAGCATTCAGTAATTAGATTGTCAACTCTAAAAAAATCACTTGTAAACCACGATTGAGTATTGCACATTTTCGCTGTTTGTTTAAATTTCTCTAAAGTATTTTTGAGCGTTTCATACTCGAAATAATAAAAAATTAAATTAAATATTTACACGAATTTGTTCATTATTTATTTTGCACCCGATTACTTTTAATAATTTCAACTAGTCGCACCGAGAGACATACTGTTATTTTTCAAGTGTCCTGCCGCTGAAAATGACTGACTCGCAATAGAATGGGGTGGTGTTTGTCCTGATCCTGACATGTTGTTATTAAGATCTCCATTTGATGGGGTATCGACGATCGATGACCATTCATTAAGTGATTTGGCAGTTGCGGCTGCAAAATTAAATAAACCAAATCAAGACACGTTTATACGTCTGGGTATTACGATGTTATTAAATACGATGTGCAAATTAATTAAATCTAGACCCTATTATTAACCTCAAGTAGTGACTTTATTAATTTTTAAAATATTTCACAAAACAAATAAGGAAATAATTTTGATACGAGAACGTGAGAGCATTTTAATTTTGAAAAATTTTTTTTGCAAAATACCATCAAAAGATAATATTTGCATACCGATCGCGTCCTTTTCCACCTTGACGGGGTTGAACCTTCATTCGGTTCCTGAAAAGAAACATCGAATGGTCACTACTTCTTAAAACAACCAACAACATCTTGGCTGTGTTGTAAATCGGTCGTTTTAATTTTTTTTTTCCAGAAAGCACAATAAATATAGAACATTTTGTTATGATCTGTTTTATAGAAGTTTGCGCTCTTGTTAGCGGGAGTTTATGAAAATAAACTGTGTCGGTGTTTTATAATAGCTCGTGTTTACAATTACTTGGTAGTTTAATTTTTTAATAATTAATTATTGTCTTTTACTCACCGGCGGTAATGACGCAGTTTGTCGTTTAAGGTGAGCCAAATTTGGAGGGTTGTACGCCATATTCGCAAACACTAGTCTTTCTTCATAATCATATTCACAAAGTATTTTATTCTCACATAAATAAAATCTATCACCGACACAAAACCTGAAACAAAAGATACACAGAAATTAATAACGATAATGGAGTTATTAGTTAATTGGAAACATGTTTGCAATAGCTATTTTAAAACTTCTTAAGTTTTAGAAATTAACTGAACTAAGATATACAGTGTCGCACATAAAACCAGTATCAAATAGAAAATTTTTCCCCAATACGGAAAGTAAATTACGTGTTTTTCAATAGTTCATGATCACGTGGCTTCTGTAACTGTCAAATATTAAGTGTTTTCAAAGAATTGTTTAATAAAGCATTATGAGATTTTTTGGTTGAATTAACTTCGAGCATTTAGGATTTCACTCGAAAATTGTTTTAAATAATAAAACGTCACATATTAAGAAATTCGCTTAAATCCTTGCGTAGCAATTACCAACAAATACTTTTATAAATAAAAACAAAAGTTTGCCGTAACACGTTGAAAATTTATATGGGTATCAAATTCAAATACAAACAATAGCAGTTTTAAAAACAAAAATTTTTCAAAAAATTTTTAATTTGAGTCACACACTATTCCGTGTTTTCATTATGTACCGGGTGGCCAACTAAGAATGGACGCCGGCTATATCTCGGGAATTATAAATCTGACAATATTGAAAAAATATTTAATAAGTAAATCGACTACGTGAAATCGCGGGAAATTATTTTCAAGTTTGTAAGATGGCCGCTAGGGGAGCGAAACTGTTATGGCCGATCATAAAATTGGCTCTTTCTCCAAAAATATTCAAATATAAATATATTTTAAATATTGCCGTAGTAAAGACAGCAAAATTTCAGATTTTTTTTGTTTAGGGTATTTTACTCTGTCTTAGAAAATGTAGTGGTGGGGGAACGTCAAACATGTTTTTATTTAAATGCAAATAACTCCGGTATAAGTTAACGGAATTGAACAAACCAGGTATCGTTTAAAAGAGCTCTTCTTACTTGATAATATGCAGTATAAAGATAGTCCGAATAAATTTTCACGTGATAGCTGGAGGGCGCTGTTTAACATTACAACAATTACTGCGTATTATCATGAGATTTTTAAATAGCACCCTATGTATCTTGTTTTTTATACTGTATACATTTTGATTATAGCTTTTAGAACTTTTTCTTAAAAGAATTAAAAAATGAGTAAATACGATATTTGTTAGTATTTTTTTAGGATTCTAACGCTACTCCAGCCCAGTATTTACATACATACCAGAATTTTTTACAATGTAATTGCGACTTTAGAAAATCAATTTCTTCCATAAAAATAAAGTGAGGGAACATTAGTTAAAGCTACTCTACAATAGAAAGAAACTACGAATCTTTCAGAAAAATGATTTAGTTTGTTTAAAATACTTCTTACTAGAATCAATACATTTTCACACTTAAAATATTGCAAACCAATCGTAGGTTGAATATTGAGCAATAAAAACAATATTGTTTGAATAGTTACTGAAAAATAATATGCACATACGTATACTTTAAAAACATTCAAAAAATGTAGCAAATATGCATCATTTTCTTTCAATACACAATTTAAAACAAAATTTTTTGCAAATGGTAACTGTTTAATATAATCTTAAACCCATATCGCACATAAGTACATCCTAAAATTATCCCTTCCAACCTTGAAAGGCAGTTCTTTAATTTCGATCTTTATTTTAAACCTAATTATAACAATAAATAATTAAATTTAATTTAAAAATGCGAACATTCTCACCTTTAAGATTGAAAAATATTTTTGGCACATATAGCGATAACCTTGAGTGTCATTTCAAATCTTTAGACATTACAGAAAGTATAGTCTGTTACACAGTAAGAATGAAAATTCCTCGCCTCCATTCGAATCTTTCACTCCCATCGAATTTTCATATTAACCTTGTTATAGAATTTACTATTTAATAGACAGGTTTCATTTGTGCGTTAAAATATTTTTATCGGCAGAAAAAAATAGAATGTTTTTTTAATTAGTAATAATTTCAAATTTCAAAAGTAAGTGAAAAGTCTGAAATCTTTTGTTTTTACTTACATCATCTTTTGTGAAATTTTCGTCTTAATTAAGTCAAACTTGTAAAAGTTGTTTAGCCCAAGCGCTCAACAAGTAGTATGTGCATTTCAATTTCCAAATTCATGTTTTTGTGTAGGTACGTACAGCTTTATGAAATTCAAAACTAATGGTTGCAATAATAACAAGACATAAAATTCATTCTTTGGTTGCAGTAACTCATTTTGTAGAAAGGGGTAGGTTCGTACTTTTATCCGGATTTAAACCTATTCATGTAAAATGTTTATTGAAGACATTTTGTTAAAAGCTTAGAACGTCCGACAATAAGTAATTTAAATCTTCTTGTATTTTTTAGTGTGGTTTAACGATAAAATTACCAATTTCATTCAGCATTATCAATTTGTTTAGATACGCGCAAGTGTAAATGCAACTTGCGATCGTCAATGTACTGTTACTCGGTTTATCTGTCTCTGTGAAGTCGTAGTAAGTCGCAACCAGAACGCTTTCGCTCCATGCTATTAGACATAGTCCTTCCTCTATTTGCCAATAGTGAATCAAGTAATCATCATACCTCAATAACTAAACATGTAGATTTAAGAAATGAAGCGTTATAATCAGTTTTTTACAGATTAATTACAGAAATTAATAGTTATTTAACAAACGACTGTAGTTAATAAAGGCGATTAACATCGAGATATTTTAACGCGTGAGCAAGCGAGCGCGTTAATATTTGAGATTGTTAATCGCCGTTTAATTCAAGAGTTAGTTACACAACTTACCGTCGTCCGTACTTTGTAATTTCATTAAAATTATAATTTAATATTTTTAGAAAAGGTATGCAATTGTGAACCCAACTTTAAAAAGTAGGTACCGTTTTGTGAACTTATCACAATTCTTGAATTATATAACGTAACTTAACTTCATTGTTGCTGTTTTTAATGTTGATTTGTTATTATTAAAATTTGCTTTGCTACAAATTATGACAGATTTTTTATTTACATTTTTATATTGTAATTGATTGACAGATAAAATGGCAACTTTAGGTATACACATGTATGCTTAGTTGACTATACTAAAATCGTTCATTAATAGAAAATCGTTCATTAATAAGTGTCATTAATGAACGATTTTGTTTACGTTAATGTAAGTCATAAATGTACGGTCGACCGAAAAGTAATAAAATAGAAAATGAAATTGTTTTTTAATGTAAAAAAACTATTCAATTATTGAGCTGAGATGTTTATGATTTTGGTAGCGAAGAAAAGCCTGGAGAAAATCAAGGAAATAGTAAAAAAACGGAGACGAGCTGTCAAGGAAGTGGTCTCAAAATAAGTAGAACTGGAACTGAGTATTTGTGGTTAGGAGAAGAAGAAAAATTGGAAAAGTCTGACCATTAGGAGAAAAAAAGACAAGAACGTCACAATAAACAGAGATCTCGGTCGAGAGATTAACCACAATTTAAACACGATGGACAAATTGGTTGACGGTTAAGCGGATATATTAGACGTGTAAAATCAGATTGAAGAAAAGAAAATAAGTTAGTAATGAGGCTATATTTCATTTATGGCAACGAGACATGATTTGTAAATAAAGCTCATGACAAGAAGTTAGATGTAACCAAAATTATGGGGGGTCATGACGAAGATGAGGGTTAGAGTAAGAAAGAAATAAAGAAATTTAAGAAACAGACCGGGTTAGAATCCAGAAAAGTAACAGTGTGGCAACTTCAATTGTATATTCACGTAGTGACGAGGAGAAAGAGTAATGTCTTAAAAAAATGGAGCGGCCGGTTACAAAAAGCGTAAAAGAAGGTAACAGAGTAGATATCTGAAAAGTTGAGGGAGAGAAGGATAACATCAGATAACGCAAAGAGCATGACAAAGTGGAAAAGAATAGTGATAACCAGACGTATATTTATGGCAGAAACTAATTTGTTGATGTTCTAATCCTAGTACGAAGTAGATAACAACAAAAATACCATTAATGTGGTGAAACTTTAACTAATATTAGTTTGGATCAGATTTTCTCAATTCTGCACATACTTTTTAAACAATTTTATACTAGGTCTGAGTACAATTTGCATTTTAGTGTTTGACCATAATGGTCAGAATTTGTGTGAGTTGCACTAAAATTACTAACAATGTAATCGATTGCTGTGGTCGATATATAAAACGCACATTTAGCAATCCATGTTACTTCATTAATATGTGGTAATAAACCGAAAGAGTTAAAAACATCGCTTAATATGCGATTTTTTCTATTATCAAGCCAATTAATATTAAAATCACCTACTAATATTATTTTTGAGAATTTTTCATATACTAAACAAAGAATTTCCGTCAATCGACAACAAAATTCATCACTTTTTGATGGTCCGTATAGACAAAAAATACAAATTTCACCAAACGAAATGGCACATATTTCGAGTACCATTTCGTTTTCGACAATCTTAATTTGCTTACAATTATTTATACAAGGTGTCCCACCGAAAACAAAACAAACCGTTTTTTTGAGCTATTTTAGACTTTAAGAAAAAGGACTTTCTTTTCATAGAAAACAATAGACGCGAAGAATTATACAAAATCTTACGTATGAGGTGTCACGCCTCCCCCATCTCAATTAATATTTTTGAGAAAGGTGCTGTCCCTTTTGAAATCTACAGAGAAATTTCGTCAATACGAGAGGTCCACTTCAAAGTTGAATTAATCTTACCAACTAGTTCAGCATTTTTGTTTTCTAGGCGGAGGTCCTTAGGCCCTTTTCACTGAATAAAATGTACTTGGTTTAATAGAGAACTACAATACCAATCATATGACGTGCCATTTGAACCGCCCTGTAAATTGAGATTTTTGAGACAGGGGTTGCCGGGGCACCTGACCAAATTAAGATAGCTGTATAGAGAATTAAAAGGGCTTTCATATGAGGTATCTGTTGACCCATCATGCCAGTTAAGATTTTCGACATGGAATTCACCTGTCCAAGCGTTTTTTTTAATTATAAGATAACTCAAAAAAAAACGGTCTGTTTCGTTTTCGGTGGGCCATCCTGTATACTGTTTATTCACGAACATAGCTACTCCTCCACATTTATGTTTTAATCTACAAAATTTTGATAACACGGTGAAGTTTTATATATACTCACTTCTACACACTACTGGTTATTTTGCATGTTTAACATTTCTTCAAAAAGTTCGATTTTAATACATTGTTGTTGCCGGCCCGACCACAAATACCTAACGGAGAATATGTTTAATTCTGGGATTGTTTAATTATACCTTTAGTACCGTTAGGGACATTGGAGAATTTGAAGTTCTCAAAACGATCGTCTGCTTCCATCCATCAAAAATCAAATGAGTTATGTTTTGTTTACAATAAAACAGTCTAATCAAAGATAACTTTTACAATTCTAGTTACTCATGTGGACATTTACCCTTAATCTATCCAAATACATTATTGTTTTCCTTGTTCCAAGTAACTATACCAAAACCAAAAAAATAAATGTTTTTGATACGAATGTAATTAAAATGGTGTTAGAGGAACACGTACATAGAATGGACTTGGAAGTACAAGTTGAATAATAAGTACATCATGATAGTATAAACCAAAATGAATTAGTTTTAAGAAAATAGACGTGCAAGTAATCAAAAGATTTCCAAAAATTAGTAAATAATCTAGCATTTATTTGTATCATCTTTGTTTTTTGTTTTCTTTTATATGAATAGTTAAGTACAGCTCTAGTAAATACTTTCACACGTTTAACATCCTATTAGAGAAAACAAAAAATAAAAGACACACTCAACTTCAACTCTTTCATTCAGATAAAGAGTAGATGCGGTTTATTTTAATTCAAATCCCACAACAAATACCCAAGTTTCATGGAATCTAAATCACAATGTGTAGGTCGCACTAAACTGCATTATATCTTTCCAAAAGACAAACATTTCCATCTTATTTCTCTGGAAGAGGGAAAAACATTTCCTTGATGACCAGGCTGTTCTAGCATTCAGAAGTTACTTAAGCCAGCAAGAGATGTACATACTTAATGTGTATATGAGTATACACACCGGAAATGTGTTTGAAGAATAGATTCATTAAAGAGTGGATAAGAAACAAAAGAAGTTACTGGCCCAGAATTCATCAACTTATAAAGGTATATGAACATATATTAACGTGAGAAAACCTCAGAAAAAGTCATGGCAGGCGCGGCGACTCTCTAACCTAAGCTTCCGAAATAAAAAAGAGTGGTAGGAGATTACACCACGCTTCAGCCACAAGTCTTCGTGTATCTTCGGTGTATTAACTAACAATCATTTTAGTCGCGTTGCAACGTTGTTCTTTATTTTATGTAATTCCCCTTTTTTGTTTGCATATCAACACTTATGGTATTCAAATCGATAAAGCAACACATATCTCTGTTTCACTTGGAATTTTGTGTTCAACATCGTTTGAAGCTCGTGGTTGAAGCGTTTCAACTTTGTGACCTTTCAATAGTACTGCAGGTAGAAGTTTATGTTAACGGCAATATTTGAAATTCTAGTTAACTTTGGATGTTACGACAGTTCGAGGTTGTAACGCTAGATGTCGCGCCAAAGTCGTTTAACTTAATTTCAAAGGAACATATACTAAAAACTAAGTAATGCCAACAGATAACTGTAACGACGATAAAAAATTATTAATGGTTTTGCATTAAAGCATTTACAATCATTATTTTAATGGCATTTAAAGTGTGTTTTCAGTTAATTTGAATTTATTTGGAATATATCTTTTAATAAATCAAATTATAAGGAGGTATCCACAAACAGTGTTTTACGTTCTAAAGACACCGAACTTGTTGAAAATACAGAAGGATCATAAAGTTTTTAGATAAGGTGTAGTTATGATTTTGACATCAGCAAATTTTAATAACAAGATGCGTATTGTTGGTTGCATACACGATACATTCAAATATTTCCCGAAAATCGGCCAAACAAGCAACAGTGCTGATTGCTTATTGAAAACAGAGTTATAGAAGTAAGATTTAATAATAAATCTTCTATGTTCTGACGCAAACACAGTTTTTTTTTATAAAAATTTGATAAACACTGACAATCAATTGACCATATTTGCTGAAGTTATCAAAAACATCAAAATTTGCTTATGTCAAAGTCGTAGCCACACCTTATCTAAAAACTTTATGATCGTTCTATCTATATCAAGAGTACACTTAATTTTTGTGGCGGGCCATACCTTTTAGAATATTAACTTTAATGGTATCTCGTCTCGCTTATTACATATAAGTTGTGTATTTCATCAATCATATTTGTATACAAAGAATGTTTTATTTCACTTCTGGTGCTTGGTCTTGTAGTCGAACAAATATATGGTTAAACTTCTCCTACCCGTATGTCGGGTGTTGTCAAAAAAAAACCCGGTTTTCCAAAAAATAAAGTGCTTTTAAACTCATGTGAAAGACACCGATTTTGAATATAATTAAAATTTAATTATACTTTTGGAATAATTTTCTCGTGTGCGGTTTGTCTAGCTAGAAAAGTACTAATACTAAGTAGCCCTACGGGGTGAGGGGGTGTTTTAAATGTAACGTCCTATACTGCCGTGCTAAGCAAGAACGTCGTATCTACGTGATCACTGGTTTTGAGTAATTGAACGTTTTGTATATTTTGTGATTTTCTCTATATTTTTGACTTGCGTTCATAAAAATTGTACCCTCATCACATATTTTGCAACTATTATTTTTGTGATGTAGTTGTTTTTGTGATATTCCTTTACAAACACAAAATAATGCAATTACATTTTATTGTATTATTTGTTTGTTGGTATTAAGAAAAAGTCGTATCTGCAAAAGAAATTTTATTTATAATATCAAGTAGGTATAAAAAACTTAAAAAGTACGGATAACATATTTATGTGGATATTGAATATATTAAAACAGAAATCAGTCACTATCGTCAGCCGATTCAGTTAAGGTTTCCCAAAATATCAATCGGTTGTTTAGTACTATTCCTCCTAGTTTGAGTAATAATTATTTTCTTTCTTTGAAAATATCTTTTCATTTGCCTTAGGTACTGGAGGTGGCAAAGCTTTTTTCATATTTAGACATAACAAAATTTAATTCTTTGAAGGAAGAATTAAACGATGTTTTAAAGAACAGTCATCTGCAACCTTGTTTAAATTCAGCAAATACCATATCTTGCAGATATGGAAGTATTTAAGTTCAATTTCTTTAAATTTACAAGATTTGAGTTATGTAATTATGAAAATAAAAAAATAGAGCAGTACCCAATTTTTATTCTCTTTTTTTCTTTAGTATGGTCAGTAGCTTTTCCGCATAAAATAAAATATTCACACAATGAACATTCTCCGTTTAATAAATTAGCAAAGAAATGTTTTCTTAGCCACAACATTTCTATACATCTCATATGAAATGTGCACTGAGTACTTAGTTGTTAAGTTTTCAAACATCCTTTTATGCTAACATTGCTAGGAAGGTATCGGATTAACGGAGCATGCTCACGTCTGTAATGAGAAATTATCGGTCTATAAGATTCTATGTGAGCATCTATCAACTTTTCATCAAACTTGTTTTCTTTGTATTTTCGTCCACGATTGCCTACTTGAGGTACTACTAAAGCAGCTTCCAAGGTTAGCACATCTCTAAGAATTCTACCGTTTCGCAGGTCGTAACCCAAAGTGGTCAAACTTGAAACTTGACTTCTTTCTTCTTTCTTAAAACAATTTCAGTGACTGGTTCCTTCTTGATTCTTCAGCAGCTATTGTTCTTCTTTTTGACGACTTCTTTAATGGTGTTATGCAGAACAAAAGTTTTCTTTTGACATATTTTCCAGTATTGTTTGTTTATGTGTTCCTGTCTTTCTTTGGTAATATTTTACGAGCACTGTTTCTTGTACTTGTAATCGCAAACAATGTATTTCTTTTTGCATATTTTGGCCTGTTTCCTTTCTTGAAAGAAGTTTCATATGTCTTCCGTTTCCTAACGGTCCCTTTTTTTGTCAATGATAACCTTGTATTACTATTGTTTTGAGCAGCAGTAATAGCTCTGTTGATGATGTTAGAAGTTTTATCTTGAATAATATTGGTTCTATTTTAAGTGATATATTTTCCGTATATTTGTCACTATCACTGCTTTCGCCTCCACTGGAAGGAAGTCAATATCTTTAACTGAATCATCATCATCTTCTTCAAATTTATTTTCTGAATTATTACAACCAAGATTATTATAGGAGTAGTTGCTGCAAATATTATTATTAGAGTTAACACTTGTAGAAGATAGTTCGACGTTTTTCAACTCATGATAGTCCTTGTTAGTATTGAAATTGCAGTTTTTTTGTTGTTTTTATGTCCAGCGCTAGTACTTGGTCTATCGTTATTATAATTGGAATTACCCTGATGAAGATAATCTATTTTGTTCGATTCAGGAATATTTAATATTCTTTTTCTCTGCTACTCATTTTAAGCGTTGTCAGGTTACAATAACAACAAATTAAATAAAAAACCAAAACATTACAAATCAGAAGCAACGAGTTTGATTTCACACTTACCTCAACTTATATACTAGATAATAATTATTCTGACTTTCAAACATAAAACAAATGAACGTATTTTTTAGGTTATATTTGTAGTTAAGTGGAATTTAATTGCCTGCACTTATTTATGAATTAAATGAGTGTACAATTAAAATGAAAAGCAACTAACAGAATATAATCTGCTTCTTTGTTTGGTCTTATATACTAAGGGTTTTAAAAAACTTTCAACGCTATCTAAGAAATAATAGTTACCGATAAACCTCGACGTTATAATAAAATTGAAATCCTGAATAACCAAACATATTCATTCATTTTTGCTTTTTGTAATACTTTAGTTCTACCTGATAGTGTACCAATAAAATTTTTGTCATACTTGTACATACAAATGGTTTTTATGTTCTACAAAAAAAATTCAAAAAAGTTCAGAGTTTTGAAAACCAATTTTTGATTATGTTTTAAAGCGACCCAAGGTTGAGTTATAAGCCTTGAGAGTTAATAATTACATTTACATCCATTTCATACCGATTAAAACTTTAGCCCTCGAGCACTTGTTTATGTATTAAGACTGTTACAGTACGTACAAAGAAATATTTCCCCAACGACGGATGCCCACTAACTAGTTAGGTAATACCAGTGGTGTCCCAGCTAAATTGTACAGTTTAAGAGGTAACTTGTGACTTGAATTTTAAAGAAATTGATATCTGTCTTAAATGATGCTTTAAAGTCAAAAATAAGGTACAATTAATTAACAAAAATTCCTACTGTTACCCTTAATGATATGTAAGGTAATCAAAAACCATTGAAGTGCTATTCAATAATATTGTGACTTCTGATATGACTAATCCCATTTGCACTCAGGCATTTTCTCTAGTAATTAACTACATTGTATATTTTGTATTTTCCGAGTTATTATTCTGATTTTAACGCAATTAGTACGATTATACAATAAAATGAGTTCAACCCTGGGCTAACACGGGCAAGTAATACTTAGCCAAACACGCGAAATGGTGTGTATAATTATTTAATTTATTTAAATCCTTCGTACACACTAAAACAACATAAACAAAGTGTGTCGGAAGCAACAAAAGTGTCCGTAAGATCAGTGACAACAATTATCAATGAAGGCAAAAGTCCAGCAGAAAACGGTAAACCAAAATTTTCAACACATTTGTGTTTTATTCCTGATAAAGCGACGCCCACGCCACTGTTGTACGTGGAAAATGCAGTAGTTTACATGCTGATCGCTTCTGAGTGCACCAACATTCCGAAGCAATCATTCTTCGTATGTACTGTATGTACTTATGGAAGTTGCTATAAATATATCTCAAGAGAGTTCTTGCAATTTCACAGTAATCAGAAAGTATCATATTAATGGTGCTATTATATTATATTATTATCATTGGAAGCTTAAGAAAAGTATAATTTTGTCATTTACGAAAATCCATAACATTTAAAAACCTCCTCACGGTGAAGTTATCCATTTAGTTGAATAAATATATTGAAAACAGAAAACCTGGAAAAGAGTAAATGTTGAGTTTTTTAATGAACAATTTTCAAATGCCTCTTAAAATAAAGTTGCCCACTCGCATAAATGTTTAGAACCAAATATGAACTTTCGAGTGACTTCGAAAGCTAACAATTTATGATTATGTTCCACGGGACAATTCAGTTTGTTAAATTACTCGAAAAACATTACAATCATCCATTTGAAAACAAAGCGAAATCTAATATAAAACACAGTCGACTAATAAAACACAATAATAGACAAAAAGTGCAATTACAAATACGACAATAGATGGCTCGGTTCAGCTCGTAATGCAGTTAAATATATTAATAATTGCAAACAATAAAAGTGGATTATTTCGCATCACTGGGTGCAATTGCGTTTCAACCTGAGGTAAAACAGAGAGGCAGGAAATTATGAAAGAGAGGTGCAAGGGTTCAGATACACAGGGTTAGAGTTCCACACCATAGTTGAATTCATTTATACAGCTATCGCTGCCCCACACAATGGACGTGGCCGAATGGGGTAATGACTATGATTTAGGACACCAATTAAAATGTTTATAAAAGAGCTCTCCCGGTTTACAAATATATCTGACTGTGTGCTATTCTCTTCTGTATTGTTTTACTAGTATGCACCCTTTTCGCAGAACGCGGAATACATGCTCCAAGTATTTTAGAGGCTTAACACGTTTTCATACAATTAAAAATGTTAACATACTTTGCCACTTTTACTTTTAATCAACACTTCTTTAAATGCTAATGAGAATCTTACCCAACAAGATTATTTTGCAAAATTTAATTAGTCCCTACATTTATCACAAGTCTTTGTTCAAGTCTGTCAATTTTAATCCAAGTGTTAAATCATCTCTGATTAGTTTCTTGCACAAACCGAAATTTTTTTTAAGTCACAAGTATTGATAGATGAAAATCATAAAACCGGCCGGTATTAACAGATTACCAATAAACTTGTAATTAGCAGAATTATATGTGCCGCTCCTATTAAAATATGCACTATACTAACTCTGATTGTCAACTTTTTGTTACCGCTAGATAACGTCGCTGTGCAGATTTAATTTGTACTAACATAAATTGTACAATCAACTCAACAATGGTTGGTTTATCGCGATTAAATTTGTGTCAACCTGCAATTATTACAAAATTGATAGGCACAATAAAATTTCATTTAATGAATGTACCTTTTAATATTTTAGTTTCATTTACGAACTATTTCTTTATTGTCGGTTATACTACAAAATACATACATCAAAAAATAAAGATTATAGTCTAATAGTTTCAAAGATATTATTCATTTTGTTGATTCTAGTACCTACACCGGTTTTTCTTTAAAGGGCCCGTTTACCTAGAGAAAAATAAGGTGTTCAGACACTTCTGTAATTTCATATTATTTGATTATTTGACAACAGAATTTTATCAAACTTTGACTTTGTCTATGGAGAGACAATGCACAAATTCTAATAATATTAACTACTTAGAAGAAAAAAAAAAACGTCAAACTTGAGCTAAAATAGCGAACTTTATGGCAGCTTTAATACGATTTCTACAAAAATGTTGGAAAATTTTCCATCGTCCCTCAAATGATACATCTTTAAACTAAACGTATTGAAAAATTGAAGAAATTACATTAAAAATAAGCGTACAAGATGAAATTTTAAACATGCTTGTTTTGCTAAAAGTTGTAGTAATTCGTAGATTTTATACGTTGAACCATTGGAGAACGAAAGCGGCATGATGCCTTTGAGAGTGGTGGTAAGCAATAGCTTAATACTACTTTTAGATTTCTGCGTCGGCACACAACGAATTACCAAGTCGCTGCAAGTAAACTTTAAAATGAACAGTATGGTTTTACATAAAAAAACCGTAAAAAACTTTTGTACGTGTGAATGTTTGTAGTTAATTTTTAAGTAAATATTACATAAACTATTTTTGGTGTAATGCGACCATTATCTCAATTAAAATTGCAATAAATAGTTATTTTATTATAAAAATATAATTTTAGATATGAGTTGTTCAAATAATTCGATGTCAATGAAGTATTATTATCAAATTTATTTTTTCAATAATAAAATGCAATCCAATTTAAATTTACACTTATTAATGAGGAAAACATACCTACAGTAAATGTTTAACAAAAACATATTTGCAGTTCATCATGCAACCCCACGATTCCATCTACCCTACACTGAAGAGTCTCAATAAGGCGAAACGCGTAAATAGGTGCTGATTAGGATTGGGAAGTTATAGTACGACATCAATGGAATTCACCAATGCTATCAAGCTAACTATACTTTTTCTACAAAATGTATTTTCATTTTGATAGTATTGTGACGTCATTAGAAGTATATATAACTCCATAGAACGAACATCTGTCAATATTAAGCTGAAAATGATATAACGCATTAAAACCAATCGAAAAAAGGAACATTATGTTAATTATAAAGACAAGAGAGCCACATGACAAAAAAAAAATAATAAGAACCATTAATTTTTTGAGTCTAGCAGATCGAAACGCCAATAACAAAAATACAGTATAGTGCTTTAATGCATCCCACCATAGCCTTCCTACAGAAAATCCATTCTATTAGAAAAATCATCTGAATAAACGTTACTAAGGAGGAAAACATCAATCAAATAATAAAGAAGAGGAAAAACAGTGTAAAAGTGAATACGATATTTTTGAAGAACTAAACTCATAATCCCACTGATATACATTCAATCGAGAAAATAAAAAAATACAAAACAACTAAAAAAAAGTAGTAAGAGAGACAGAAAAATCTGTTAATATTACATAAAAGCTCTTTGAAATGATACATAAAAGAGAACTAGGTAATAGAGATCATCTACCTAAATTTTTAGGTAGTACCTACAGGTTTCTATAAATGATTGTCTCATCAAGTATAATTAAATGTAGAAAATTAACAAGAAACGACGTAGTACCAACACAATTACAACTAGGGATAATAATTACAACGGAACGATAAAATACTGACAATAAATTAATTCACTATCAGTTTAAGCAGCAAATTTGCATTTTTTAAATTTTCCAACAATCCCCTCACCTCATTTATAAAAAACCCTGTAGTTCTAGTACAGTTATAATATGAAGTGAATTACATTATAAAATTATAAACATTTTTAAAAATTAAGAGAACATTTAAAAGAAAAACCAGTTTTATTTAAGCAAACATTATATAAAGTAAATATTCTTAAAAAAAAAATTATGTAATGAGAACACAATATCTTCAAACCAATCACAACATAATGTTTATTAACGTTATTAAAAATTAAAAAGTACAATAATTATTTCAAATATTTTTTTTAGAATTATTAGATATATTATTACATTTAATTATACTGATAATTTCATTAAACAACAATGGGCATGTGGATCATTAACATGCTCATGGGAATCAGAAAAAACAAGCTGGGTTTAGAAATGCAAACCAAATATTTCGCAAAGAAGCTCCATATCCAACGTGTCACCTCTCTTTTGGTGAAGAACCATGTTTTTGTAGACTTCAGATTATTTTGGTACCGTTGTATGCTCTTTTAATTTGAATTAGACTTCATAATTACTCACGAATTTCAATTTTACATGCAGCCATCGAATAACTTCGGGTCAGGGTTTATTGGAGATATTGTATTTAATCATTGGATACTTTTCTTAATTCAGAGATATCCTCAAATATTATCGAATCACGTTCAGGATAACCAGGTTGTTTGTGGGAAGAACCATGGCGATTGCATAGTTCTCGCCAGTCGAGTTTCTTGGAATTCTTACTTTACAGGATCGGGTTTAGAGTTTACTTGATCAAGATTCTTTGTTTCTTCTTCTGCGAACCCAGGACAGAGGACAATGTGCCGGAGTTATCAGTTCAAGAACCAAGATTCATCATTTGTTCAAAGGAAATAACAGACGGCTTTGGCCCACGGATTTAAAAATTCACAGAAGCAGTTTCGTTTATTAGTTATAAGAAAATGCTAACGCAGTAACTGTTTTTTAACTTTGATCGGTGGTTTGGATTCAAGCTCAACTGAGAGGGGTGACTGCTTTGCGTACCCGATTGACTTTTTAGTTGGTACCACGAGCCAGTTCAGAGCTTCCGAACCGAACCAGATGATTGGTTCATTCATTCGATTACCAGGACATTTAGCGGCAGTTAATGATTAAATAGAGCTCTAACAATTTCGCGACCAGAACTTAGGAAGTAATACATGTGAAATCATCATGCGTGAACCTAGGAACAGGGGTTTTGTGTACGTAAAGTAAATGGACTTTCATTTCGCCGCAGAGAAAGAATTCCGATCGGTTGGGTGAAAATAATCAAAAAACCGTACGCGGGTTATGGTTTGATCTCTCATCTCGCGAAAATCTTAAGTTTAGTGCTACTAATTCTGCATTCAGTGAATCGAAATCTTCGGATTATTCAATTACATTGTGCTCACTGTGGATTACTTCCCGTATTGGAAGAAAAATAGCACGCATGTTTATGGATTAGAAGAAGAAATACAATCCTCAACAGCGAAGTACCCTTCCATATTCATTGAAACTTCTGTGAATTGGTGCATATCGTTTGGTGGTATTTAGGTTTAGAATCCATTACCGTCTAGGATCAGATTAAGCTTTTAGGTTCATTGATAAACTCCAGAATTCGCGGTGGTTCTGCATGATTAAATCCCTTATGTATTAAAGTTCGAGGAATTCGTGAACAAAGGGACCACTTCCTCGCCGCGGTTACCGGGGTCAAGTTTACCTGATATACATGTTTGTTATTTTTTCTTGTTTTAGTTAATTCGCCGAAGAGGCAAAGATGTAAGATTATAGTTTAATAGAATTGCCGATCGATAATGATTTTATTCTTTTATTTCAAGTGTTTTCGTTTCTCCCTTTCTTTGGTGACAATTCCGATTTAAGTACTGCCCGAAAGAACCGGTTGGCCTAACAGGCACCGAACTGGGACTGGGGACCTATGTAGCCTTCGTAGAGGTGGTGAGAGACCACATCTAATCCCACCCCTACCAGCTAACTAGCTGGCACTTACGTTCGATTGCAATTTGTTCCATCAGATTTGTGGCGCAATAATAATCTGCTGCTACGAAAGGGAATGTTCAATACTATTCATAAGATTCAGGGATTTTCAAAATTTAAAACTGGACAGGTCTAGCCTCAACCAGTTCAAAAATCTTCAAAAATAATTTATCATCTAAAGAAAGGGAAGTTGATGCTATCAACTAGTGCCGAAAATGGTGAACATAATTACATTTGTGCCACCTGCGGAAGAACAATCACAAGAATTCGATAGGTTCTATAGCAGATAAGTCTTCCTCCATACAGTTACTCATTAAATGCGAAGCCACCTAATCCTTCACATTTGGGCATATTATGATTTCAAGATGGCTGCCCGATCGAATCACCATCTTATAGGTGAAATTTATAGATTCCTTATGAAAATGCAGTTTCACTTAAAACTTTACATACCAGTTTTAAGAATAAAATTCCTCAACTTTACTTTCGTTTGCCGGGCGGCAGCAAAGTTACCAACAACAATTTATACCAACGATTGACCCGATTCCACAGAATCTATTGACGCCGAGGTTCGAATCGGACGTAACAACTAACAGCTTCAAAGCAGATAGATTTGCCGCTTCCGCATCCACAGCAACATCCTACAGACGACCACTCATTTTACGTACTTTAGGCTCGTTCATGGCCGGCCTTCCACTACAGAAAATTCAAAAGTGGACAAAAAATGCGTTGGATCACAGGTTCTCAATGAATTAAGGGTTCAGGGCGCGAAAAAGCGCCTGAAAAAATTATAAAACAGACAAGTGGTGTGTTTTGGATGTTGACAAAAAGCGGGATCTGAATCACGGATTCTTGCGCCGATGAGAACTAAATAGATAATTTGCTGCAATAAATGATTGAATTACTCAAAACTAAAGAATATTGTGATGAAGTGTCAACTAGGTCCAATTGGTATCTTACCCATTATCAGAGAGAATTAAAATAAACCAGAATTTATTCTATTAATTAATACAGGTTTTTCAAATCTGCGTTTGCGGAAGGACACATATGTAGCTGTTTGTAACCGTAGAAGTATGTAGATAACTCCGACAGTACATCAAGAAAAATAACCTGTTCTTCTTAAGGAAAATCATACTCTCAATGACTTGCATGTAACTTAAGTAAACGGAATGGGATCCAGCTCGCCGTACATCTAGCCGTCGCCAAATCACGCCATCGGCGTTCTATAGTCAAGACAACTCTTTCATTGGACGACTGGATCAGAACCACTGGCCGTCAAAACCAGCCTGGCTGGTGAAAAACTGACCAAGCAAGAAACTCCTTAGAAACATTTTCCCTACACGTATTAAAGCAAAAGATGAAGGCTGCGCAGCGGTTTTCAAACCAACCATTTCGACATCCTCCCTCTTTAGCAAATTAGAGTTAGTTGACCTCATTACCACTAAAAAATGTTTTGTGCTGAGGCCATATGGCCAGGACTATCTAACTAGCCGCTGTTCCGACCAAACTTGGCCTGCAAGTGTCTTGTTCAAAACCAAAGTCTGATCAGATATTGCAATAATGCGACTCATACCAAAAGGAACTTAACCTTCAACGAGGTTCTCAATTTTTATAATACTTATTTTCAAACTATTAAATTCATATATTTTTCCATTCCAGCGGGGTTGTTTGCTAATAAATAGATGTGGTGCGCAATTTTTTTAAAGAAATACTTCCATATGACACCTAGTTTTAACTAAATATCAGATCAAAATATTATTAAAGAATTCATTGTCAATTTAAATGTTTTGACTCTATCTTGACACATTTTTCCTAACAATTTTCTTCTTCTTCACTACTTAAAGAAATGTTTTCAATTCACCTAAAAGCGGAATCATGGAACATCCTTCAGTTCAGAAAATATAAGAGAACACTATAAGCGCATTAGAAGGTATAAGTGAAAAATTACTAAACCTAAAGAACACCTAAAGAAGTCAAAAAATGGATTCGATCTTTAAGCAGACAACACTTGGGTTTGTCTACCAGAGGAAGATGAATCTCAGCAGAAGAAAAGGTTTAGCAGCGAATCAGAGTGATGACGCCATACGGATTCGGTCGAATGCCGAATTGCGATCTAAACAGAAGAAAAACAACGAGACCGAGTTTTATTACCGGCGAGGGAGTTACGATACTGGTCCATCGGCAAAAAGCCGTAACTTAACAGGAATCAAGTTGGAACGATCACCACCAGACTGATCATCAATAGAGACAGAGTGCGAAGAATGGTTAAAAATCGAACAGATAATAGCTCGGGAATTGGGTGGGATCCGCCGCCGTCGCGCAAATAGCTCGATGCGCCCGATACCGGGTTCAACATAAATGAACGATAAGCAAAGTATCAGTGACTAGGAATGGACTACGGGTTGACGATTCGAACGCTGCCCTTGTAACTCATCGCTCTCACGCCATATCAGAAGTCCGAAAGCGAGACGCCCGAAGCATGTATACATCGTGATACCGAAGACCAAACAGAAATCTTTGGTTCGTCAAAATTCGTGGAGGATAGAAGAACTTGAAGATCGCTACTGGCGACCGGACTGTTCGCGACTCAAAGCGGTCATTGACGCGATAAATACATGGACAATGTTGCGTGCGAAGAGAAAACTGGTTTTACGATGGGGAATGCAGGATCGCCGCCAAACGACCTAAAGCGCGACAGAATCATGAGACGTTGCGCCGAAGAAGAAGAGCGGTTGGAAAGGAAAATTCCGAGCTGCTCGAGGTTGGAAGCGGAGTTATCCTGATAGAAGATCGGAAGCGAGTGAATCTTGAACATGGGGTCCGATCGCCGACAGATCAATGAAACGCCGCGCGAAAGGTTCGGAAGCGCCGAGGAGGGGTTCTTGTTGTTGGAGAAGGAACGCTTGGAGGAGCGGAAGGAGGCGCCGAACTTTGCCGATGCGCTAAGGAGACGCCGTTTTGTTGGTAGGCACGCGCCTGTTACGCAAATACTAAGACGAAGATGGTTAGCCGCGATCAGCAGCGAGAATCTTCAACTTCGAACGATCACCGCGGCAATCAGTACGATCCGAAACGATAAATCCATGTTTTGTCTTCTCAGAAGAACACAAAGAACTTGACGGAAATACCACATTGTACAGAGTAAGAACGGATATCATCCCGGCTCGACCCAGAAGAAATTGCGACTACCTTCGCCAACAGAAATCTGAGAACTTAGACCAGGTTTACAGACCATAGCTACGCTGAACCTAAACTAATGTTGGAAGAAATCGAAGAAGGTTTTCCGGTTACATGCAAAGAACTCAACTCAGTTCCAGTTTAGAGATTCAGGGCAGGGTTGAGTCTCGCCAGCATCCATCCGTACCTAAAACAGAAAAAAAAATAATCACGTACGATCCTTAGTATACCTAAATTTTTCCTCATTTATTTGATTGGAGCGATCATGAATTTTTTAAAGATTTTATTGTAAGAATGAGCCCATTGAGATGTTACGAGAAGCCAGATAACGTTTAATGATGTTGACTACAATAACCGTCTCGTTTCTAAGTTTCCATTTTTAAAAGTTTATGATTCGAGATTTGTATGTGTAAAAATTATGACATAACATTTTAAGTTATAACCTACACATCTTGGGCTTCACTTAAGGTTTAATTCTGCAATTACGACTATGTCGTTCAAATGTAATACGATGTACATTTAGCGTTAGTTAGTTATCATCTTAGGACGGGATGATCGATGACAGAATCGGGCAATGCCGAGATATCTACGAATAGTTATCACGGACGGCCGTAAGTAAATATTGCAAATAATAAATTGAACTGTTAAATGTTTTCAGTTTTTGTCTCATGATTATTAATATATCCGACTAATATTTTACACTGCGACAGTTAGCACCATTAACTGTATTAACTATTAATCTTGCTATCATGAATCATGCTATGAATTTAACGATTTTCCCGGAAATCGACTAACATATTGCATGACTTTTAGTTGATTTATATTTTAATTAACAATAATTATAACATTACCAACAAACGCTACTGCGAAAAATAAATCATTAATATTGCTTCATAATTGCAGAAATGGTAGATTCAATCGTTTTATATCCGCTGAATCTAAATGACACATTCTACGAATCAAATGTATAGAAAACTACCAAAAATGTCAATGAAATGTTACGCGTCAAAAAAAAAATATTGGGCGTCATTTCTTCTTGCCTTTCCTAATGTCGAAACACATCAATTATTTGTATTCACATCTTTCTACGATTTGCATTTTTTACAGTTGTTCCAAATACAATTTGCAATAAGAAGGTGTTTCACCATCAGTTATTTGTTTTTTTCTCAAAATTCTCAAACGTACAATATCATTTAGTACCAGACCAGAGTTAGAATCATTTAAAAGAAATGAGCAATATCCTTGAGAATCGAAACAATCTAGTGTCCCTGTATGAGGAGCATCAGTGACTTATACATTTGCGTGAATCCATCTCTCCATATGCAGACTAGATCGGATAGAGGTGTCTCATTTTAAAACATTTCACAAAGCCGGCTAGGAAATCATTTCTATACTTACTTGTTCGTGGACTATTTGACTTGTGAATGAATATCATGGGACCTCTATGCAGTTTATTTTGTACTTTGCGTTTCCAACTTCATTTCTTTAACTTTTCTGATGTAATCATCAAGCAAAGCCGTTCAACAAGTTCTTTAGTGATACAGAAATAAATGAAGAATCAGATTCTATTTAACTCTGAATATGTATTACACACAAACACTGAAAAAATTTTATATTCGAAATTCAAGGCTCGCCTAAAAGATTATTGTGAAATTCTAACAGATAATTTATAGAAAATGTTAAGATCTTCAGAAGAATTCATAAAAATCAATTTACCTACATAAAAAATGTTTGAGTAAGGAGATGAGTAAATAGAATAATAAAGCTGGATTAAATATTTTTAAACACTCAAAGAACTTTAGCATTAAACTTCAATGCCAATTCAATTTGTATTGTAACAAATATAAAATGTAGGTACATGGAAAGAAAGCTAAAAAACAACTTATACATATCAGAATTGGAAAATAAATAGAATAAGACACATAACTGCGATTAGCAGATTCCTGGTAAAATAACTGGTTTATATTTAAATCTAAATTTGGTTTTTAATATAATATTAATGCATCATTGTACTGCTAACTTGGTAAGATTATAACTTTTTACAGAATCTGAGACAAATTAGGTATAACTTTCTCAGAAGTCATGATCAAACGTCGAGTTAAAAAATGTACCAGACCAGAATAGACCCAATGAGTAAATAGACCTACCAATCAATTAAACCCGAGTTGTTTAGTGACAGTTGTGACTGTCGTTGATCATCGCGTCGTAGTTAAATTGGATTATGAGTTTCAAGATTACTGTGGACTTTCTGTGACAATGACTATTAGAGTGTATACCTCTAATAAAGAAAACAGGTTAGAATCGACGGTAGCGCATATCTACATACCGAAATAAATTTTGACACATTTTATTAGCAAATAAGTTTAGAAGGTAGCTAACCTAATCCTGACTGAATCGAATTGGGAATTCCAAAATCGGATCCATACGAAAGTATCAGTAATGTTGGAATGACCTCAAAGAGAAAGGAAATATGATGAAGATCAGAAGCGTAACCATTTAACTCGTACGGTAGACAGGTTTAGTGCCAGTCATGATTGGCGATATCCACAGATCGAGGCTCAAAAAGTGGAAGTTGGGACATGGGGGCAGTTATTGTACATTACATCTAAAGAAAGGACATATTGTAGCAGAAAAGAAGCCTGATAAATACTACATCTGATTGCTTCTAGAATATGAAGAAAAAGGAAGCCAGGACAGAGAGAAGAGGTTCAGGGTGCTGAAGATTACAATAACAATAAAAAGCTTCAGACAACATCAATAGAAAGTGCCAGAATTGAATCAAAATAAATCATTTTGCCAGTGATATAAGCAGAAACAAACAAGTGTTTATGTCTTACAGATGAAGTCAATTAAGCCAAAGAAACAACTCTAAAAGAATACTTTGCAAATAAGCTGAAACGATTCTATAAAATTGGCCCAAAGAAGGATACACTCAATATGTCAGCACTTTATCTCAAATGCCATTTAGAAAAGATATGACAACGGTTCAGAGTAGAAATAGAGAAATAAAAGGCAGAAATAAATAAATGGCAGGGATATAACAGAAAGCGGTTTAGTTTAGTTTGAAATTTGGTTTAGAGCCAATTAATTGAACTAAATTGCAGTTAGCGGATGTTTTCATTCAACAAACAATATCTCCATATTGTTTGACATGGATTTAATATTACTTGGTACAATTCCAGTGCATTTGAGGTTATTTGATTGGAAGTCTGTAAGAATACCAGTGCATGTAATTCCTGGAGTGATCATCATAATCCTGCAATTTATCAGGTAAGGTTTAATAATTAGTTGTTGAGATGAGGTATCCATAAAACTATTCGAAAGATTGGATTCAAGATTTATCCACCACTGTAAACTATATGTCTTGTACGTACTCAATTGTATTTTCTCAATGGTTGCTGCGCCATACACTGTCGCCAAGATGGGGATGAATGGGAATGGGGATCTTGAAAACGGTCACAAGGTGAAATCATATTACAGAAAAAGTTGTGCCATATTTAGAGTGTATTTACACAAAGTTTAGAAAAAATCAAATTTTGGATTTTTTGTTTTCAATAAATTTTGCGTCTATTTTAAAAAATATTGAAAATCCAAAGCACTTTTTCATTCTAAAACTTTTAGAGCTTTAGAAAATAGCGCTTTCAAACTTTGAATCCAGCATATTCATCCCAGGAGATACATCAACAGGTTATAAATTTTTGTATATGATACGCATGCTACAGCATGAGACTAGCGAGTTTCAATCAGCAAGCAACAAGAGGTCAAATCTAACTGCGGTAAAAATTACCAAAGATTCGGACCACGGTAAGCACATTCAAAAATTTTCATTTAACTACTGATTTTAGAATAGTATACGTCCATGCGAGATATCAAGGTAAGGGTGAATTCTACTGAATTCAAGAAAGATTAGACAATTGCATTAGCACTGACTTAAGAAAAGCAAGCAGTTTTAGGATTGATACTGGAACTTGGGTGAATTCCGTAGAAGAGTGAACAGAGGAGAAATGACTAGGTGAGGTGGGGATCTACTCTATGTGCTCAGCCCATAAAGTTTGACCTAGGCCCTACTTTGGGTTTATAGCCGATTTTTTTATAAAAAAGCCGACGTTTACCGGTTTCACCTATTCAACTTCCATCAGTTTCCTTTTATTGACAAGGTTGGACAATAAAATTATTATTTTTCTGAATCTTGAACCATAGTAGGTTCTACTTTTAATTTAAAATTTTGTCAAACAGTTAATTTTCTCCAAAAGTAGAGTTTAAGTCAAAATCGATCCGATTTGAAAAAAATTACAGAATAACTCCAGTTAATCTATAAAAAAAACAAAGAATAGCATTACCAGTTAGAAGAGCATACAGTAGAGATGTTTTCATAAAATCTCCAAGCCATCAGAACTCTTCTAGGTTTTTTCATTGAAATGTAAAGTTCGTCTTCCAATAATTTTCTAACCTCTTTTTGCCGATTTAGAAACTCCTATTTTTTATTAAACCGGACATGCTTATAACAAATATTAATTACTTGAAGAACTACTATGTATCCAGATCAGAAAAAAATAATTAATTGCCCGACATGTCAATCAAAGAAACTTATGGAAGTTTAAAGGTGTGAAGCGACAGAAGTCGGCTTTTTTAAAATCGGAGTAAAACCCAAAGTAGGGACTTAAGTCAGAATCAGATGCCGCTGATTGACACATAAGAGAAGATTCCACCTACCTGCACATCATTTCCTATGCTCACCCTTCTACCAGGCCACCCTGTATATTAAGATTATTGTCATTGATGAGTTATTATATGGAGTTGGATTGTCTAATAAAA
The DNA here is from genome assembly GCA_030710515.1 of Abscondita cerata. NCBI lineage: Eukaryota > Metazoa > Arthropoda > Insecta > Coleoptera > Lampyridae > Abscondita > Abscondita cerata. The sequence continues at coordinate 20,649 of JALBCR010001387.1, read as the reverse complement.
TATTTCCCAGTTTTAACGACCAACAAAGGCAATAAAGATTGACCTTTTGACTTATGAATGGTTCTTAAATCAGTTCTTAAATTGAAGATTCTCTGTTCATACATATAAATATTATAGGTTCCATAGTTGAGGTAAGGAAAATGATTTTTTAACTTTCCTCATATGGAAACTTATAAATTCATAGTATGTAGATTGGGATACTTTTATCTGCAAATGAAAAACTGACAACCAAACTAAAACAAATTTTGTAATTGTTTGGTCATATTAAATTACGGGAAATGCGTTATTTGATTAGTTCGACAAACTCTTTCATAAGGTACCTACTGACATTACAATATTTGTATATGACATTTTTCGTTAGATGATTTTAAGGTTTAAATGATTTTAAAAATGAGTTATATATATTAGAACTTAAAAATTAAATTGTGTCTTTTATAAAGGTATTACTTCAGTAAGCATCTCAATGAATATTTTTTATAATAATCGTCACCAAATGCCACAAGGTCGTACCTGTGCTGAATTCTGTAACAAGTACGAAAACATTTTCACACTGTGTGTTATAATCTATTCTGTAATTAAAAATTTATCCAGACCGTTATTTTAAACATAGTATCAATTCCACATTTCTTCTTCTAACACGTGATAGATGAATGAGAAAAAACAAAACATTATTTATATTTGATAATCATAACTTCAACATTCATTAAAGAACACATTTATGAGCACCAGAAACATACACAAGTACACACTACTTTAAGCAACTTCTGAATTGAGATTAATAACAGAAAAATATGAAAGAACAAGAAAACAATCAACATCAGACAAGATAAGCAATAAATATATAAACTTACAAACTACAAGAAACAGAAATTGCAGAAAAATTTAGACAAGAAATAGAAACAAAAATAATGTTAAAAATTAATTGGGATACTCTAAATCTAGAACAATTATGGGACACCTTCAAAAGTATTATAATACAAGGTGCAAGTAATACATGCGGAACAACTAAAATAAACAAGAACAAAAACAAACAAAATGGTAGAATCAAGAAATAAAAACAGAAATTAAGAATAAGAAAAAACTATGAAAACTATATTTAAGCAACAAAACAGAAAACACATATACAAAATACAAAAATCAAAGAATAAAAGTTAAAGAAATCGTGTTACAAGCTAAAAATAAATTTTGGAAAAAATTCAGAAGAAGAATGGAATCAGGCAGTAGGATAAATCATAAACTATTCTACAAAGCATTAAAAAATCTAAGAAATGAGAAACGAGATATAATAAAACGCGTGAAAACAAACTATTACAAAGTAAAACACAAAACATAAATACAGTAGAAGAAATAACAAAACACACAGAGGATACAAGAGAACTAATACAGAGAAAGAATTAAAAGAGGCAATATCACATATGAAAACAGGAAAGTCAACAGGACACGATAAAATAACATCAAAAATGTTAAAAAACTTAGGTTGTAGGGGGATAGAATTATTAACACAAACTTTGAACAAGGCGTGGTCTACAAGTAAAGTTCCGACAGACTAGAACATAGGAATCATTATCCCAATATTCAAAAAGGAGACAATCGAAACTGCAGCAACTACAGAGGTAATACATTGTTAAGTATGGTAACCAAAACATATGAATATATATATTGGAAAAAAGATTAAGAAAAACAACAAAAACCCAATTATCAGAGATTCAAACCGGGTTTCAAAAAGGAAGAAGCGCACAAGATCATATTTTCACAGTGAAACAAATAATAGAAAAGATGAGAGGGAAAGACACCAAAATGTATCTAGCACTCCTGGACGTGGAAAAAGCATTCGATAGAATTTCACAAAAAACTGTATGGGAAGGACTTAGAAAACGAAAAGTTAACGAGAAACTAATACTAGGAATTCAAAGTTTATATGTTAAGAACATTAACCGAATGGGAGAAAGAGCGACGAGTAAAGAGCATATGGACAACAAAATTTCAGCAAAACGAAGTCAAGGAAAACCAAAAAATCATGGAATGACGAGCTAGCCGGAATAATAAAAAAGAAAAGTTACTAAAGCTGGCAATATGTCATTATACTCATGACACTAAAATCAGTACGATCAATAAACGTTGCAGTACCTACTCTTACATCTAGTTTTGAAGGATTTTTATAGACCTTTTAAACGCAAACATTGGACATTGGAAAAAACACGTATTTTAATATATGCCAAAATGGCATGGCACGGAATCAACCGAAAATGTTTTTGGCATATAGTAATATTTGAAAATTTAAGTTTCTGGCCTAGTGATACAAATAACTATTGAGTAGAGTACTTGCAAATGTGCTAGCATAACTGCACCCAAAATCACTTATTCGAAACACGTGAAAGTTTTGATTTCATTTAACAACCTTCAGAAAAGCTGTTTGAAAATCAATTTCAAGCATTTTAATTCTACATTTTAAGAGGAATACATACTAACAGTGCGCCATCGCTAAACCATGCACTATAAATACAATTAAAACAGTTTTGAATTTTAAATGTTTGAAGTAAAACTTAATGTTTTATGAAAGACAAAACTTGGGGACTTTGTCGCTGTAGTATTACATTTTTTTTTCAAAATGTTTACTTTTTGTTTTTTATGTTTGAATTAGTACATTTTATATCATATTTAACACCATAATTTTAATAGAAAGAAATACAAAATCAAAATTCTACCACAACCACGACAATATATATCTACTAATTTAAATCAAAACATTGCTAATAACTAGAAAATTTCAGACATTTTTATAGGTACTTTAAGACCATTCGACGCATTAAAACGCTTACGTATAGTGCACGATTTGGCGATAGCACACTGCTAGTACGTATTCGTCTTAAATATTACACTTTCCGAAAACGTGAATATACCCTATTTTCAAAAATTGTACACACACTTATGCGACATTTATGTGTACATTACGCACTTCTAAATGTTATGTATTATAAGTACAATACTTATTTCCGCCTTAAAATAAGAAATATTATTTTTCCAAACAAACCATAACAAAACTAATTATATTATCGGCGATTATATACAAGTTCTCTTTGAACACTTTGTGCAACAAGTGATTACCTCGACTCGAATCATTTTAGCTTTATCTAACAATATGTCCATTATTTTTTTAAATAAATAAATGTTTCTCAAAACTACTTTCCCGTCTCTTTTTTCACAAATCCATCCTAAATTTCAAGGACGGGAAGTTAAACAAAGAATGGAAGAAGAATCCAATCTCGAACATCAATATATATTGGTGTTTCCAATTTAATAAGAAAAAAGATGATTCCTCTTCAAAGTTAAATAGGGTCTTTCTTATAATTTTTTTCCTAAACTTACCCCCTGCTATACAAAATTAATTTTAATGCAATTAATTTATTTACTTGAATATAATCAACTTTGGAGAAAGAACTGAAGATATAAAAAAAATTTTAATTAAGGCAGCAAATGTAATGCATAGTTTTAAATTCTAACCCGCAAAAAGTTTTAATAAGGATATTAAAGAGAGTTGTTAATCTCCTACAACCTTGGGCCCAATGTAAAATATAAAAAATAATTTAAAAATAGACGTTTGTGAGTGTATGTCACCCCCAAGTGTTTTCGAATACGTTTGCCCAATGTATAACAATGATTAATTATACTGGGTGACCAAAGCCGGGAGATTCTACTCCTACGATTTATTTGAACATGCATTTGATATAATTTTAAAATTCCTTTTGTTCTTTTTAAAATTATTTTTAATTGTACAGTGTGTTGAAATATGCACAACATAACCTCCCTTTGTTTTTTCAAAAGATATTGTATATTTTTTAGTGAATAATGTAAATTATCGTATGAAATATACATTAACTTTTGTATAAAAGTTTGGGTTATTGTCAAAAAGCGACAACAAAATTTTTAAGTAAAAAAATGAATGTTGGCTCTACTATGATTTTAAATGCAGGGTGTTGCATAACTCAAATTGTCATTTTATGTTATTTTAAATAACTACCATTAATTTTTATTTCAAATTCAAAATCTTGAGGTAATTTTACATCAACTGCGTATAAAAAGTATTGGAGGTATTTAAACTTTAGTTTAATTTATTTTTAATGTAATTTAAATGAAGAAAAATAATCAAGTTAAGGTGTTTACTGGCAATGTGTCAAATATGTGCGCAGTAAGTTTTGCGAAAAGTTTTACGGTTTGTTCAAAATGGGGAGTAATTTTAATATTTAAAAATTAAACTCATTGATTTGAAAAATAAAATAAAATTCAGTAAGTTTTGCGGCACATAGTGTCGACTCGTGTTAACAATCACGTACGTAAAATGCATTCGCATTAACCAACTTTGTCGACAGACAACAAAACTTACTGTTTGAATATGATGTGCCCCAGTAGAGAATATTAGCACGCATTTGTACAATAGCAAACTTACACTCGAGTTCGCTCGTTCTTGAAGAGTCCCAAAGGACGAAACAGCTGTCGGATGATTTACGGTGTTTGTTTGCTATTGTACAACCTCTTGCAAACTTACAGCAAGCGATTCAAGATTTTTATTTTTGCTAACACTTAGATGACTGTAATTATCGAAGGATCGACTTATGTAACTGCTTTTACTTATCTGTCGACAAAGTTGCTTAATGCGAATAAAATAAAATAGGTATATCGTTTGTTTTTTGTACGATTTGAACCATTGACAAACCGTACACTTATCGACTAATCATTTATCACATCACGACAGTTTAACATACTAATAAATTTAAAAATATCATTTTCCCTATTTTCCAATACTTATTTGTGTATCAAAGCCAAAAGTGTATCTTTTTCGGCCGAGTTAAGTACTGTAAAGTAGTACATTTGATTATTGGTAGCCGAGGCGTTAACCAAAGGTCAGTATGTCACAGGTCGAAAAAGTTTTACCGCTGCGGTTATACAACTTATTTTGACGCTCACTCTTTTTAGGAAAATAATAAATATTATTTAAAAAAAGTTATGTTGGTAACACATTTATTACTAAGAATGTCTATGTCAATCTGTCACTTTCCGATATCGTTATGAATGAAATCAGCCAGAAAAACCTATATATTTTTTGCCGGTTTTTGTGTACTAGAAATTAATAGTCTGGGTGCCCACCAACATAAAGTATCATTTATAAATAATCAGCTGTAAGTTTTTGAGTGGTTTAATTACGTGTAGTTCGACCAGATGTTTCTATCGTTTTTTCTCGAAACTGGGGCGTTTCCTCATAATCTCATGTGGAAGAACGCATTCAATTTTCACGTGTCGGGCTGAAAAAATCGGAAAATATTTTTTGTCGGACAATTCGATATTTGAATTTCGCATGTTTTAATTAACCAATCCTGAAAAACTCAGTGAACTTCAGCGCTGCAGCGGGTACAACCTGAACAAATTTTTTAAATGTCAACGTTTGAAGCGTTTTGCTAAAACAATTTTTCCATACGTCCGTCATTGACCAAGCATAGTTATTTCACGTTGTGGGTGCAAGCTGTAATCAAGGTCTTTGATTGAACAGAAAGCTGAGGTTAGAATTTAAGGGTAAAATCATATTTCCCAGCAAAACATCAAAATTATCATCATCATATATTATAAGTAAGATGTGTGTCTTGCGACATCTCGTGAAAACATTGACACGTATAAATAGTATAAACTAAGAAAAATGCCAACAGTTAACTGTAACGGCATATGTGTGTTAAAGTGCAAAGCGCTATCTAAGTGATAGCTTTAATGCTTGTAACACACGTTGCCAATAAACACCTGATGCAGCATTTCGCTCTTATTGTGAGCTCATCAGAGGTGTATACTTAAGTGCGGTATACGACTGTACAGTTAACTGTTGGCATTTTTTCTTAGTTTACTATTCACGTGTCAATGTTTACACGAGATGTCGCAAGACACACATTTTACTTATGTTCATTGCTCCACGAGAGCTTAAAATACCAACCGCCGTCTTGTACAGTCGTATACACCTCTGATGAGCTCACAATAAGAGCGAAATGCTGCATCAGGTGTTCTTTTGTTGCGTGTGTACTTCTGTACAATTTATCTTGGCTTTATCGGCAACGTGTGTTACAAGCATTAAAGCTATCGCTTAGATAGCGCTTTGCACTTTATCATATATGTATTATATTTTCCATGTTAATTGATTATGTTACAGATCCCAACTCACCACTTTATCAGTGTACCTACACTATTTCTTTAGAACTAGCTAGAGGCGTGCTGTCAAATGGCAGATGGCGCACAACAATGCTACGACAACGTTCAGCCAATTTCAAGCGCTGCAGAAAAGCGCGGTAAGTTAGCGCTTTCTAGCTTTTTTTCCCTGAATGAATGATGAAAGTTAAGAAAATATCGATAGATGGTGCCGCCTTAGAGTGGCCGAAAATGAAAGACGCCAGAAAATACAAATTTTTCGGTTGCTTTTGAGTACCTAATAAAAATTCATTTTTTGTTAGGGTCGCCTAAAAGGATTTTTTTTATCAATGTTCATTGTATTGTTAGTCCAGTTAGAATTAGAATAATTTTCACCAAAAACCGATTGTGTGTATGTCCTACTTACTCGTGAGCGGAAACCGCGAAGATATTAGAAATTACATGTTGACTTTGATTTAAAAGTTTTATGGCAATTTCTTTTATTTTCAAGTAATAGGATACAAATTATTTAAACTATGTAATGTGCGGAATGTATTTAAAAAATTTTCTGCGATAACAGAGACTCGCGAATGCAGTAAAAATAAGATTAAATTAATTTTAAATTGACGTAATTACTATTTTCGCAAAAAAGAGAGCAACTGTTATATTTGCGATCATTTCGGAAGCAGTTCGTTAACAAAACCATTTCATACAAATTTTATATGATCTACCTATTTTTTACTTTTGCAACTAGGTAAATTTTAATAAGATAAAAACTTACCTATGATTACATTGTTGACAAGCAAAACACTCCAAATGGTACACGTTACTTCTAGCTCTCATAACCATTTCGAAAGCGGGAATAACTTTACTACAAGCTGCGCAATATCCAGTATTACCAAATAACCGCAAATAGTCTCTCTTGCATAAAATCAAATTAGCTTTAGTATAAAGAGTTGAACCAACTTCTCCTAATCTACAATCACAACAACCACATTTCAAGCAATCTTCGTGCCAAAAGAGATCGAGAGCTTTAAGAAGGTATCGTTCGGTGATGGTTTTGCAACATCCGGCGCATTCCTGGGGCCCGCCGGAAGAAGCCGTTTTCGTTGGCCCATCCTTTGACACGTCCATCGTCATCATCGGGCCGTTAGGCCTCCGCTTTATCTGAAACAACAATTGTCTTTTAAAAATTGTTATAAAATGACTAAATACATTTTTCTGTTACATTTTATTATTTTACACACGAGTTGGCACCAGATTTTCACACAGTACGACAAGGAAACTTTCATAACAGAGTCGCGTGTGTATATTGCCCCACTCGTACGTGAAAAGTTTCTATTACAGTTTCGCGTCTTTTTCTAACACACTCGTAAGTATTACGTTTTAAAATCGACTTATCGCAAAATATATTTGAGACGGATTGTATCAAACCAGGTCCGCAGCACGCGGATAAATAATGTAAGGCAATAATAAAATATGGCTGGTCCGGCGGTAACATACCTCGCTAGTTTAATAAAAACGTCACTAGTCGCAAGTCCAAACTGAATAGGGATGAATTGTATCCCCAGCGAGTTCCTTTTTCCACCCTTTTACAATTTTATATTAATATTTCCATGAAATTGTATATAAAAGTTTAAAAATAAATAAATAAGTTTTCATTAAAACTCCTCGAGCATTAATTTTATTTATAAAAGCGTAGGTTATTAACGCAAAATCGTTTAAAATTATGGCTAGTATCTTTTGGGGGCTATATAAACATAAATTTACCGTAACGATTATTCAAGGAAAGTCGATTATGCGTCCCATAAAATTAAGTTGCAGATTCTTCAAGAAGTACTTATTACATCATAAAAGATTCTAGTCAATAATAATAATAGTAATGGAAATGTTCGCCGAAATGTCGCGACAATTCTCAATTTGATATCTTAGCAAGACTCATTTCGAATCAAAACACAAGCTAAAAAAGTAGATATAAACTTGTCCTTGCAATAACACAGTAGTAAAACGATAATATTTCAACTGTGTAGTCGTAAAGTTTTCATCAGTAAGTCTTCCTTAGTACAGAAAAAAAATTTATGTTTTCCTACGAGCTTTTTACAGTAGTATTAAGTTTTTCCTTAATTGTTGGCTTATAGTACCTACACCTAATTCAAAGTCCACAACAGATACTCAATGAAATGTGTTAATGACATTACGTACCTAGAATCTTCATTTGTTTAAATACTTTTTACGTTTTTTTGACTTTGATAAACGTCATTTTCATGTAATTTAGTTTCTCTTTTACACACTTTTATTGGATTGACCTACCTAAAAGAATCTTTCAAATTTTTTTTCACCCACTTGAAAATATTATTAAGGCTCTTGACAACATTAATTTCATAACTTTAACCTTGTCCAAGAAATATAATTATTTATGAAAATAAATAAATCTTTTAGAGTTACAATAAAACAAAATTTATAAGTTGTACATTTTTTAAATAAATTGTTTTCCTTTAATTGTGATTTTCTATTACGTTGAGTTTTTAAGGCAAAACTTAAAATTTTACATTTTAACAATTAAACAATGCCTTCCGTAACAATGTGAAATAAAAGTAAGAAACAGTGTAAATAAATGAGAATAGAGTGTTTGAGAAGATAATATTATTTGTAAACGTCAAATTATTACACACCTTTGCTACATCAAAGTTAATTTCGTTGTCAATCACTTTCTCATTTTAAGCTTCCTCAAAATTTAATTCATTTTTTAGTACACATTGCCCACACTCAAAGTTGAATTGTATTGTATTTAGTCGTTTAATAGTTTTTCCTTTTATTAAAATTACAAAATGGTTTTCAAGAACATTATAAATGGATTTATCGAAAAGGGCAAGAAATCAATCAGCGTAACGATTTTCTTCTTTAAAGTGTACCTACCCCGATTTCGAGACTACGATTAAACGGGAAATGTTACGTAGAATTAAATCCTCAAATCAAATATGATTTCAAATCTATCATTTTTAAGATATTTCAAAATAAATATAATTTCTCGTTTTCAATTTAGTTTAGTTATGGAGGGCAATTGAAATTGTCCAATTTTCGTTTTTTTTAAATAATAATAACGGTAAAACTGAAACCAGATTTGATGTGAGAATTGAATTATGCAAAATATCGCCCATTTAATCTTCTAATAACTGAGATACCAATGGTGAGCCTCAAAATCTGCACACACTGTATATGTGGAGGATTCTCCCAATTATTCGGATTTTTTTCCGTCTAAAATCTGGCTTGGTTTTCAAGTTGATTACCTGTGTTTTAATTTTCGTTTGTTTGTTTAAACTTTGTCGTCCTAATGAAGCCCTTTACGATAGTGGCGGAACGTTGATAACTAGGTTACCATTTCCACACATACTATCTTTTTATCTAATTTTATATGTATAATCTCACTAAATCTACACCAAGTTGTAAGGTATTTTGGAACAATATATTATTGTTATTATTATTACTATTATTATTATGTCTGCACACACTCAGTTTAAACTGATAATAATGTACCAACAGTACATCAGTGATGGTTACTTAGGTGTTTCCTGACTATGTGATACGTTCTCTGAATAACAGCTTTCTGGCACTGCATTCTAAGATGTAAATCCAATGTAGCTATATTTTGATGTAGCACTTTGATTCCTGTATTCGATAGGAACAACCTGGACGCTCTTTAGATTCCACAGTCTTCTTAACTCAAAGCCCAATTCAGTTTTTCATTGATGATTTCTAGAATTCTGTCGGTGTTAGGCACTGCCACATCCACTAACAATAAAGTTCCACTCGTTGTATTTTAGACTATGATATATCGTCCTATCCGTGAGCAGGGTACTGTTGTAGTATAGCGTAAGCTCACCCGTCTGAATCACAACCTGCGGGGTATATTCATAATGAGGACTTGCCGAATCTATCACCCTGAGTTTGAGAGCTATTTTCTGGTAGATAATTTTAGCGACTTTATTGTGCTGGGAAAGATATTCAAATTAAGACAGTTGTTCGCAGGCTCTAATTATATGCTGTATGGTCTCTGGTTCCTTATGACACAATCAACAACTATCATTTATTACTTCAGGAATTTTCATCCTCATAGTTCCTTTTTCGAATCATTTGATCCTGGATTGCAATCATATGTGCCTCGGTTTCAACAAACAAACCTCCCAAGTTGAGCCAAGCGTTCGACTCTTCTTTGTCAACTTATTGTAGACTCAGATCGTTGTGATGTCGACCGTGGACTGACATGCTTCTCCATATCTCAACGTTGTACTCTGTGCTAAGGATGTCATATCTCACTTCATTTACACCCAGTTTTAGAGGTGTTAAATTTATATCGGCTTCGCATACAGCCCAGAGTCCCCTAATCTAGAATGAAAAGAGTCTCTCAGCAATTTGATTTGGGATTGATGCAGCTCGCTGATATCTATGAGATCCCTCCCGCCATCACGTCGTGGTAGTGTCATCATAGTATTCCATTTAATATCATGCTTGCCATTCGTGTCGACATAATTATTCTAAAGAAATATGTTGGACTGCATATGTATTTATTGCTTTGACGGTATTGGGTCCATTGAGTTCTGATTTCATCACTTGGTTAAGCTTTAGTAGAAAACTTACCCGTGATGTCCTTTTCATTCTTTGATGTTTGATCTTCTTGGCTTGCGTTGCTGTATCAATCCCATGCTGTTCTATCTTTCCCTTGCTTAGTGTCAGTGTTCGGCATTTGTTTAGTCCAAATATCATTCCTATATCCGAAGTAAATATTTCCACTATCATTATGAGTTCCTGTAACTTCTCAGGGGTTGACGCATACAGTTTTAAGTCATCCATATACAACAAATGGGAGATAATATGGTTGGTGTTCACTCCCTTTGATGATATATCCTCTTTTGATCTATTGAGCATATTGGAAAGAGGGTTTATAGCTAGACATAAAAGAAGGGGACTAAGGGAGTGAAAGATGCCTGTATGTATTTTTATGGGTTGACCATCTTCTCTGATTTCACTTAATGTTATAGCTCTGTTCATTAACTCAATAATTTTTCTGTGTTGCTAGTGTCTACTTTTTCTTCAAGATGTATTCCGATAGGTTACTAATACGAAAAGTATCATTGGTATTATTTTCCAATACTAACAACACATTCTAATTTTAGATGGAGCACAAATTTTTCTAGCCCTGTAGCTGCGTTGATAACATAATCAATATAGCCACCAAATTTTGTGATACGATTGCACATTTCCCTTCATAACACTTTCGAATTAATTTTAAGTACACTAATTAGGTAAACAATAATTCAGGTCTAACTACTCAGCACCCGTAATAAATCACATTTCTTGAAGTTCATGCATGGTGACTAAGTAATGAGTGTAGATGATGACGAGTTATCATGATTGTCGGTTACCTATTCTACAGAAATGTGTATTTTATTGAACTGTCAGTAAGGGTAAGGGAGGTATGTCGGTGATGTATGTCATTTGGTGATATTTTTTAAACAGAATGCCACACAGTTCCCTATGCAAGCAGATTCAAGAGATAGCGCTAGCTGGTTGCTACAAGTGTGACAAGGATAAAGATATACTACAGTCTTCGCTACATTGTTCCTGCGTTTAGTAAACACACTTTTTGATAACTGAGCATTAGTGACGCCATTTTTTAGTGAAGGTTATGTATTTCGTTAAAAATTAATTGATTTAATTGGCGTTTAATTGTTGAAATTTATTAAAAACGTTCAATAAACTAAAGATTATTAAAAAGCAGTAGTGAAGTCATGACTCTACTTCAGGGTAAGTTTTATTCCTCGTTGTTTGTTGTGTTTTTTGCTAAACTCTTGGATAGTTTTTGAGAGGTTGATTTGAGACCCATTTTCGTTTGTACTAAAAATAAACTAGTCGAGTCTAATATAGAGTTCAAAAGGTATTTTTATTCGAGAATGCGTTTCCTTTTGGGCATTTTTTATCGCTAGATCACCTAGTATAAGATTATTGATATCACCAAATAACCTATTTCTTTTTACTTTTAGATTCGTAATAGAAAAACAGTAAATAAAACCAGTAGCAACTTCAAAAACCGTCAGTTTAGTAAACAATGAAGGTAAAACAATATATAAAGCTTCTAAGAAATGACGTTCCATGGATCACCTTGAAGCGTTACCTGGCGAATGGAGAGGATTTGTAAGAAAACTTCTTGCCATTAACTAATTGTATGGTGTAGGAACAACTTTAAAAGCAGGTACAATGTGTGCCTACGTGTGGCAAAAATCTTTCAGCTTATAGGGTTTCTATGACAAATTAGACGATGGTGAAAAACTTCTTTTTGAAACTTAAGAAACTCACTATCAAAGACAAACCACATCCAATTTGGAACTGAGACGAGACTGTATTTTCGTAAGTCGTAAAATAATCTAAAGTTGTTACTGCGCATTAATAAAAAGTATGTTTATAAAAGATCTTACGCTGAACATGGTCAAACGATGTTAGTTGCGCAGATAGGACTTGGTTACTCATATGAACATTTTTAAAGGTGTTCGGTGGACCGATACACTTAAAAATAGCGCTCTTCTTCAAACTATTTCCTGACGGATAAATCAATTCCAAATTGTTTTTAGAATGGATAAATTTCTTCTACTACTACCCTGTGATCCTGATGATGGACTCATTCTGCACATATTGAAACAGAAAGTCTGAAAGTTGTAAAAGATCACCAAATTTATGTATTTACTTTCTCAGCTCATTAAACACATATACATTGCAGACTCTGGACGGTCTATTCAAGCCACTTAAAAGTTACTGGCGCATCAGAATAAATAAGTACATGAACAATAACCCTACAGATGCTCCAAATCGAAGTAACTTCCATTCCATTATGAATCCGGCATTCATAAGCCCCTTTACTAAAAAGAATATTGAGAATGGTTTCAAAAAACAGGAATATGCTGTTTAAACGGGAATGCTATTTTAAAGGAAGCATTACGTCTTTAAGATTTAACTCTTCTGCTGCAACTTTGACTGATACAGCACCAGTGCACTAGTGCAAAATGCTTAACATCACAAGAAAACCGTCAAGCTCAGCCATCAAGCATAAAAGAAAAAAATCAGGAGATAGATAGTGTGGATTTTGTGAGATCTTGTAGGTACTTAGCGGATGTTAAAAAAAATGGAGCCAAATGGTTTCAGTGCTCGCATTTTTAACGTCATACCATGAGATCTGCGCATCTATTGAAGATTCTGATGCCGATGAACAGTTATATTTTAGATGGCGATCATTGCATCCCCTCCTAATTTGCCAAAATTAATTCCATAATAATCTGTGTAGTTAACTAATTACAATTCTGTATTTTGAGTTTAAAATATCCAATTATATTGTAAAGACAGTTTTCATACTATCACCAAATTTCCAACCTACTGGACTGTGACGCTAATTTACCTTAGAATTCTTGTGTATTCAATTGACATTTTATTCTTAAAATCATTGAATTGTTGTTAATTAAACTAGTTTCGTCTTTATTTCAATAATGAATGAGGTAATAAACAAAAGTGACTTTGGCTTACTTGCCAAATCGTTTTAAGTGATGTTCATACTTGAAATGTTTACGAAATCTAGCCTTAAAAAGCAACAAATACGTGATTAATTTTAAAAGAATTTTTTAAATAGAATATAGAATTTGTCAATCGACATACTGAAAATTCTAAATACTAATGAAATTTTAATGCGTGCTTGCTACAAACGTGATTTTCAGTTCAGTTTTTTTTAAATTTTATTGCATTCAATTCATATGTGGCGATATCCCCACAAGGTTACAATTCTGTTTTTCAGGTTTTGTACACAATAACAATTACCGTGATATCAATAATGCATCTAGCAAAAAGTGAAAAATACGAAGGTATATTTCCATTCTTTTTTATAAGGAAAACTTCTTTCAGTAAATATTTTAACCACTAGAAAAAACACCATTTCAATGAGAAAGTCAATCATACTGCGCATTTCCAACAAGACAGTTATGTTTAAACAGAATGTAAGATCAGAATAAACCACTATGTTTCGACAAACGTTTCAAAACTTAAACAAAGTAGCCACAATTAAAAAAATAACAGCAGTTGAACTCCATGAATATCTTTCGAGATTTTATACATAATACCAGGCGATCCAGATAGAATACTTTTATATAAAATTAAAATAAAATCAGTGATTTTGCAACTTTTTTATGCGCTAATTCAAAACTAAATTTAAGAGTTAATTAGAAGCTAAACCTCTTAATTATAAAGATTGTCTCCACTGCTCTCATATACAAGGCTCCGTGATCGACTTCCACAACTTCAGTGGCAAAGTTTCTCTCTACCCCAAACTGAAATGATCCAGTCGATCCGTTATATGGAAACTCTGTGCAGAATAAAAGTTTTAGTAAATTCATTTTTTTCTGGATCACCCGGTATCAAACCAAAATTGGTTAAGGTTAATTTCAAGGAAACAATTGTGACAACATTATTATTATGACGCATTTAAGTAACCCATGGCTGAAATACTGACCGGTAGAGTCACAAACAACAACTAACACGTGATAACTACCAAATTTTATTTTTCTTGCAGTCATATCTCGGGCCGCACTGGAAAGGATGATACCAATTCAACAATTGTGTCATAATAGTGATATAACTACTATAGTTTTACTTTCAGAAGAACCTTCAAAAGCTGACAAGTTTAGAATTGTGCAGTTTGTAACCAATTTTCAGTATACAGTAGATTTTTCCGTTAATATCATTTCATATTGCTGAATTAGGATGCACTTGTCAGTTAAGACTGAAAAAAGTTTATCGAAGATTGTTCATAGGTGTTTCAAAACGTGTTACAGACGTTTTACTAAAAAAGTAGCGTATCGAAAACGTTTACTTTTTTTATACCTAATTTTGAATAAAATGAAGTTTTCATTTTCAACACAATGACAGACGCAAAAAAATGGCGAATATACTTTTTTATTAGACTTCTAAAAGTTAAAGATATAAAACAAAATTAGCTCATAATATAAAACGTATTCCGATTGAGAGAATTTTTTAATTTTTAAAGCACTAAAACGAAATAGGTTGTAATTTTAATTAAAAACTTGAAAAGTATCCTTTGTTTTAGTAGCTGAAACAAATAAACTTGAAGGGGCGGATGTTTTGTTCCCGTAATTAGAAGGAAATTAAACAGTTGTGGATGGTCATCCGTTGAACACTCCAATTTTAACTTCTCGCAGATTTATTCGAGTTTTTATTGCAGTAAGTTTTAGCTGTTATAAATTGCATCGGATTCGACGTGCTTCATAAAACAGTGGAGATCTCATTTAAGATAATCCAATGTTTGGCGAAATCTTCTTTATCTCTAAACCGCTCACAAATTTAGATTATTTAATATTGCTACTGTTTTCAGGATTACATGACACCGCGTAAACTTTCCCGAACCTATTCTTCATTAAACATGTTTTAATCGCTTTTAGTTAAATATTTGTTTTTAACAGATTTCCTCTCACAGCGCTAATTTCATCAAAACGTCGTAACTTACAGAAACTGCAATTATATGTTGAAGGACTTATTCGAGCATTGGATACGATTTTTACGCAATTTAATCGAAGCTATCTAAATCACAAAAGAAATTGTTAATTATGGTATAAATATCCTCCCGCTCTAAGTCTTGAAGTTAAAAAGACTTCATTAAAGGAAAATAAATAAAGAATGTCATTAAAAATACATGACTTAAGTTTCCAAGCACGTACGTCAATTCTGACTGCAAACGAGCAGTACTTTTAAACGAAAAACTTTATACTTGATTAGTAGCGTTAAATTAAGGCCGGCGAAACTTAATTAAATTTTATATAATGGACTAACTGAGGAAATGCTGAACAAAAATAATTAAAAACCTAAATTTGCTCTGCCTGTGTACTGTTAAGTGACAAACTTAATTAACAGGGTTATTCTTCGATACTTTGGAGTGCGACTCGGTTCTTATCATTAAATTATTGTTCTTTATTCAAAAGGTGTATAATTAGAACTCGCGAACGACTTTTTAAAATATATTTTTTCTAACTTTGTAGAAATATTTTATTCCAATTTATATAAAGTTGGTTTCGAAATAAAATTTCGATTCGACAAGAAATTTTAAAACCAAATCTATTTAAGTGGATAATTTTCTACGAACAACTAGGTCAGTGGAGACGTAGAAAAGTTCGTGATTGTTATCAGATTCCTTTAATTAATATTGTTTGCTTTCATTTAAATTCATACCCTCAAACTTATTAGTTTTTTCGTCGAATATTTAATTAAAAACGGTTGTTTAGTCGAGTTTGTACAACACGCCCTTTTAATTTTAGTTAATAACATCGATAATTGTGTATCAAAAATATATACAATAAGTTACGGAGAATCCGCCCCTGTGAGCGGAGTAATGAGATGATAAATTGAATGAGTCTAATCTGAAATAAATAAGCGGAAGAAGAAGAAAGCCAAAGCAGAAGTGAAGTAAGTGGCACTAAACGAACTAAAGTGACGAATGAGAGTAAGGGAAACGTATAAACACAACCGATTCTTATACAAAAGGATAGCTACGTTGAAGGGACAATATTGGCGTGAAATTGATCGGGGATTCGTTTCGAGCCTCTATTTCAAACTTCGAGATATTAAAGCAAATTCAAATAATCACCTAACTTGAGACAGATTGTCTGTTGAACGAGTATTAGTTGAACTGTTTTTATAGGTAAGTGTGTATAAACGATTTGATATATTTTTTAAATTACCTGAAGTTCTCGTTAACCTGCAATGCGAACGAAGTTATTATTACACCAAAAGCACCTCTTTATTTCCAATGGAAGACGGTTTGATATTTATTTATTTCTATCGATTCAAATACACTTTCACATTTCAATTTAACTTGTACGACCGCTCGCGCCCGTGGCAGAGAATTTGGTTATATTTTTTTTAAGTTGCGATTTATTCAATACATTTTACTGTAATAACATAGACGGAATGTTTTCCGCCTATCTTAGATCTGTTCTTACTATATCATCTTAATGAATAACTACGGATCTTATTTGGTCGAATAACAACTAACTCACCTACAGTAGGTGGCCCGATAAATTTTGCTCTTACCTTTCCCATAGATGGCGCAAGACAATCTGAGTGAGTATATTAACTTTAGACAGAAGATGTCATTGGCGCGATTGTAGGATAAGCAATCGTTCAAGTTTTTCCGGAGTTGCAAGAAATACTAATCCGATTTGATTCTGTTTGTATCATAAAAGCAAATGCGTAATCATGAAGTTATATAATATACCTAACATTAACTTCTTACACCCCCATAACTATTGAAAAAGCATTTATACATTGGTAAAACACTTTTTTCTAACTTTTAACTAAAAATCAATATTTTTATTTAGGGCGCACCCCTGCATACAATCTTGACAGCACCCTTTATTATTAAACCCGCAAAACCAAAAACAACATGTTTAAAAAATTTTGTAATTGTTTTAGTATAATTTTCCTATCAATTTTTCATCAATAAGCTAGTTAGAAATACAAATGTCATTGTAACAACGGACTCACTAGCCGCTTCAATTTTACTATCACATCAAATAATAATTTTTGGAAGTCATTGTCAAGTAGTATATTAGTGCGACAGCTGGCGACAGGTTTAATTCTATATTTTAAAACAATGTGGTTACAACTAACTATTGGGACAAGTCACTTTAAGTAGTTCTTGAGTATAAAGCTATAAACGGCCTTTATTACTACCATAGTACCCACTAAAAGAGCTCTGTGTATAAAAGAAAATGTTACTGCAGATTAGCATTTCTTTGACTTTATTTTACTCTTCCAATGAAAACAAAATATATCGCAATGATCAGTCTTACAGCATAATTAGTAAAACTTGAAGGTTTTGAACTGTTTAACCGAACATCAGATTCGTGCAGGTAAAGGTTTCAACAGAGGAGATCGTTTTGCCCGCAACAAAACTACCACAATAAGTGCCTTTACAAGTTAATGTCGATGAAGCAAAGGATTATCCTAGAAGACCTATTTCCTAGATGTAATGACGCGTTACGGTTTTACAGACACTCTTCCCATTAATCTATTTACCTTGGATAATCTCAATGTCGCGATATATAAGTCTAATAAAAAAGAACCACCAAGCCGGACTGCTTTCCTCCGACAGTCGTTCGTCATTTGGCGATAGAAGTTTCTCAGTTTTTTCTAGAGTTCTGCAACAAATTGTATAAAAGCGCCGTGGTTCCTGATACATGGAAAAAGCTCGTGTAATATTAATGATTGTTTTTTTTATTATTGTTCCATCTCTTTGCTTAATTCGGAAGCAAAAATCTACAAACATTTGATTAAAATAAAGCTAGAAGAAGATATCAACTTTAAACCAAGTCTGAGTAATTATCAATTTGAACATGCCAAGACGGTTGCTCAAGAACTTAGCGCAAATTATTGCTTTAAATAGCCATTAATTTTAAAAATACCTACAATACCCTTCCATGGCCTTTACTTTTAGAAGAAATGGCAGCAAAAAAATTAGATGACTACCTCATAAGATTGATAAGTAATTATCTGACTGGCAAAGATGTAACTTTTTATGAATCAAAGTCCCGTTTGATAACTATAAAACTACATTCCGAAGTTTTGCAAGGATCCGTATTTGCTCTGGAGTGTTTTCTATAACGATCTCCTTAGACCACCGGTAGCAGAGAATATTATTATATCGGCTTACGCAAACGACTTAGCCATGCTTGCCATTGTACGAGCCAAAACAGAACTTATGATAAGCATTTATATGGAGAAAAACCAGATGTCAATAGCCATAGATAAGACAGAAGCAATTGATTTCTCAGGACGTAGAAAAGTAGTTACAATAAACTTTATGCTAAAAAATACGATAATATCTCCTAAGCATACCTTAAACTACCTCGGTGTGACCCTCGATAAATCTTTCTTTTACTGCACACGTAGTCGAGAGAGCGAATAAAGCGATAAAGTTGTCAACCTCACTCCCGATTTGGATAGAAGCAAAAATACGTAGACCTACTATTGAAAACCCAACGAAAATCTGCACTACGTATAGCTTCAGCTTATTAAACGATTTCCACTTTAGCCGTGTGCGTTATTGCCGGTTTTAGTCCGTTGGATATTCTAGCCAACGCTAAATGCAGAAGACCTCAAATAGACCAACGTAGCGAGTTCGTAATTGAAATTTGGATTATACGATGGAAAAGCAAGGTGGACAAAATCACTTATTAAAGATGTACGTAACTAGATAATTAGAAAACATGGAAAAGTGAACTACTACTTGACACAATTCATGTCCGCTTACGGTTGCTTTAATTTATACCTAGCAGGAAATTAAAAACAGGACTCGGCGGATTGTAATTACTGTGACGAAATCGATGTTTAAAAACAAAAAAAATTGACTACTACAAAAGTTTACAGATATTTAATCAAAATGAAGTTTTGTTTTAAAAAGGTTACATACTGTTTTTGAATGCTTACAGACCCAACGGTGTTAATGAAAACAATGTTATTTTGAAAATGATCGGATGCGCACAAAAATGGGAAGATATAGTAAATTGGGTGACGTTTGTAATTTGTAAAAAAAGAGATAGTATAAGAGTGACAAAAGGAGTTTAACTTCCTAGCAACATTTTCTAAATCCATGCAACTGACGGGTTTAGGTACTGCACCGTTCTGATGTAAACACTAATGATTCTAGACGGAAACGTAATTAGGAAAAATGAGAAAGTTTTTTTTAGTCGGTTGACACTACTATCTTGTCAACCCGAAACTATCGGATCACCTGGGAATTCGGTGTCTGTCTGCAGATTTTCCCTACTTCTGAAAAAGAGTGCCTTAGCACGTATAAGGTCGTGTCTAAATTTTGTGAAAACCGGTAGCAGTCAATTTTCTAAAAATTGAACAATTATGCCTTAGATATACAGTATTGATATTATATAATAAATTATCACAGAAGTATTTATTGAATGTGAAAAAATGCAAGAATTTGTTGAATATTTTGAGGTTTTGAAATAATTTAAATTTTTCTTGATGAATTTTGATTTTGCAGAATCAAAAAAGTATGAACATGACTAAAATATTGTACAGTATACTGCCTCCAAGTTTCCTTTCCAAAATAAGAAGAAGGTCGTTTTACGAAAAGGATCGTTTACATACTAGTCAAACTAACAAGGGGCTTCGAATAATTCCTGCATTTTTAAGCGTGTTGACAATACTGACCTCCATCCAAGCATGATAGATTTGAATTTAGTCTGATTCATTCTTCTATGTCGTTTCGCCATTTAGTAACGGTTATTCTATCAAGAAACTTATTCTTCTTTCTGCGACTAATAAAATCTTCGATCCTCTGGGATTACTCAGTCCCGTAACAAATGTTGGACAAAAATTTACTTCAGAAAAATTGTTTTAGAAAAGCTCTTGCGGTATTTTGAGGTTTCC
>JALBCR010001386.1:0-302772 GCA_030710515.1 Abscondita cerata | reverse complement strand
AATTACGTATTGCTAAGATGACAAGGTTACACAATTTTGTTTTCGTGAAGCCCATTGTACTGTGTTTCCAAAACTTTTATAACATAACCAGTTGTTGATTTTTTTTGAACATACATCTGAAGCCCAATCAGCATTACTAAATGCTTGTACTTTAAGTTTTTAGTTTTCTTCAGATATCGTATAACATGCATCAAGTGTGACCAGCATTCCTCTGTTGGTTGGCACTGAAAGCGGCTAAAGTACGATACTGCAAAACATATATCACTCCGAATAGTTACGGCTAAATAGATCAGACAACCTATTAGTTCACTACACGGTTTTGATTAAAGTGGAGTCTCTTCACCAAATATTAATTTAAAATTGTGCTCAATGGGCACTGATTTAAGTTTACAGTCAGTCATGTTAAACTTGGTCAAAAGTCTGTGAATAAAGTTATTTTGGCTCAATTTCAAAATTTGATTTTCGAAATCTCGTTCGATATTGATACCCAAAATATTTTGTCTCACCCATATCTTTCATGTCAAACGTTTTCGAAAGACGTAACTTTACATTAACAATTTCTTAAAAATTGTTACTGATGGGTAAAATGTCGTCCACGTACACGAGTATATAAATAACAACATCCTAAATGCTCCTCACAAATAAACATTTATCTGACTCACTTGCATCAAAACCTTCATCAAACAGAAGTGTAGAAAGTCTGTGATACCATTCTCTAATGGTTTTACAGGTATACTTCTGGCAAGCAAACAAGGAAAAGAAACTTTTTGTCATAAATGTGATATTTTTAAACGATAATTCAGAAGCTCACATTGTTACTCCTGAAGGAAAGTTACAAGATCTACAATATGGCACCGTCGCTTTAGTCATGTGAATAAAGTGACATTATTAAACTTAATAGATAATAAAATTATTGAAGGAATGCCAAACATAAAACAAAGAGACCTTAATTTTTGTGAACCTTGTGTTAAAGTTAAACAAACAAAATTACCATACCGTGTAGTTGGTAAGCCCAGATCACACCGACCACTTGAATTAGTGTATTCAGACGTTTGCGGACAAATCAATCCTGAAACGCATGATGGTAAAAAATACTTTGTGACTTTTATCGACAACTTTACTCATTTTGTGACTGTGTATTTACTTGAAAGTAAAAGTGAAGTTTTCAAGTATTTTAAACAGTATAAGTCTGCTGTGGAAGAACGTTTTCAACAGAAAATCTCATGTTTGCGAATGGACAATGGGGGAGAATATATATCTAATGAATTCAGACAATTTTATTGTACAAATGGTATAAAACTGACTATACTATCCCATTTAAACCTCAGCAAAACGGAATTAATGAAAGATTCAACAGAACGTTGCTAGATAAAACCAGAACTATGATTGCAGATAGCATTTTACCTAAAACAATCTGGGGTGAAGCGGTCAGAGCTGCCGTCTATACAGGGTGGGGCACTACCAACAAATTATTCTATAGCATTAAAACGACAATTAATGTTAGAAATTTTAAGGCATACATATGTCAAGATTATTTGAAACCACATTTTAAAAATATTTTGATTGTACAGGGTGCTCTAGAAACACGTACCATATCAAAGTTGGGTTATTTTAAATCGATCACCCTGTATTTTTTCCTGTTTTTGAATTGTACGATAAAAAATAATGTATGTTCTTTTACATGTTCCTATACCTACTTACTTCCGTTTCTGAGATAAATCGATTTTACCTGATTTGCAGACCCTCCAAAAAATTGCAATAACTTACAGATAAATAAGAACAAGCAACTTTGGTTTACACCACCTTATTAATAACCTTCAACATCTGTTTTGCAATATTTATTATTATGTTATAATGTACAGAGTGTTTTTAATAGTACCGCATAACACTAACGACTTAAAACTTAAATAACTTGCTTAACTTAAATGAGATGTACGGCCCAACCAGTTGGCAAAAAAACGTTCGGGAGTATACCTTCAAAAGTGGCAAAATATCTGGGTTATGCAGATGCGAGAGAGTACATAGGACATTGCCTGCACCGTACATCGGCAACTCTGCTGGTGGATGCTGGTGCTGACATATTGACATTAAAGAGACATGGTAAATGAAAGAGTGATGCAGTGGAATCTGGGTACATAGAAGACAGTATCGCGTCCAAAAACAAAATTGCCAGGATGATTGCCGGAGCCAAGGTAACGAAAGGCGAAACCTCCAACAATGTTGTAAATATGTCTTCGTTCACTAGACCTGAGAACTCTTCGCTTGAAGGCAATATGTAATTTATTGGATCATTTTCCAATTGTATTTTTAAAGCATTAAAAAGATTTCTAAATTGCTGTGTTTTTATTTTTGTCAGCATTAGTAGGAATTAGCGGGCGTAATCATTATGTTCGCTTATTATGGCCCTAGGGCGTAATAAACAGGTTTATACAGCACGTATCACAGACAAAACAATCAATAATATACAAGTGGAAAATAAATAATATAACAACATACCTACCGCCGTTAAAATTTTATTAAAGTGTTTTGGTTGAGTACCTGCTCTTCAAAATTAACAAATGGTTTCATTACTTTATTCAATTGATTTAAAATTGTAATAACTGTAACCTACCAACCAACACCGTTCACCTCCGATAACATCTACGAACGAACACAGTTTTCTCCAAATCACATGAAAAGATGTAATTTTTTAAAACGCAAATTATAATAACTGTAACCTACCAACCAATACCGTTCACTTCAATCAATCTACCAACCAACACCGTTTACCCCAAATCACGTGTAAACATGTAATTTTTAAGAAGAAAATTGTAATAACTATAACCTACCAACAACACCGTTCACCCCCAATCACATTTACCAACTAACATCGTTTACCCCCAAATCACATGAAAACATGTCATTTGGTCCGTTTTTAATATAACTACAGAATGTATTTCGCAAACTAATAACTAATTACAAAAAAATTAACAATAACAAATAAATTAAACTGTTTCTTTATATGACACAGTAATTTTTGTCTGATGTCACCAATTTAAAGTACAGTTAAGATATATCTCAACTGGCATGTGCAATTTCAGTCTTCTGAGTAACCTCCAAGAACTTAATCAAGTTCAATGTCTATGTCCCCTTCAGCCACTTCTTCTTGCAGATTGATAACTGAAAAATTGTAATATGCGTGACCACAGCAGTCCTTGCATTGCTACAGTCATTTTGGGGATTATCCCCAATCTTGTGTGACTAACCCAACTCAAAGTAATGGTTTATTTTTGTGAACAAACCAAGTTTGCACCCGGAGGTACGTTTGGTAAGCATGATAGGCCGCTGCGTCTGAGGTAGGTGGTAGCCGAGCTAGCTGAAACTTGGGCGACAGATTTAGTAAAAAGATGGGAGCGTACTTCTACGAGCGTATCTGTAGTCATATTTTCTCCGTGGAGAGTCACAAGGAACTTCTCCCCGACCTAAGATATTGCATTGACAGTGGAATCAGATTGGTAGAAGGTTTTTTTGATATGTGTGGCAAATTTCGTTTTCCCCATACCAAAGGGTGTGGAAGTGGTGTCACACCCACTAATGGCATGGAGGAACAATATTTGAGACTGTGAAGGCAGATATAGTTGGCGAATAGATGACGTTAGGAGCATTAGTCTTTCACTCTTTTGAAATGTTGCTGTGTGATGAGGTTAACACTGCCAAGAATACAAGGAGATCCATATTTTCTCCAATGATCATTACTGAGTCACAGTCGGTGACCTGAGATGTAGCAGTTTGCACTATTAGCACATCAGCGTCCTCTACAAACTGCTCAGTGCCTATTTCATTCTTTGCCATTTCAAACATGAGGATTGATGTAAATTTTCGTTTGTTATCGTCGTTTGGCAGGAATGCCACTTGTGTCATCGCCAATGCAGTTGTTGCAGTGTATTATCTATCGTAGGATCGTAAAGAAACACTTCTTCGTCCGCTTTTTTGTACGACCTAGCTTTCGGAGTAGACGTTAATATTTGAGAAGACATTGCGAACGAACGAGGAGATTTTACAATTTTTTTCGGGAACGAACGTTTCTTTTCTTTATTTGGGAACTTCGAATATGAGGATAAAGTGAAGTCGAACGTCTTTTTTATACGAAAAGATGAATCTGCAGGAAAAGTGTAATAATCGTCGGTTTGTATTTCGTCGTCGTCGTCTTTTACTTTTATATCTATAGGTTCTACTTTAACGTCGGTCGAAGGTACGACAACATCCAGTTTTGTCGCTATCTGTTTAAGTGGTTCGGTAATAGAGCGTATGCAGCGTCAAAATGTAATTTGCTTTTTCGATGTCTCCTTTTAATGTCCGAATTTTTTGTCGCAAAGCTTCGCGACCGTTTATCAAGTCTTCGGCGAGTTTTTTTATTCATGTTTACACGCGACCAATAACTACGTACTTGTTGTATCGAAAGCGCGAAAGATACTGAACAATGAATTATTGCCGACGTAAATTTAAAAATTTTTAATAACGTATAAACGTATCTAAACCTTTTCTATATCAACCGTCGTTTTTCGAACAATCGAGATCTATCACCACCATGTCATAAGGAGCCTTCCAACAAAGGTTACAAAGTTTTTTAAACTCGTCAAACGTCATGTCGTTTGCGATGTGATCGTCGTAAATGTGTTTTAAATTTGTTAAATCTTGCTTAAACAAAATTAATAAGTTGCAATTGTCGCGTACTAATTGCTTAGGTACAGCACTATAACTTTGACACAAATAAAAACAATCAATGTTTTTATGTCTACCGTAAGAAAAATACTCCTTCATCACGTTGTGACCCGTGCAACATATGTCGTCGAACACGACAACAGAATTTTCCGAAATGTTTGAATGCGGTGTAAATGCGTCGATGTTGCAGCTTCCGGAATAATTGCATTCATCTACGGTTTCAATTAAACGTCTAAGAAAATCGTATTTCGTTTGATACAAAGAATTTGAACAAACATACAGATTTAAAAACGCAATCCGTTGGGCGATAGCAAAGAGATAGCATAACGTTTGTTTTTCCACAACCGGAAGGTCCAATAATTAATGCTCTTTTACATACACCCCAAATAGCGCACTATTCTCGGCGCTTTCAACAAAGTTTTTAATCGGTAACGATAACGGTTGACATACAAATTTCATTTTCTTCAAATCGTAAAATGTAGGTACGTTCAAATTTTATATTTTTCTTCTACACCACGTCAAATGGCACAAAAATTTTATATATTAGTAGGAAGAGTAATAGGTCCGTAAAAGTCGTATGCGCTCGAATACATTTATTTAAACATAGTCAAAAATATCTACAATATAATAGTCTACCTAACGTAGACAAAACGGTGTGGTAGTTTTGATTGTCGATCGTCGTAATTTATAGCTATCGGTACAATGTATGACGTAAAGAGGTAAACATTGTGCAGTTTATGGCGGCACTGGTGAGAGCTCAGTGGCAGCTTTGATCATAGAAGTTGCAATCGGAGATTATCAAAATTTATAATATAATTTTGATTATCACCAACAGCGTTTCCAACAACCAAGTTTGACAGAGAAGATGACGTTGGACAAGGTTTCAAAAAGTTTTTAAAAGTCTTTATCGGCGTTGGCGAGACGGTGTGGCAGTTTTGATCATGGACGTAGCTATTGGGAATTATCAAAATTTATAATATAATTTGGATTGTCGCCAACAGCGTTTTCAACAACCAAGTTTGACGGAGAAGATGACGTTGGACAATGTTTCAAAAAAGTTTTTAAAAGTTCTATCGGCGTTGAAGAGACGGTGTGGCAGCTTTGATCATGGAAGTCGCTATTGGTGATTACCAAAATTTATAACATAATTTTGTTCGTCGCCAACAGCGTTTTCAACAACCAAGTTTGACGGAGAAGATGGCGTTGGAGATGGCAAAAACTTATAATACGAGACGGTGTGGCAGCTTTGATCATTGAAGATGATGTTAGCGATCTCCAAAATTTGTATTACAATTTTGAACATCGTCAACATCGTTTCCAACAACCATGTTCGTTCCAACAACCATGTTTGACGGAGAAGATGAAAGTACCGATTCTCATCATCCCCGTTATTTAACGCCGTCACATATAACCCTAAGTAGCCGTTAAGAAAGATTTATTTGATTAATAATTTTTCAATTTTGGTTAGTTGCTGGCGAATGGCATTGAAGCATCAAACGTCACCACTAACGAAGCTAAATTATTAGTGTGGCGAAGACTGTTAGCCAATGACGTAATCTGCTTCAAACTGGTACGCAAGATTCTTAATTGTTTATTAAGTTGGCAATCAAAATGGTTAATTATATCGTTATTTTATCAAGCAATTCCCGTTGAAAACCAGTTTGAATTGCAGTACTTAAAAAGTGTCAAAGCACCAAGTTGTAGGAGCGGAAGTAGAAGAAATAGAAGCGTGAACAGAAGTAGATGTCGATGGACCAAAAGCAGTAGCAGAAACGAGAGCAGAAGTAGATGCTGAAGGATGAAAACCAGTAGCAAAAGCACCAGGATTATTAGCGGCGGCAACGGAAACGGTAGTCGATGAGTAACCAGGCAACTCCAGCGTTTGAGATACCTGCATCAAGTCTAAATTCCCAGACAGAGCTTCATCCTCGAAATTTTTACCTGCGAAAAAACTTGTGTTAACTACACATTCGACGCGGTTGTTAATATAAATAACTTTTAGTGTGACGTCTCAAAGACATTAATTGTCTCTTCTGGGCGCGATATTCCTGACGAGGTAATCGCATCTTGTACTGTCCATTACCTGTTGCCACCGATGTTGTGGAACAGGAAGGAGTACACGTAGTGATAGCGGCACACGTCGTAGGTGTTGCAAACGTACCAGTGATAGCACCACACGTCGTAGGTGTTGCAAACGTACCGGACAAATCGACATCTTTCAAAACGGACTCCGTTACCGGAGGTGCATGGACAGCACGGAATTGAGCAGCAGAATCTTTGTCTTCGGCCGATTTGGACGGAGCCTCTTCGTTGTCTGGCGCAGCCAAACTCGCATCGAAATCGGCCAAATAATATTCGATGTCTTGCGACGTCTTCAAGCACAAAACACAAACACATTACACAAACAATAACAAAGACGTCATAAGCAAATGTATGTACATGTTAATGCACAAAATTAAACGCATGCATTAAAGGTTAATACTAAAATTAAAAATTGAATGTACTTACAATGTTTTTCTCCATGACAATTCACTGTTTGTTGTTGCTGTTAGAGAAGCTGGAACACAATTGATTTGTTTCCAAAAACTTGCGGTTATATACCCTATAACGTTGAGGGAGGTGTGGTGGGAAGCCGGAGTGGGTGAAGTGGAGGGGCAGAGTGGGCGGAGTGGAAGGGAGGAGTCTTCTTTCCTCTCTTCTTTATAGACGTTCCATAGGCGGACCTGTAGGAGGGCCTTCTTTCTTACTATTCTATTCTTCCTCATTTCAACTTCTTTCTTTTTTTTCTTTTTTTTCTCTTTTTTTCATTTTTTCGTTTTTATTCCTCTTTCTTTCTTTCATCTCTTTTCCTTTTTCTTTCTTTTTTTTCTTTCCCTTATCTCACTTACCAATTTTACATCTAACTTTCGATCTAACCTAACATATTTTAGGTTAAACACTTATTTTAGGTTAAACGATTTCGATCTAACCTAACTTATTTTAGGTTAAACTGACCAACTTATTTTAGGTTAAACGATTTCAGATCTAACCTAACTTATTTTAGGTTAAACAACTTTGATCTAACCTAACTTTTTAGGTTATACGTTTTTTGAACTAACGTAACTCATAGGTTACATTAGTTCGATCATACCTAACCTATTTTAAGTTATACCATTTCGATCTAACCTAAACTTATTTTTTGGTTACATCTCACTTACCTATTTTAGGTTCTAAGTTTTCGATCTAACCTAACTCATTTACATGTTTTCCATGTCACTCACCTATATTAGGTCAAACTATTTTGATCTAACCTAACTTAATTTAGGTAAGACCGAGCGTACGATATATCAACATTTAATAATCGACCACAACATTTATTGTTATTGTTTAAACAATAAAAGACATTATTTTTAATTTATTTTATAAAGTTTTACATATTTACTGTGATTTTCACAAAACAACAATGCGATTTCACAAACAACAACAGTCATATAGTATTAACTATCATTTGAATTACTACATACACCACATATATCCTTAGAAACAGGTGATAAACGTATTTGATTGGTTGTTTTGATTTCTCCATCGAATTGCAGTTACACAATGAAGATTTTCGTTCGGATCTCCGCCTATTTATTATTATTTAATAAAAAATTGTAAACACAACTGCCCACAATTTACGTCTTTAAATTTTGATATCTTTCATAATTGTAATTGATTTTAACGTTCGTTTTTCTAGATCGAAAATATCGTACGATTTCTATGGGTGGTGTTAAATCTCCAAAACTATCGAAATATGTTATCTTGTCCTCTTGTTTTTTATATGCTACCCAATGTGTGCCCGGTCCGTCGGCGTTATCTAAATTAATAATTCCGCACTCGTTTTTGTTAATTTTACTTGGAAGATCGTTTCGCATAAATACTCCTCGAGACTTTGAAATTCCGTATTTACTGCATATTTTTCTAAAAACACGTTCGTTAACGAGGCAGTTTATTTAGTTTTTTGAATATCCGTCTTTATATAATTCGTATCCGTTTTTATATGGTTTTAGGTAAAATCCGCTTCCCACTGTTTGCGCCTCCATTGCACGATTATGACGTTTATCTTCTTCCAATTTTTTTAGCGTTTTTGCGTCGTTTACGGATTTTGTGATTGCGGCAGCCCCACCTCCCAATGAACCTAATGCACCCAAAGCAGCAAACAAAGGTATCAATGGTAAAAATCCACCTTTTTTGGTAAACGTATTACACGAGAACGTGGCGCTTTGATACTCAAACGATGTTTCTTCAACGTACCGTGCCGCTTTAACGTTTCGCAACAAATCTTTAGTGCCGGAACATGAAACGGCTTTTCGAGCTATTCTAACGGCTTTGGCAAAAGTTAATGAACCACCCAGACGTTTCGACGCTTTTTCGTGCGTCTCATCTTAACGCGGCGTTTACGTAGGCCCATACCTGTACTGGTTTTTATTTTCATGAGTGTAGCTACTGTTGCGGCGGCGGCTTTTGGCCTAAACTAGTATCTTCACTACGTAACAATTCTTTTGCAGACTCGTACAATACTTTGTCCGCTTCGTGACGCTTACTTAAATCTTTGTGCAGATTATAGGCGATGTCGTGTCTTTTACAAGCTTCGTCTAATTTATTAACACCGGCGTCCCCGCGATCTAACCTTTTGTAATTTCGTTCCGGACCGCAATAATTATAACCAGGTATGTGCAATTCTATTGGTAACTTGTCGATTAACTTGTTTATTATTCCACGCCCGATAATCTGCTTCCTACTGCTGTTTTGCTTTTAACAGATCGTCGTTTTTCGTCACTATCACTTCTACGAAATGAAAAGATAATACTAATTTAACGACATTTATATACCTATTTATAAACAAAAATACAAGTTAAATATTACAAATAAAAATAAACTATTTACATCATTAGCAACAATTTACAAATTATCATCTAGATCACAACGCTACTCTTCGACGTCTTCACGCCGATCATCTTCTAACACTCCATCCTCCGACTGCTCCTCGAACCCGTCGATATCTTGATCGGGTTCCCAGGAAACGTCAGATATGTTATCTAAGAGGTTTCCTAGGTAAACGGTATCAACGTCGAAGATATCGTCGGAGTCTTCTTCTAGCCGTCTTTGCAACTCATCTAACTCCGGCACTCTCCGTCGCGTACGTATACGCCGTGTATCGTGAAAGTGCCGTCGTCGTATTGAAAGCGTTGCCCGAATGAAACCGTCTATCAAATAAGCTTCAAACATCAATGTTAGAGGATGAAAGGGGCCCAGATAAAATTCGTATGTTAAGTCGCCGATACGTAGGTTGCCCATCTCTAGACGTCAAAGTGCCATCTCGTCAGGTATTAGTAGAATGCGGTTGAACACGTAATAAAAGCTTGCTCCCATTTTTTGTTTTGAACTCCTCCGACTGATGATTTAAAACCATTACTTCACTCTTATATACTCAAGTATTAGCGCCACTACTATTATTACTCCCACTACCTACCGTTCAAATTAATTATAATGTTTACATTTACATTTACACTCTAACGAATTCGCGCAAATCCTTATCTAACAATATCTTATCCTTAACAAACATTATTAATTCTTTGGTAATACAAGTGTTTCGATAATCAAAGTTTTATTTAGAATTGACAACATATTTTGTTTACCTTCTCCGTTCATAGTTGCTACCGCTTCGATTGCGCTATTATAGAAACGTACGTAATCTAATTTTGTTAATAAATCTATACGATTTGTTACTAAATCTTCCAATTTCCATAGTTGGTGGACTGAATCGTACGCTAAATAAATAGATTCTTTACCTCTCTGCATCCTCAAAACCTTTCAAACTTTATCCATCCATTCGGTAGTTATTTTGATACCGCAAACTTTGAGATACGATGGAGTACTACCGTTTCCCGCAAAGCTATTTGTTATAACGGCTTTATAACAAATCAGCGTTTTCCATTCGTTTTCTGTTAAAGTAAGACATTTGCCCTTACCCATAAATTTAACGACGGGCTCGAATTGCAGTTCTCCGCTCAATCCCACTTTGATCCATTTACTGTGACTTTTGTTTAACGGATACATACATTCCGCATACAACCGAGCGTTACACCCTTTCATATTGTTTTCAATTTTATTAAACGATGGTATGGGTGTGTTTTTTGTCAAAACATTATCATTTACACTATTTATCCCACAATCTTGCGGCGTATACGGTATTTGGTCGTTATTTCCTAACATATTGTCCCATTCGACAGAAGGCAGCAAATTAATGGTGTCTTGAACGGCATCTTCCATTTCTTTTAACATTGTAATAGGTTATTTATATTTAAACTTGATGAAGGATTATTTAAATTTAAACATGTCGCTTCTGTCATCGAACTTTAGGTACCATTTCAATTTTAGTTTTCTTCGGCATTAATTTTTTCACCTTTTCCGCTCATACTTCGCTTCGAAGATGATTTATATTGACCTTGAACTCTACTTGTCACTATATACAAAGTTACTATAAACATACGTTTCTACAAATAAATCTTACTTACTTGTTAAACTTTGACGATTCCACACCAATTTCAAGTTTTTCGCACAACAAACACAATTATAATAATATGCTGTAGAGTTCGTTACCTTTTATACCCAATTTAATGATAATTATCGTCTCGTTTATACTGACGTTTAACAGACGACTAAACCAGAATCAATACTGAATTCTACTTCAAACCCATCCTCTTATACAATACAACGACAACCTTGAGACGGTATTTAAGGGTCAAAATTTTACAACATGTACGAGGATGTATTGATATCTAGTTAGCCTAGACCAGTTCCTTGCATAAACAAAATATTGCGTTACCATAGCAACGAACAATAACTTATTAGAAGTGTCAGTGTAAAGTTTGACGTCAAAAAGTAAACCAGAGTCACGCAATAAATTAAATGAAAAAGATGTCCACCGAAATTGTGAAAATCGAAAAATTGGAGTATCGAGCCATCATCAAGTACCTGTATTTAAAAGGGTTAAGAGGTAAGCAGATTTACGAAGATATGCTTAATACCCTTGGTGATCAATGTCCTTCGTATGCGACCGTCAAAAATTGGAATGCAAGCTTCAAAAGAGGTAAATTTTCCATTGAAGATGATGACCGATCGGGAAGGCCAGTTTCTGTGTCAGTCCCCGAAAATATCGATGCAGTTCATGACATGATTTTATCAGACCGTCGAATTGGGCTAAACGGATATCTGAAGCACTGAATATTTCATACGAACGCGTTCATCATATGGTTCACGTCAATTTGGACATGAGAAAAATTGCTGCAAAATGGATCCCCAAATGTTTGAATGTTGACCAAAAGCGTGCAAGGGTAGAAGCATCGCGTTCGATCTGTGCTCGATTTGAAAACGATGTAGACTTCTTAAACCGAATTGTTACTATGGATGAGACTTGGGTACATTTCTACGATCCAGAAACAAAGCAACAATCGATGGAATGGCGACACTCTGGTTCTCCAAGACCTAAGAAGTTTCGTGTCCAAAATCTGCTGGAAAAGTTCTGCTTCAGTTTTTGGGATTGCCATGGAGTAATCATGATTGATTTTTGGATAAGGGTAGAACAATAACTGGAGATTACTATTCGACATTACTGACCACTCTACGGGAAAATATTAAAGAGAAAAGACGCGGAAAGCTATCCAAAGGTGTTTTGTTTTTGCAGGACAACGCCCCTGCACACAAATCTCATGTTGCCATGCAAAAATTCGTGATTTAGGGTTTGAATTACTAGAACACCCCCTTATTCACCCGATTTGGCTCCGTCCGACTATCACCTCTTTCCTCAACTGAAAAAAAGTTTAAAAGGTCGTACATTTTCTTCCAACAAGGAGGTAATAGAAGCTGTGGAGGTCTGGTTTGCAGAGCAAGAAGAAACATTTTTTTAAAGGTCTAGAGACGTTGCAGGTTTGCTGTAATAAATGTATCCAATTAAGAGGAGAATATGTTGAGTAATAAAATATTTTGACATTGAAATTTTGTTTGGTTCTATAGTAGGCTAAGAATTTTTCAATATATCCTCGTATATACCAAACAACACAGGTCAATAAATGAATACTTTCAGACAGTAATTAATTGTAAACATCAGAATTCTTTATTATTTACGATTATTATCGTCTGGTTTAAAATTTATACGATGTCTATAGAATGCAATACACTTCAATGACACAGGTCAATGAAATGCATACGTTAATAATAACATCCAGTCAGTAATAAATTTTAGGCATCAGAATTGTTTTAACGATTATTACGTCTGGTTTAAAATTTATACGATGTCTTTAGAATGCAGTACATCTGAATGATACAGGTCAGTATGATGCTTACTATTACGCCTGTTAAGACCACCAATGATAACCCGTACAATGCATATACAATTGCCTCCTCCAACGGGTACGAAAGAAATTTCCTCCTTTTACAATTGCTTTGAGGAACTGTCAACCATTTGCCGGTTGAAGAACCTCCGCCTACAATTGCCTTGAGGAACGCTTACCCATCTGCCGGTGAAAGAACCTCCGCCTACAATTGCTTTGAGGAACTGTCTCCATTTGTTTAAAGTTAAGAAACCTCCTCCTTGACAAAAGAGGAGGTTCCTTAACCGGCAAATATATCTACTCCCATCAAATACCACAATGATATTTCCAGTGAAGTTGTGATCCACATAGCCTACTTAGGGATTTGCAAACCACCTCGACTGTTGGTGTTATGTTCTTGTTCTATGCAAACTTGTGCGGAGATTACCTCCATCAATAACTACACATTTTCTGTTACCAAGAATTATGTTTTCCTACCGGAGTGAATAGCGAATACTTTTTCCTTTGCCACCTCCTTCCGTGAATAGAAACATTGGAAAGAGTTATTTAAAATGTCCAGATGGTGAGGGCACTACTTGAACGAAAGGGGTAAAAACAAACTTAGGTCCTGTTAGCAGAATGTATCATACCGCAGTAGAAGGTCTTCATCAGGCCAATAACAGGATTAGATGAGTTATCAATTGTTTGGCTTGATAGTGCTCCCGCTGTGGTAGCGAAACAAAACCGATCCATTTCCTTCAAATAATAACGGTCCAGACGTGCCTCACTATCTGGATATTTTAAATAATCAAATCTAGTGAAAGATACTATCAACATTATTATCGGAAGAGAGTTAGAGGGTCAACTGTTACCACCTTTTTATGAGGAATTTTGAGTGAACATGATGTTGATGCTATGTAATCACATTGTCTTTTCTTTTGAGCTTCAAACATTTGAAATTTTGGCCCATTATTCTTTTCATGTAGGTGACACCAATTTGCCTGGCAGCGGATAGTTTACCTCCTCACATGAAGGGTGGATGTTCAGCAAAACCAATTTGTTAACTTACCCATGTCCATATTATTCCTAGTTACACTAGAAGGCCTCATATCAACATGTTGTTCTGAAATATCCAAACGTACATTAACGAATGTTTCAATTTGTTCACAGACATGATGGAGACAAAGCATTCCCAAAGTTCACGTGAAAATACACTGTCATTTACCCGAGCTGCTCAATGGTCATGTTGGACCATATACCAGATCAAAATTTTTGTGTGTGACGAATGGTGGAGTAGCCTTGCTGTGTAAACTTGATGAATTCTTAGGGATCTATTTTTTCATGTGAACTGACCATATCCTGGTAGTACAGATGTGCACTTTGGCATAGTTCAAATGACCGACTGGAAGAAAGTAAAATATCATTTCTTCTACAGATTTCAAGTGTAAAATCCAATCGCCCATCCTTTCAGCCTCAATGAAGTTTTTCATTAACGTACACATCCGGAAATATTGAATCCACAAAACGGTTGTGTGCCCTAGTTATTCGATTTTATTCACCATTCAGCTGAGAATTCTAAGAGTGACAGCATGAATATATAGTTCCTCATGTGCCCTTCCAATGGTGGATCTGTTGGAGAAATTTATAATTCTATCCAATGCATTCGATTCATTTTTTGTTAACTCAAGCCTTTCAATAATTAAACCATCAAGTGGTGCATGAGCAAGGTATGCAGTATGTAATACAGTCATTATTTTAATCACATTGTTCTCGGAGTAGATTTGTGCAAAAACAGCTATTTGATCCCACTCCCTCTCAACCGTTACAATTGGCACCTTAAAAAACTACATTAAGAGGTGAAATTCATGAAGTCTCACAATCAACATCCTTCAACTCAGGAATATAATCATTTCAACCACAACACACGAATCTTCCAGAACAACGGCTGATCGAATGTAATTGCGCAACTTTATTTGAGAGATTCGCCATTCCTCCTTTGCAGCAAGAATGGGCGTAAATATTAGTACTATAGTTCCGTTAATGAATGGCAAACTATTTTAGAAGATTGATATAGTTTTCTACGAGTAACAACCTTCATAAAACCATTCCAACCGGGAACAGATGGCAAATGAAACCAACTTTTAAGTAGTTTTTGCCGTTTTGAGAAATAATGCCCTCTTTTGAACCCGTGTATTTCGGTGTCTATTCCCCCCAGACAACAAAGTTGACCTGAGAAATTTACAGTAAATTTTCTTCCTAAACTTTCATTGGGATTTGTTTTGCTTGAATCCATATAAAAAAAAGTTATAGGGCACAAACTGAAAAAAATGCCAAAAAATCGTAGTTTTTTTTTCCCCTTGTAGTTAGCTCTAGGTATTTTTCGGGGAAAACTCGAATACTACACTACTACGTAGTACTAAACTACACCCCAAACTTTTGCTAATTCTGCATTTGTCGCAAGCTAAAAATCCCCTGCCGACTCTACTATAGGAATAATCTGTAGAAATGTAATTGAATATGTTTTGGTTGGTCGTGGGTACCACTAAGTTCAAACTCTTGATTATTTTTTGTTCTTTATTAAATTCACTACCTAATCATTTTCTGTTTTCAACATGCGCACATAGTAAGGTTATTGCATGTTATTCTGTACAAAAAAGGTAATTGAGAATAATTTTACTTGTGGTACTTTTGTTTACTTTTAAGCAATTTGTAAAGGTCAATGTCCGGCCAATTATGGGTAACAAATTATTAGAACACCGTAACTTTATGATGTAACTTGTGAAAACTTTTGAGTAAGTATTTGCACAAAAACGTAAACTATGGTGTGTAAAATGTCAATGAAGTATTTTAACTTTAACATGAACACTAAACAAACCAGTTTTTCTTAAGTAATTATGTGGTACGCAATATTTTACAAAAATGAGCTAACTCCTCCCCTTTTTTATGTTGCATTCTGCATCTAACTAAGTATTTTGAACTGAATATCTTGTTCTGGATGAAAATACCTCATTACGACAGAAAATAACTTTAAATCTTTAGTATTAGATGCGTCAGTGAAGCAGAAAGACGAAATTTGCGTTCTGTAAATCCACTTCAAAATCACTCAGATTCTTAGGAGCAGTGACATTCTTTACAATAGCCTCAGTTTTGGTACGTTCACAAGACATTTTTTTTAATATAACTTTTGTAATATGGATGAAGTACAATCGATCGAAAGCTTTGATTGTGCTTCACAATGTAAAAAGCAAATAAAGCTCTGCAGCAGCTAATTCCATTTCTTCTTTCCCAAAAGCAATAGTCTTGAAGTTTACTAGACGACGCTGCCGAAGACACAAATTCTTTATGACGGTACTGTTGAGATGACGTTTAATGTCGTAACTGCCTCCATTCGCAATTGAAAAACTATACCGCAGGTACAGCATTCCACATTGGTCTCGACTTTTGTTTTTTAATAACCTGAAACTCTTGTTGCAACTTGACTGACATTCTCTTTTTAGGCGCGGCATCGTGACAAGTAGTGACTACAACTACACTAGTAGTGGCCAATTGCTGAAACACAGTAAAAGACACCATCAATTAAACGGAAATAAATCAATAAATAATTCTAACCTACCTTACAAGATACCAGACAACACCACAGGAGACAGAAGACACTGACAAATAACTGACGGTTGGTGACATACACCACGATCTCGCGCCCAGACAAGCACAGACAAAAATAAAATGAGGGACAATTTTGCTAAGGGTACGGCAAGCCTGCAAGAGGGAGTATCCCCCTCAATTGAGAAGCAGCAGCAGCAAATAAAAGGAGCAACATTGCCGAAAATTAGTGATTATTATTTTTCAACATCCTCGAAATCAGATGAGATATTAACGGAAACAGAAGCGCCTAGTTCGGAAATTTCAAAGACAATAGAAGTTTCTGTTTCAAAAAGTTTAGACAAACATAACGATGAAGTACATTTAAAAGCTTATGAAGTTTCTTCGCAAATAGCAAGGGGTTTTGGTTAAAGACCAAATGCTGAAAACATTAATAAAACAAAAATACCCTATAGACAATGGTTATTATGATGAAAAACATAATTAAAAGTGACATAATTAAAAAAATTATTTCAAGGTACGGGTTTTAGAGACTAAGAGATATTGATTTTCCAAAAACCAATGGTACATCAGTTTCCGCGATTTGTTGCAGTTCAAAATCTAAAGGTGGCTTTCAAATTTTACATAGAGTTTTAGATGTTACATTGACATTGTCTTCATCTAATCTACCATTTAGAGGCCATGATATAATATGATAATGATGACTCTAAAACGAGGTAGTTTTCTAGTTATGATACATCTATTATCATGTTATGATAGCATTTTACAAAAGTTACCTACTAGAACTTCCGAAAGGTGCGACTAAATATATAAGTCCAACCATACAAAACAATTTATTCATGTGTTGAGAACCGAGATAGAAAATAAAATCTTGATGATATTTGCGCAGCATCATTTTATACAATAATTTTGGATACCACGCAAGATATATGCAAAATTAAGCAGTTGGAGTGTTATTTTTCGCTGTATCGTTTTTTCATAAAAAATGAAAATAACGAAATCTTACAGGTTGATTGTAAAAAATCATTTACTGGATTTTACCCTAAATACATGATCGAAGCGCGGAAGATTCGAAAGTTTTATCATCAATTTCTTACAGGAAAAAAAGATTTCTATTAGAAAGTGTAGAGATCGGGGCTACGACAGTGCCGCTGTTATGAGCGGGTGCTTCAAAGCTAAAATTGCTCATTACGTTCAATTTGCCGCCACAACTTAAATTTAGTTATAAATGATGCTGTCAATGGAGTCCCAGAGGCAAAATCATGTTTCGATTCTTATATTGGGTGCCTATATAATTTTTGTTTCGTTTAATGTTAAATAAATCGCACACAAAGTTCAATTACATTAAAAGTTTGAATCCTAACTAGGTAATCTTCTAGGAATTATTCATTGAACGCATTACGATTTAATTTGATGTTTTAAAGCAAAAGGAAAAATCTGAAGCAATCGGACTTGAAAAAAGTTAGAAAATTTTGAATTTATATTTTTATTGTACTGTTGTCCAAAATTCTTCATTCTTTAAAACAGTGTTTCAAAGATTTTTCAAATATTGCAGTGTTGTGCGTCACAAGTACGATGAAGTTCGATGTGCATCTTCGGATTTAGAAGCATATAAAATTCAAACAATTACATTCGATAATATTTGGATATTGCATCATTCCAGTTAAAAAATCGATTTTCTGGTTTTCAAAATGTTGATGAAAAATCTAAATTCATTGAACCCTCTTTTCTGGCTACGGCACCGGACACTGGAGTTACACAAGCACGCTGAAATTTTTCGAAATAAATATGATGATGAGCTATCTGATGACTGTCCCACTGGAAATTCTTAGTTTGCTCATCTTTTTGTGAAAATTTAAAGAGATTATCGACATTAGATGATATGGTTGATTTATATTTTTAAAAACTACACCAACTCATCAAACTTCAACAATGTGTGCACTGCATTGTTAACTTTTGTTTTATTCTAATTTTCTTTTCTTCCTTTTTGAACTTTCCGAGTTGGTCCCTGTTCAAGATAGAGAATGAGAGAGGGCGTCGTTTAGTTGGAGAAAACGGGTATAAAAAACATGATACGCCTTATCTCCGTCTAAACAGGTGGGTGTATTTACACGTATATTTTTTTCCAACAGCTTAAGTTCGTTGTTAAAGATGTTTAAGATACTTCCCGAGCTTTAAGGTCTATAAATAAATTACTATAATTGGTTTTCCAATTTATTTATTTGGCTTTCTTAAGGAGTTACTAAATGGGAATGGATCATCAAGACACCATTTTCCTTTTATTTGTCAACGTTTCTAACCAGTTGACCTTGATCTTTATTAAGGCATCAAACTACCATAGTTTGTATGTTTATTTTAGTAACAGCTTTGAAGAAGGGTGTAGAAAGAGACATTTCAGTTTTTAAATGGTTTTATTAAATCCGTACGTAAATCACTAACCTCATAGTTGAACTTAAACGTAATTTTTGGCAAATGCGGACAATTTTTGAATTTTAAATGTCTTTGATTTTTAATATATAAAATATATTTTTGATTTTGTTTCTAAATGCTGAGGTTGGGTGTAGTTCATGTTTAAGTAGCATATTTAATCTTGGGTACAATTTTTTTTATTTGATTGTTTATTGTCGTATATTTACAAAACTTGTCTACGCTGCAGGGTCAAACGTACGTGATAGCTGTGGAGTATGTAGAAACGAGGTTGATTTGGTACCCGATGTCAGATGACAGTATACAATTGCATATTAAATAAAAAAATTATGTAAAATTTACAAACACGCACACAAGAAACAGCACGTTTATATGTATTGGGTTTGCTACACTTTAGGACTCTGGGATTTTGTAACCTCTCTTTCCCTATAAGGCATTTCAATGCGCTGTCAGATAGCTGTCAAAGACCTTAAAAATGGCTACTGTAGCCTTGTAGGGCAAACTTACGTATTATTAGATGGATTTTA
The DNA here is from genome assembly GCA_030710515.1 of Abscondita cerata. NCBI lineage: Eukaryota > Metazoa > Arthropoda > Insecta > Coleoptera > Lampyridae > Abscondita > Abscondita cerata. The sequence continues at coordinate 283,184 of JALBCR010001386.1, read as the reverse complement.
TCATTGAGTTATAGGATTGTAATATACTTTATACGTTTAATTGATTTATAATTTACCATAATGACACGTGGCCTTTGGTTGTGTAGTAAACTGTAGCTGTAGATGAAATCGTGACTGTGTTAAGTTTTTTAGAATCCCTGTTGTTTGTAATTTTAAACATAAATTGAGTTAAAATACTCTTTCACAGATTCTATAACTAACTTAATTAAAACAACCACTGAAAGTACAAAAAATCGACAGAAATTACACACATTCGAATGAAAACAAAGGTTTGTTTGCCCCACAGACGCCATTTTGGCAAAAGCGTTGAAATGCCTTATGTAGTCTACACCAAGGCGTCCATGTTGGCTTTTATATTTATATAATTTTCATATTTCATGTTTAAATAAATTTACTTTATTGCCATGATTTAGTTTTACTTTACTGCTGTACATTACCATGTTTACCACTATTACTCTAACTGCAGTTAGTGACATTATCTTGGATTCAACGTAGGTTTCTTTGATAAGCTTTTCTCGGTGTGCTTCTTGGCAAATCTTCCATTTGCACGTAGTATGTTACTCATACCATTCTCATACTTGCGTCATTGCTTTGTGCAACTGCAAAATACTTGGAATCATTTTTTTCACTATTCTGAGTTCCGCATTATTTGCTAATTTTGCTTTATATTTTGAAAATATTGTTTTGTGTTTATTTGTTACTTATCTATTTGTTTATAATATCCGATGTAAATTAATGCAAGTTCAAGGTAAGGGTTTCAACTCAACAGATCTGGATTATTTATTCTAGATCTTATAGTATCAGTGTATTCCGAATTTTTTTTAAAATCACAGACTAAAAACATGTTTTTTGTTGTTTTTCTACCAAAAAATTGCTACACATTGGTATTGTTTTTTTTTCAAAATACCATGTACGAACCAAACCTTCAGAGCATCCTTGGTATTCCTAGAAGTTTTTTTCTAAAATTTTTTCTGAATGCTTTTGTTGGAAAATAAATTTGTTATTTTGTTAGTAACTCACCTTCACAAGAAACACTACATTGATTTTTTTGTATAAGCTGATTCTGTTAATTACCCCATCATTAAGTTAATGTAAAAACATGCAGATATCTACAAGTAAACTGGCACAAAAGTGAACCACATGTCAGCAAAACAGAATAAAATGAGAGTGCCTGTGCTTTATTGTAATTAATCTTTAATTAAACTATAAGAAGATAAAATATTATAAGGAACTAGAAAGCTTAAACGACTATTTGAAAATACCATGCGTATTTGGTATGTAACAAAAAGAATTATTTAGAATTGGCTACGCTTAACAATATATTAGTTTTAAAACTAAAAGAAAAAGAATGTATGTATAGTACACAATTAGTAAGTAATTTAGTTTAAAAAGAAAATGAAAATCATATTTATAAATTTAGACAACGTAATCGGTAATAAAACTTCATGCAGACATGCATATTACAAAAAGTTACAAAAAGAATTGAATAAAGCTTACTTAAGGTAAAATATATTCTGGCTTGGTATCACTGGGTTTACAAATGGTAAATTCCATAAATAACATCGAAACAATTATCTATTGAATATATACAAAGTATACATTTAAAAATAACTATATTTACGAAATGAAATATCAAGAGCACTTAAGTTTCGTGTCTTAAAATTTAATTTATACATTGAGCTGTCTTCATTGATAGTAACAATGAATTATTTAATACACAGAAATTTGGTACAAATGGTAATCATTCGGTTTCATTAAAAAACGACATAATATATACAATATTTAAAATACAGGGGTGAATATTCCCTTTAGTAAATATTCGGTTTTATTATTATTATTTTTTTTATAAAAAAAAACACAGACACAAGCAATGAAGACAGTGAATGGCATTTACACATGGTAGTCTGTGTGCAGTTAGCACTCAGTCTGATCTTTTTGAAGTTATCAGCTGACCCTCAGAGCTATCTGAATCACTGGAGTCATCTTCATTCACAGCCACCACGTTATAATTACATGTCACTTTAGGCTTCTTTTATAGATACCCTGCTGTAGCCACGTTGAGAGCTTTGTACACTATTTCTCTGGAAAAAAATCTAATTTAAGAACATCTAATCAGTTACCATACTATACTAAATAAAATAATTCAAAATATATCAAAATGAAACCAAATTGCTAATTTCACTTTTAGTTCTTTACTGTCATGTTTTTCTCTCGGTGTCAAACAAAGCGTCAAACTAATGATAATGATTTTAAGCACTTTTTAAAGTTTTAGTGCGACGTATTGATGTAAAAAATGTTGTTTTTAATTCGTTCTTGTAAAATTGAATTCATTATTATTTTTACTTCTGCCTAAATATTCTCAATTTACACATTGTCATGAATTCGTTGAAAAAACTACGAAAACTTCATTATGTCTTATAAGCAAAATACAAATCAATTTAAAAAACTATTTTGTATGAGAACAGGTATGAAAATTAAACACACATTTTCAACTTTTTCAGTTCGCTATTGTGATTGGGAATAAATTTCAATCCAAGATCAACGTTTATTGCATTAACAATACATGGGTATTCTGAGCGGTAGAACACTGATTAAATATACTGATAAGTGTGGACATATGAAACATATAAACATCGAACTTTTTGTGCAAAGAAGTATATGATAAGTATTTCTATGTAGGTACTAGTAAATCGCAAAATAACAATACCTTGCCATTCAATTCACTATCAACATTAACCTAAAGACTAAAGGATTGTGAAACATACGAATTTACTTTATTGGGGATTCATACATTTCTTCATTAGACTTAGATAATAAGATTTACTCACCTGGAGAATTATAAATATTGTTACAAATAAAACAATTATGCATAGACAGGCAATAATTGCCAATCCAGTTACAAAATTAAACGGATTCACAAGTTGTAGAGTTGGAACAGGTTGAGCTGATACTAAATATGCTTCCACATTTATTCTTCTCTTATCGGCTTGGTTTTTACATTCTAAAAGTAATGTTAGTTAGACTCTTAAACACTTAATTGATTCAAAATACTAACCTATACAATTCCTACATGAGTAATGGCACTTTTGACATCCGTACTCAGTTTTATAGAAACCAGCGGGACAATCGGGCGACATTCTCCGCCTGCAAGTTGCCATCCGTGTGGACAGGAAACGCAGTCGTTGTGGCCTGGACCACTACATGTTTCACAGCTGATGTAACATCTGGTGCACATTCCTCTATCACTATAATATCCTGAAGCGCATGTTACTTGGCATTGTCCTCCTTGCAACTAAAAGGTTCAAGACTCCAAAAGTGCAACATACGATTAAGTAACAACACTTACCTGTAATCCAGGAACGCATTTTGTACAATTGGTTTTGAAGAACAATTGAGGCAAGTATGAGTGCAAGGTTCGCACGAATGTAGAATTTTATCATGAAAAGAGCCTTTGTCACATTCGGCAACGCATCGAGTACCTTGTAATATAAGTGGACTTGCGCATGATAAGCATGCGTGTTCGGTAGGCCATCGCATGTTTCACATGTTGAATGACATTGTTTACAATTTCCGCCATCCATATATTGATCTAAATTTAGAGAAACCTTAAGAAAGTAGTTTTGCGATTTTACGCTTTACCTGTATCACAACGTTCACTTCCGTGGGCTACACAACGCCCTTTAGAATTTATTTGCCAGTCATCTAAACAAGAAATGCAAGCCGTTTTGTTGCATTCTGAACATCCAGGAGGACACTCGATACATTCTTGTTGACGTGAATCAGCATAGTGATGAGCCGGACAATCTCTTGTACAGCGTCCATCGTGCCAGTAATGACCTACACTACAAGTAATGCATTGAGTACTATTTGGACCGCTGCAAGTTTCACAAGATTCATGGCACAAAGAGCACAAATAGTCTTCAGTTTCGTAAGTTTTCGTAGGACAAGAAGCTAAACATTGGCTGCTATGTAAAGCAAGTGATGATCACAACTAGTGCAGTGATCAGGTCTGTCTTGGCAACTGGCACAGTTTGGTTGACAAGGTGTACATGTCTTATCTATAAAGTCTAAAAGCAATTGAAATTAATTATAGATTTCATATTAACGTATAATCTTACTTTCATAATATCCTCCGGGCACTGTTGCATACACATATCTAAATCAATTACACGAACATAGCCGGGAGAGCACAATAAGCAATTGGATTGACTAGCACCGGTGCATGTATCACACGACTCGTGACACGGTTGACAAACCCCTTGGGAATCTGCGTAACTTCTAGGAGGGCAGGTGCTAACACAAGTTCTTATGAAAAAAAATTAATAAAGAGATCGCCCAACTACATATACTTACTTATCTAATCTTTTATTTCGGCAGGCTATGCACTTATCCGCACCCTTTCCGTAACAGCCTTGATCATCACATTCCGGATCACAATTTTCTTTAGTCTCATCGTCCATTTCAATTCTGTTATCGTTATCCCTAATTTTCGTTTTCTTTCCATCCACCGAACTAATGACTTGCTCAGGATCTGACGCCGAAAAGTGTAGATATTCGAAAATTGAAACCCCTAAACAGTTCTGAATTCAAATAGTCGGTAACAGGAGTTTCTTGAGTGACAACGTCAGCTTCGGTAGGGAAAGTGAAACTATTTAAAGAAGATTTCCATCCACCAGATTGCGATCCAGCTGATCTCAATCTTATAGGATTAACGGAAGTTCCGTAAAATATTAATTGCCATTTTTTAAGGATTCCCGGTTGATTAACGTGTCTGTTTCCGCATTTATAATTTGAAGACTCAACGCCCTTCCGCTTTTCGCCCCAAAATGTACGCTCAAAACGGCCAATCGTCAAAATTAGAGTTAACAACATCACGCGGTCTTTCAAATAGTAAAGTAGACGTTGTACCCATAGGAGAAGTTAGTAAGATTCGTAAGTTTCCGCGTGGGAAAAATCTAAGAGAAATTTTGCATTGCACGTGTTCCAAAAAGTGTACTTCGTTTAATGTTCCCGCACAACCATTCACGTCCATGTGAGTAGTTAACGTGTATCCATACGTAGCGTCGATGGAACGATCTTCTATAATTTCTTGAGACTTACATATATGTTGAGGTGGTACAGTAGTCCATTTTTCAGCTAAACTCACTAAAGCGCCCGCATCCATTAACCCATAACCAAATTTATGACTAACTCTTCTTTTAACCCCTGTCGTAATCCAACCTGATTCTTTTTCTAAAGGAGCCGATCTTGATGTTAACACAACTAAATATTGCATGTCTCGCCAAGTTAAACTGGGATTTGCTTCTAAAGCTAAAGCGCATATACCAGCAGCTAATGGTGCTGAGGCTGAAGTGCCAGTATGCTCCACCGTGCATATGTGATCCGGACGTAGTCTGGCGTCCATGTCAACAGTAGCTACGCTTTTATCGTGACCAGGTGTACCCGAACTATAAGTTGTTGCTAAAGTAGACGAACATTCTTCTAAATACCATGGTTTATAACTACAATTAATATAATATTTAGTTTTTAGTTTAGACTGAAATGATATTGAATTACCTCCTTGCGTAGCACTTGAGATGCTTAAAGTGAATATGCTGTTCGTGTAACTGTCGCAGTTACATGAATCAGTATGTCTACCGCCGTTCCCAGAAGCCCAAACAAAGATAGAGCCTTTTCCTTTTCTTCCGCTTGTAACCCCATAGATAAAAGCACGCCTTGCAAGTGGACCTGGTCCATCAACAGTCTTACCATCATCTTCTGGTCCCCAAGAAGCGCTGTAGATATCGATGTGGTTTGGATTAAGACCTAGTGCTCTAGCTTCTACCGCATCATTGACAACCCATCCAACATTCTTACACCTATAAACATGTAAACTGCTTAATTTCTGTAGAATAGAGAAATTTAAGAATCAAGTGAATAGATTTTTTCTAAAAATGTGTATAAGTTACTACTACCCATTCATACACATCATTTCTGGCATTTCACATTCTCACTGTGTGTGACTTGCTACCTTTACATTCAAATTCAAAAAAATATTAGTTGTGATCCAGAAAAAGCAACTACAGTACTAAATTTTTGATCAGGCGGGTAAGGGGAGATCTGCTTCTCAAAAGTAGCGTATTATATAAGGCGTAAACCTTTTGATGGATGTGAGTGGATGTAGCGTCTATTAAAGCCTATAGTGTTGAAGACTAGCGTACCATTTGTTGTTTCGGCTTGAGATACAGTTCGACCACACTTGCCCAATGGCCTCTATGGCCTGAAGCTTTGCAAAAGTTTGCATAGTAATAACAAAGATAAATGCTTTTATTTGTAGTTGCTTTTAGTCTATATATAACTTAGCATATAGAAGATAATTTGTTGCACAGTTGATAGATGTGAGGTTTCATTGTTAATTGATCATCCATTACTTGTATCGACTTGTGTTATTAATTTCGAGTTGACCTTAACTTTCCAAATGTTGATACTGCTTTACCTTAAAATGCATAAATGAAGTTTTAGAGATGTTTAAATATAATTTACTTTCATAAAACCAGTTTGAAAATTTGTTAAACATGTTTTGAGTTGTTCTTATAGTGTCTTCCAGTTTATTTTCAAAACATAGGTAACTTGTGTCATCTGCAAACATAACTAAATTTTTTGGTCAACTGTAGATGATAGATCATTTATAAAAATAAGAAAAGTATTGGAGCTAATTCCATCAATGTCGGCTAATTTGAGCTTCTTAATCCATGGATTAAGTTGTACACTTCTGTATCACTGACTGGGTGCAAATATAAACTCTGACTTATGTTTTCAGCAGTGTTCTTCCATGGGGTTTGATCAAAGGTGGAAATGTACTTATTGTCTATATTTATGAATCATTGAACAAATTAGCAATACGTTCTTTGTTGGTTTCTTTACTACTTCTTCGTGTTTAATTCTTTGTATGGAGGGTATTTGCTTTCTATTACTTACGTTACTATCAATTATTTTCCATCCAGTTGTTGTTTTATTAGATGACGTTTGATATAATCGATTGTAATATATTTGCTTTCCTCAGGAGTTGCTTGTAAATTTTTTATTTTTGTTTCAAAATGCAACTTTTTCTTCATTGTAGTGATTTTGCAATGTGTGATATATGTAGTTCTTTTATTTTTTGCAATGATATTTTTAGTACTTTTGTAAGCCACGGTTTTTGATGATTAATTGTGATTTTGAAATTATGCTTTTTATAAGGGAAACTTAAATCTATATAATATGTCAAGGTGTCCGCAAATAGTTCCCAGGCTTCGTCCAGGTTATATGATTGCAATATGAAATTCCAATTTTCATTTTTTATATAGGACATTAACAAGTATCTGTTTTGTTTACAAAAATACTAATTTGTATTCTTTGTAATAGTTCACTTTAGTATATTGGTAAGTTAAAATTTTTGCAAAATGGTTGACATAGCACTATTTATGACACTACAAGTTATTTCGTCACTGCATATATTAGTACTCATATAGTCAATTAATTTTGCTGAAGTTGTGGTAACTTTAGTTTCTTCGTTTATTAGGTTATTTATTCCGTAGGGATTAAACAATAGTTTAAGATCATGTGTTTCTCTGGTTTCCGCAGAAAAATCAATATTTAAGACTGTTTTATCACTCGGGACAATTTCAGATTTCTAGTAGGCGGTTCACTATTTTTATTTCTTGTTACATAAAAAGCTATTTGTTGTTTTTTCTGTTTCAAAACTGTTTAAAATGCACGTCATGTACAAAAAAAAATTGACATCAACAATTCATCAATATATTATTTATCTATTAATATTAATCGGCTTCCCAAGTCTGGCCTGTTGCGCTCAGAAAAATTCGCCCGCGAGTACATTCATTTCACAATTCTCCAAGAGTTTTCAATATTTATCGTTTACTTAATGTTAATTTTTCTCATTGATTTTAAGTAAACATTAAAAAAAAGTAGGGTTGTCAGAAAATTATTATCTATGTCGCGCAGGAGTCGTAATTTGGGCTTATAAGGAAATCCATTTTTCTATTAGCTATATGTTTGTGTAAAATCAGGAAAACATTTCTAAAAATAAGCGAGATAAATTTACATAAATTTTATAGCTCCCTGAGAGAATAGCCTTAAGTCTCCACAAAGAATTACATGTTTGTTGTTCTTCTTCAAAAGTTTATTTAAAATTTTTTAAGTTAACAATGAAGATATCTACACTTACAGATGGGGATCTATAAATTGTTAAGATCATAATCGAAACCGCAAAATCGTAAGGGGCAATAGCATTCATATTGTATGCCTTGCTTAGAGTAGACCTCTAGTTAGCACGCTCGCGGGTCTTTGTAATATTTAATTAAATTGTGTAACTAATAAAATATGCCTCTTACTAGGAGTTGATTTCTGAAATAAATACGTGTGTCGAACGCGATAACGTCGTTTTAAAAAAATGAAGATATTGTTCGTCGTGTCGTTAATAAGCTTTATGGGGTTATTGATGAACGTATTGGAACTGCTCTTGATGTTCTTAAATGGAAAATAAACTTCTGCACGAAAAAAATGACGCCTTAGAGCAGTATTCTAGACGAATTAACATACGTGTTTTCGGCATACCAGAGCAAGAAAATGAAAACTTAGAGGTGATTGTGCTCAATGAATTTAATAAGATAGGAGTTTCTTTAACAAGTGATAGTATAGATCGTATACATCGTACTGGTAAACAGATAAATCGAAGGTAAACCACGACCAATCCTAATTAAATTCGTAAGCTATAAATCTAGACAGCTGGTTATGATTAATAGAAGAAAATTCAAAGGAACTAAATGTGTTGTGCAAGAAGATCTCACATTCCATCGCTTAAATCTATTACGCGAAGTGCAACAAAAACTGGGCAGAAGCGTGATGATGCGATATTCGCTAGTACCGGTGGCAATAGATTTGAGGTAAAATATGCTAAGAAACTAATTAGTTTATCTATCAATTAAACTTAAATATATGTGTTTATCTAATTCTTATTGTTCATTATGATGATTTGCTTTATACTGATAAAATGTATATGCAATTGTAACATTTACGATCGAGTTGATTAGGTTATCGTAGACCTTGAGTGTGCAATAGTTTATTTTTTGTGCATTTATTAGACGAATTTTCGCTTAATTTTTATTAGTATTTAATTATTATTATTTATTATACATTATGGCTAGTGTTAATCAACCTGTTACTGATTTAAAGCTTGCACATTTGAACACGCGCTCTTTGGTCCCTTCTTTAAATGAAATTAAGTACATCACAAATAATGATTTTGATGTGTTTGTCTGCTCTTATTTCTGATGACGTTATTAACATACCTAATTATAAAGTTAGATCGAATTAGTCGAGGTGGTGGTGTAGCATCATACAAAAAAAAACAAATACAAATTTGTTAAAATTATTATGTCTGATGCAATATCTTTGGTGCTGGGCGGGCAGAATGTTGCAATCGGTGTAGTTTACCGATCAGAAGTCTATGACAAGAAGCAATTTAATAGTGAAATTGAAAATTCATTATCCAATATTATTCCTTCCTCAGATTTGGTTATTCTTGTTGGCGATTTTAATTATGAATACTTTGACATTAATAACTCTAACGTAATTTAATTTGTAGATATTATGAATAGCTTCAACTTGGTTCAATTAATAAAAAATGCTACGCGAATTAGCAAATCTAAATCTAGCTTGCTTGATTTCTTATTTGTGAATGATAAGACCACGGTAAAGAAGGTGGAAGTTATCCCTGTTCATGAGGTATCAGATCATGATTTAGTATCATGTACCTTCCTAATAACGAATGTGAAGATGTCTGTTCTATCCAAATATACTGAATTACTGATGCAAGATCTTTCCAACACTCCACTTGATAATATATATTATCTTGTTGATATTGATGATAAAGTTAAACTATTAAATGAAATTTTGTTAAATCTTGTAAATAAACATGCCCCTATAACTTGTAAAAAATTCTCTAAGAATCCTTGCCCGTGGTTGACTCATAACATTAAGCTTATGCAATCGCTGCGAGATAAAGCACTAAAGTCTTTTAATTACTCACATAAGCCTCATCAATGGGAATATTACAAGCAACTACGAAACTATACAACTAAAGCTATCCAACAGGAGAAAAGGGAATTTTTTGATCAAAAATTTAATAGCTCCATCCTAAGTATGTGGAAATGCTTAAAATCATTTAATTTTATTAGTCACAAAGTAGTTTCCATCCCAGTTAGCCTTAGGAACGTTGATAATCTTCATAAATACTTTTACGAGAGATTTACGGGCGTGAATTCTAATGTACAAGAGATGGTTAAGTATTACAAATCTTCTGTTATTATGAAGACATCGTTCTCATTTATCTTGGTGACACAAGATACTATAGTTAAAATCATTAATAGTATTAAAACGAGTTCGGAGGGCAGTGATGGAATTAATTCATATATTCTAAAACTATGCGCCCCAATAATAATAACACATATTACAAATATTATAAATTCTTGCCTGCTAGAAGGAAAATTCCCTCGGAATCCAACGTCAGTTGATATGCTTAGGCCTATTAGTATTCTGCCTGCTATCTCTAAAATACTAGAAAAAATTGTAGATTCTCAAGTACGAGAATTCTTAGTAAAAGAAAACATTCTTCCCCATACTCAGTCTGGTTTCCGGAAAGGGTATAGTGGTACAACTGTGCTTACCGATGTCATTGACGATATAGTCAGAGCCACAGATAGTAAGAAATTAACTGTGTTAGTTCTAATAGATTACTCTAAAGCATTTAACCGGTTAAATTTTGAACTCATGTTATCTATCCTTCATCACTTGGGATTTGATGATACTTCTTGCAATTTCTTCAGATGCTTTTTATATGGTCGAACGCAGAGTGTTGAATTAGATGGAGAACAATCGGAATGTTTGGACTTATGTGAAGGAGTCCCTCAAGGATCTATCCTAGGGCCGCTCCTTTATTGTATTTACGCATTTTCCTTAAAGAGATCTGTTACCTATAGTAAAGTACACTTCTACGCGGATGACGCACAAATTTATTTGTCATTTAATATAGAAGATATAGAGAAAGCAATTAGTAAATTTCATTGTGATCTTGAGTCACTAAGACAATATTCGGCAAAGCATAATTTAATAATAAACCCAATAAAACTAAGCTTTTACTTTTCGGTCCTAAAAAGTTAAAAGAAATTTATTTACAAGTAAATCGGTCGATCGAACTCGATCACGTTAAGCTGGCCTTAAGTAATCATGCGCGGGATCTTGGGTTAATACTAGACACGAACCAAAATTTTATTTACATGTTAATAATTGTTTGAAGAAAGCATACAATGTACTTAAGGTTAAGTAGACATTTTCTTAGCAGGAAAATGAAACCGTCTTGTGCGACTCTTTAGTTTTATCGCATTTTACGTACTGTGATAGTGTCTATGGTCCCTTTCTTAGTTACATAAATCAAAGGAAAATTCAGAAAATACAAAATTCTTCTCTTCGATTGATCTTTAGCATCCAAAAGTATCATAGTGTATCTAGTAAACTGAACGAATTAAATTGGTTAAACATGAATAAGCGTCGGTGGCTTCATTCTGCTTGCCTATACCATGGCATTATATTGCGACAAACTCCACCATACCTTTTTACAAAATTAAGTTTCGCACAGATGTACATACAATTAATATTAGATTCAAGGGTACTCTCACACCACCTCAACATACAACTCAATTCTTTAAAAATGCTATTCTTATATGTAAAATTTATAATAATATTAAAAATTGTTACAAATCGTTGCCCTTGAATTTATTCAAAAGCAGATGATTCTTTGTTGCATCTAATTCCGAATTTCCTTTACATGACTTTACCTCAGTATTGGTCAACTTATGGAATGCTGATTCAGGATGACTGCAGGTTGATTCACATTATAAGAATTTTTTTTCATTTTTGTGGTTTTTTATATACGGTGTGATAATTTCTTTTTTAGTTTTAACTTATATTTAAGGCATATTATAACTTTTCTGTTGTTTTATATATTATTATACACCACTTTTTTTCTGGTTGGTACAATTGATATGTCAAATTGTCAAGAGTTTGCAAACTAACCACATAATTTTACGTTTCGCTAAAATTTTGACTTTTCTAAAAATGTCTTTTCTATTCATTATACTCTCTCGCCAAATATAACACTAATGATCGGTAATAATTATAACACTAGTTATAAGTATTACCCCCAACAATATAAGTTTTCCATAAGAACGTGTAACAGTAACCGATAGAAAATTACATTCTGCAACTGCTGGTGACATAAAATTCAGGGTGTACCATTTGCAATAAACAAGTTATTATCGTTTAAAACTTGTAAATATTTAGTCAGCTTCCACATATCCGCTATTCAATTTTTCACAAGTACAACATAAAACCTGTTCAGTTAGGATAATTCAACTCAAGTCAAATTTAATCTCAAAATCGGGTCCAGTTGGTACTACATTTTCACAAAATACGAAATATTTAAAAAATCCTTCAGGTTTAGGTTAGGTAAACCTTTATAAAACTCACTTTTATTTAGATCGTAGAATCCGAAAATGTAAAAATATATGTAGTGTTCCATTTGAAAAATACAACTTTGATTTATGTTTTGTGTTTTGGAACGCCCTGTAATTCATGAATATAATTTTAAAATGTACCGCCATAATCTTTCGTGTCGTATAACGTGAATAACTCTGTATAAATAATAAATATATTGTCATCAATTTCCAAAAATTTTTAGTTGTAGTAATATTTCTAACCATTTCTTTTACATGAAATATTCAAAAAAATTATTCAACCACAACTTATATGTTTCTACTCACCTGAACAATATCGAGTGAGGTAATTTAAAATTATACTATAAGAATTAAAAAACTTTTTAATTATCTTGACGGGCCTTGTGTTTGAGTTAAGATTACCCCAATTAACCCGGTTAAATTAAATACAAATCAATATTTACATTAAGAAATTGGCAGGTCCGCTTTAATTCAACTAAAAGTATAATTACACCCGCTCTAAAATTACCTGACTAATTCAAAAATAATTTCTAACTTTATATTTAGTGAAAATTAACTGTCCATAGCTATGCATTTGTTTGACAAAGTTTCCACCACGGCTTTAAAACATTTCCATTGCGTAGTACTTACCTAATTCTAATTCTTAAAAATTTAAATACTAATTATTCCTAGCATTTGCTTAACGTAACATCAATTAATATCTATGTGTTTTATAATGTAATTTGGTAAGTGGCTGCGTTTTTAAGCTCGCACCTATTTTCAGTACACTGTATAATCATTTTCAAATTAAATTTCAATTTTCTCTAATTACAATTTAATAGTATTTGTAGAAGTAAACCTACAAAATATAACGTAAACCGTAGCAATTTTTTACCACGCCAAGAAGGTAATTGTGTTTTTTAACATTAAGCATGCATTTTAAGGATTTAGTGGGCTGTCACAATCCCATTGGAAATTAGTTAGAAGAAAAGAAATTAACATGATGCAAACTGATAAGCAAATCCACCAGAATTACAAAAGCTTTAACTGTAGAGTAAGTGTCCTTATCTATGTAAATAAGTGAGATTTATTAGTGAACCCTACTTGAATACCTGTTGAAAATATTCCATATCTTTCTACAAAGGTATTCGGTAACACAACACAACTTTAGAAGAAGATGAATCTCGAATAATAATAATACACAAAACGCGCAAGCAATTTTTTTATATAAAATCGATTTATTTAAATACATTTAAAAAGAACAAAACAAAGTGGTTTGGTAAGGTAACGAACGAAACAAAAAGAGAGTTGAATCGAACGCATCATAAATATTTATCAATGCAGTAAGCAATATGTAACCTTAAGAACAAAAACTTGCGGTGCTTTAATGCCTCAGCGATTGTGATGAAAGAAAGTTGTTGCAGCGTAAAAGAACAAAAAATTAATATAAATCTTTAAGTCGAAACCCTGGTTCTGTAAACTAGAGATAAATGAATTTAAGTTTTAAATATTAGTTCATGATAACCTATTAACACACAAACAGCATCAGAAATTTATAACCATAAGAATTTTATGGAAAAATACGTTAAGTAAAAAAATGTTTGATCTATTCAATGCTAAAACAATTTAATGTAAAATTTAGCAGAGAATTTAAATCACAAACTTATTTCATTTGCAACATTGACATAACATTTAATTTATTTTTAAAAACCTAGCAGCACATTCTTTTTCGTTTTCTCGTGCAGTTTCAAATTGTTACACGGCCGCAGTCGAGTTTCCTAGTTAATTACACGAACGATCAAACTATATAGTGGTCAAGCTAAATATGTTGAAAGATGTACTTTTCATTCCCGTTTTAATATCATTAATTGCCAAAGTTTGCTTTGAATTTATTCAAACATCAATAAAGAAATATATGCAAGAAATAATCAAAATTCGAAACACTATACCTGAAAATTTGGAAATATGAGTTATATCCATTCCCATACCCCTAGAACATAATGGTAACCCCTTTCAAGCGCATATGTTCTTTTTACTTGTACTTTTACTGTAAGATGCGTCTTTCAACACAACATTGGAAAATATGATGTAGCTATATTTCAAAAAAATTGAAATTCAATTCATTTATAATTTTAACAAATATCTCATAGTGATAAAATTAAATAAACCTGTATAAAAATGCTAGGTCTCTGAAATTTTCAACGCTGCAATAGAATCAAATTTCAATGAATAATACAGAGATTAGTGATAATTGCAGATCCACGACCAAATACCTGCACACACATATTTCGTCCACAAAAATCCTTTTAATGCAGATGGCTTATATAGCAGCGTTGAAAAATTAGCAGATGAAAATCTACCCAACAAATTTCATTTAAAACTGACGAAACTGTTATTTTGTAGTGTGACACATTCCTATAGTATCGACGTTTCTAGATCGTCTATTCATACATATAAAGCATTAAAAATATCGAGACGACTTTTTCATATAACACACTCCTCGTGCATAAAGCAGTATAGCAAGAAGTGAAAATTCTCGGTATATTCTATTGGGAATAAGCTTTTCATTAGTGTCACTTTCATGTATGTTTCGCAATTTGTTTGTTTCTTGTTACGTAAACTTTAGTTCAGTGTCTACAATATTGGAATTATAGAACAGAACTTTATTAATCCATGGTTCGGTTTTCTAGACGTACTTTAACAAAAAATTTTACTGTTTTAATAGATAAACAAGCAGAACAAAATTGAATGCAGCAGTGCCGTATAATACTATCCGTGTTCTACAAAGAAATTGTCGTATAACATGATTTAATAAAAGCATTTTATTGAGTGGATTATACGAAAACCTACTGTACCTACTACAAACTTAGACGAAAGCAATGCCATGTATTAGTTACCTTCCTTTCACTTGCAATACCAACATTCAATTTAGGATTATTTAAGACAAGCTTTTCAATTAAGATGTGAATTAGTAAACATATTTGTTATTGAACATCTGAATTTCTAACCAAAAAAATACAGATTGTTCTATTTGATATAAGCAAGATTCTATACTTTGAATGTATTGATAATGGCACTTGAATTTGTGAACACCAGGTAAAGTAATCCGAAATTTTGACTCCAGTGGTTGATGAACTGATGAGTTATTAGTCGAAACCAGTAAGTTTTTTTTTCGATTTCAGCTTGCATCCGAGAATAATTTTTTTTTTAAAAACCTCACATTTATCAAAAAATCTAAATATCTGAGAAACTGACCATTATTTCCGCAAAATTTGAAATCCTCATCAAATAGAGGGTGTTATTTTCCATAAGAAAAACATAACTTTGATGTGCCACCCTTTTGAACCACACTGTATATTTGAAATTAATTTCAGTTTGTAGCTCTTATTAACCTACATGATATTCCGTTTGAATGAATTTGAATAAAATGTAGACGTGAAACCCGTGCCGTTAGTGGTGGGACACCCTGTATATATTTTCCAAGTTAGGAATAATCTTATTGTTGTTACTTTTATGAGGGCAACTAATGTTCAATGTTTTTGGTAAAATTGTGATAATTATTTATTAAGTGTTTAGCGAAATAAGAAGTAAGTACTGGGTTTCTACAAGGGGCTGTGACGTGTTCATTAATACCAATAGAAAATGATCTATAAGTAGATTTTATGTAATAATTTGACAGGTAGAGCAAGTCAACTTATAAACCCTTTTAAGGTCACCCGATTCCATTTTATCAATCGAGTGTAAATTAGTAAGGGACGATCATCTGTTTTTGTTTGTGATTGTTTTTAAGTTTTAAATTAGTTTCATCACTTTTAAACAACAGTTTCTTTTTAATTGAAATTTCCACGACCGGGTGGGTCATTGTTAAACGAAAACAAAAACAAAAAGGTGAACGTAGTTGCCAACACTTCCATCGTCACCCTAACGATTTAAAAGAGATTTCTTCTACCACTCCAGAAATAATTCAAGTTTTTTTCCTTTACATTCACAAGGTTACTGATCGAATAGACAAGCTTCTACGAAAAAATGGCATTAAACCAATTTTTACTTATTCTAACTAAATCTCACAAGTTTTACCTTCCCCTAAGGATAAGTTTCCGACTCTTTCTTCTCAAGGTGTATATCTTATTCCTTATTCATGTGGTTTAGTGAACATAGGTGAAACTGGTCGCTCTATTAGTACATGTATTTCGGAACATGACCGTTATATTAGGTTAAAACACGGTTACAAGTCTGCCGTGGCTGGGTATCATTTCGATACTGGCCACAAAATAGATTTTGATAGTTCCGCTTTGATTGCCAAATCTTCTTTCTTTTTTTTTTTCAATAAGAACATCAGGGAATGTATAGAAATCATTAAGCATCCCAACAACTTGAATCGCGACCGGGGTTTCGAACTTTCACCTTTCTGGATTCCCATCGTGAACCCCACCCTCACTCCTATTCCGAACCAATCAGCGTCGAGGTTAACGATCGTGACGCTTCTCTTCTATACATAATACGGATGTATTTCCTTAATTACGCATGACTTTTTGGTCTAGAATCTGGCTTGGTTGATAAGTTGATTTACATACCTGTCGACAAAGTTGCTTAATGTGAACCATTCCGTACGTGATCGCTAACACGAGCCGACACTAGATGTCGCAAAACCTACAGTAAGTTGATTACTTGACTTTAGTCGTCTACCTTGAACTTCCTTTTGTTTGGTTCAAGTTTTCGTCCTAATGGAGTCCTTCAAGATAGTGGCAAAACTGTTGGCAACTATACGGTTACCTTTTCGATACGGTCCAATTCCGGAAGATGTTTTTGTTTTAACAAGAGTTTAAAAGAATATGTCGTGTTCGGTTCTGGGTTGCAGTAACTCTAGACATTTTAAACCGGAAGGAATTACTTTTCCACGTAAGTTTTATTTTTATTTAATAAAGATTGGCGATTGAACTTGGTCCAAAAAACAAACTTATGTGTTTGATAGATTTTCCAACAAATGATTGCTTTATGAAAGGTGACAACAAACTTTTAAAGTCGATGATTGCAACTAGGAGTGAAGATGTAAGCTGCACAGAAATTTCTGTATAGGAGATTATGATGTCGTCCTATGAAGAAACGTTACTTCAACCTCAGATTCGACCTTTAAAACTAAAATTAAGGTAGACTGTTTTGTTTGTTTAACGTAAGTTGTTGTAATTATATTTTTAGTGCTAAAAAGAAGGTAAAGGTACTTCTACAAATACAGATCGGAAATCTCATCAATCTAGTACAGACAGTAGCACAAAACGCGATCGAATTCAAGTGGTAAAAACTATGCATAATTATAGGTTTTTTATTGTTATGGAATTTTGGTCTTCCCATACCTTTCTATTATTTTTGTAGCTTATCGCCCAGAAAAATGAAGAAATGAAATTAAAAAACAAGACAAGCCCTGTACAGAAAAAATTTATACAACGTCAAGAAAACAAGTGGGAGATTGAAAAGGAAAATTACTTCTTTAAAGTCATTTGTTAGTGATTTAAAAACAAAATTTTGAATCCGATTATGCAGGTGAGCACTTAACTCTAGAAGTTATGAAGACGTTCCTGATGCATTGCTTATGAATAGATATTTAAAAAATATTACGAATATCCCTAATGAACAATATCCACCTGTGCTAACAGAATTTGCCTATATCTTATAATTCTCCTTAAACAAAGCATATGAATATGTTAGAAAGGAGTTTGCTCTTGCATTACCGCATGTATCCACTATCCCTAAGTGGTGTGCCAATATAAATTGCATGCTTGGATTAGTGCAATTAGCATTTGATACATTGAAAATCAAAGTGAAGGAATCCAACGTCATTTGCTTCATACTAGTTGACGAAATAGCCATAAAAAAATAAATAGAGTTTGACAGTAAGAGAATGTGGGGATATGTTGATGTTAGGATTGCTATTAATAATGATGAAATGCCACCTGCTACAGAAGCGTTTGTAGTGATGGTTCTCCGACTTCAGTTACGCTGGAAAATTCCAATTACCTACTTTTATGATAAAAAACTTTAACGGGGAAATAGAAGGCCAACATAATAAAGAAAGTTTAGTCTGTCTGAGTAAAATTGGAGTAGTAGTAATATCAGTAACATATGACGGGACATCAGTAAATTTTGCTCAGATGCAAGAGTTGGGTGCGATTTACAAAATGTTAATAGTTTGAAAACTGGGTTTACTCATCCCTGTGAGGAGACAAGAGATTTATTGCATTTTAGATGCAGGTCATTATTAAAGTTAATCCGAAATGCTCTGGTAGCATATGTAGAATTTAGAGACCCTGAAGTATATTGAAGCTCTTTACAAAGTCTAAGAAACAGAGACAACAAATTTATGGTTTATTTTTTTCTGAATCATTATGATATAGTAATAAACTTTTATATTGTCGAAGAGTTGCAGACGCAACTGAATTTTGCAAAAACTGAAAGTGCCAGAGTTAGAGGGTCAGATGCAACAATTTGTTTTATAAGAAAGGTCAGCTTTTTGACCATTTAAATTCAAAACACCCATGGGCTAAAGGACATTTGCGATTGTCAAATGAGCCAAATTAGCGCAGTTTGATTGTAAATACGGCGTGATATTTGCATTAGATATTGCTGACGTAAGAGGAATACCATTGTGGAGTACTCGACGCAAAACAGCATTCGTTGGCTATGCATTGACATCGTTGTTTATGTGTGAGATATTTGACAATTTTGTTAAATCTATTGGACTTAACTATCTTTTAATTTATAAGTGTAGCAAAAACCACCTTGAATTTTTTTGTTCGGTTCGGTAAGTTTTGGATTATTTACTGTTTTCAATGATTGTTATGTGTAACACATTTCAGAAGCAGAAACGGTTGGTATAATAACCCAACTTCATTGTAGTTTACGAGGACTTTTAAAAAATTTTACGTTTATCAATATCAGGCAGAGGGAAGGGGGGAACTGTGAAGTATTGTCTAATACGACAACTTAAGAATACCTAGTACTGACAAAAGCAAGCCTTCGCAAGAATGTGACATCTCTTTAGGTCGTAAATATAATTTAAATCTTGCTCAACATTTGTCAAACCATGAATATAATGTATTACCACATTTTATAAACTAGAGCATGAAATTTTAAGTCCAAATACGCAAAAATAGTATGATACTTATTTTGAAATATTCGAGATAATTGCTAATCTGTAGTTGTTCCGTATTACAATGTAAAATAAATTATAGTGGGCTTTGATGGTGTTACTACCGAAATGTTGCGATTGTACAGAAATTGCTAATTAGTTCTTCTACTGAGTCTGTGTTATAAGCTGTTGGAATATTTTTAACGTTACCATAACTTATTCACAACAAGAAAAAAAAGGATCAAAAATGATTTTGAGGCAGTCACTCCTAATATGTAGCAAAATGTAAAACGTTCATTGGATAAAAAAAGAAGTTGGTCATCAGGAGAACATTTATTAGAGTTTTTGTTAAATTATTGTGACATTATGTTTTAGTTGTCAGGATGTAGACATTTTTTTGTAAACGTTAATATGGTCTCAATCACTACATCATACGCATTTATTCCATTACTTACTTGAGCAAATTGAAGTTTCTAAATAAGTTAACTTTGAAGATAGGGTAAGCTTATAAAATACATGGTGTTCTATTTCAAACAAGGGACAATGTTCTACTAATAAACTGTAAATTATAAACAAACTATAACGAGATTTTTAACAGTCATTCAATAAATACACCAAGGAAAGAGTCTTTTATTCAAACCTAAGAGTAATTTTTTCTTTTAAACCAAAGAAAACATACATTTCTGTTTATTTTAGGTTTTTTCATATCATGTACTATTTGTGTAGACTGTAAAATAATTAATCAATTAAATTCATGGCATGCCCAACCCTCAGTTTTCTTTGAACTCTGAGTACATAAATTAATGCGATTTGAATTAGTTGCATGTGGCAGTTTTCTTGATTCATTTTATATGGAATTTTTTTAGCTCCACTTTTAATAAAACTGGACTTATCTATTGAATCCTACTACTGATCACGATAAATAGAAAAATTTCAAAACTAATTAAATAAATGAGTGGATATCTTTAAATCTTAGATATCAATAATTTCTTACAAAAATGTTTAATAAAATATGTATTTATATCCTTCCTGGAGTGGAGGTAAAATGAAACTGTAATAGGAGTAGTGGCAACGGTTCTCCTTCACAAATGAACGCTTTATCAAGGCTCCACTATCTTCATATAGTTTTTACCTTGCCTTCAAGGTCCTTAAATAAAAAAATAATTTTTAATAATTCTTGCCTCCGACTATATACACCGAGAAGAACACTGGTACAAGAGAAAATTTAAAGAAGCAGCGTTTATCGAAAACAACAAGAATGTCTTTAGTCAACCCAACGTAGAGATTAACAATGTGTGGAAACCCTTAATTGGACGCCTGACTAATCTTAGTCTACGGTAAAGTCCCCTTCATTACCTTTTGTACACTTGATCGCTTCACTAACTTTGTATTAGTATATAAGTTACAGTAGTCTTTAAGTTTGTTAGTATTCACCTGAAGACGATTGCAGATTCAGTAGCAATTGAAACGTTGTGTTTATTCAATTAAAGTAAAATATAGACAATGGAAGTCCAGAATAGTGTTATTATTTCAAACATAACATTGTCTAAACCATTCAAACGTAACTATCAGATGCTCTGATGCGGATATTTTCATTATATCATTAGGAACGGTAATGAAGCCCGTGTTGCAACATTAATGGAAAAATACAAAACTAATGATAAATGATGTTCTAAGATTCGACATTAACTTCGAAGCCTCACATCTTGCACCTTCTCCATCAGAACTTTGCACTCATTTTTCACGCACAATTTACATAGTTATAGAAAAATGTACATCAGTAACATCAGTATATTCGTACACCGTTAAACGCTTTAGACTTTAGATGGATAAAAACAGATAACAATTACAGCTTCAAATGGTACGGAGGTCAGATGCAAGCTCGAGAGAAAGATCTGACTCAATCTGACAATGAGCTTGAATGAATTTATGTAATATTGATTTCATACAATGTTTCTCTTTCTTTTCACAATTTCTCAAAATAAATGAATTGTAAGTATGTCACGTTTACATAAATGATTTGATAATAAAACTTTTCAGGTTTGTATTCCTCCAAAAATTCAATTTAAAATAAAAATGGTCTTTTGGAACCCCTTCAATGTAGAGATAGGAAAACAAACAACTTAAAAAGATGTGCTTGCTGACGTTTCGCCCTTCATAATGAGGACTTTCTCAAAGCTGTAATTTATTAAGAAAACAACGCCCAATTAGTAAAATACATGAATAGTTAATAAATACATAACCGACATTAAGAAAAACGGTATCGCTAAATGTAAATTGTAAATTATAGAAAAAACTTTAAATGTTTGAGAAGATCATCTTCAGCTAAAGATTCGATTGATACAAATTTAGCTCAAAATTTTTTTAAATAACGCTCGAAATATGATGGCGCAGATTGGCTTTTACCTACAGCTGAAGATCTTTTCACAGCTACTGAGGCAGCTGAATAGTATTTTTTGGGAATTCAAAATAATGAATAAATGGTGTTTAAATATCACGCGGTATGAAATAAATTTAGAAAACATAATTTTTTATTTATTCAGTGACGCAGATTGTTTGAAAACAAAACAGCTAATAATTTTTTTAATAGTTTTAATTAAGACGTTTCGCCGTAGCTTCATCAGTTAATGTTAATGTTATTTTTTTGTAAGTTTGTATTTGTCATTGAAGTACGTTAAATACTCTTTTAATTAAATGTCATGTTTTTAATTTGTTTCAAATTTTAATTAGTTAATTTTAAGACGTTAACTGATGAAGTTACGGCAAAACGTCTCAATTAAAACTATTTAAAAAATTATTAGCTGTTTTGTTTTCAAACAATCTAGACACTGAATAACTAAATTACAACAGTTGTTAAAACCAAAATCAATTTATAATTTTTTATTCTCTTCAAATAAGCAGCTGAAGTAGATTTCTCCTTCCAAATGATAGCTGAATTCAATAAAACATCATCAATTGACTTCAAAGACATGTATGACCAATTTTAAGCCGTTTTTTTTTTTAAATTTTTATGCATATTTTGAACCCACCAACCCCAAACACCCACCCATTTTAAACCAGCTGAAGTGCGTTTCTCTTTTCAATATCATTAGAAACATAATTCCTCAGAAAATCAGCCGGTAAAAAATAATTAAGGCTCTCAGTGTCGCTGCCTCCCGGACTTAACCGACAGATAAAATTAACCGGAGATGAAAAAATCAGGCCTAAGTAATATAATTGAAATTTTTATTTAATAGCTATTTATGCTACCAAATGATTTTTGTAACGAATGAGATAATTGCCGAACGAACGTAGTGAGGTCCCTCAATATCACATGAAATTTAAGCGAGTCACGGTCTTTTAAATCTTTGACTTATTAATTTTATTACTTTCAAACTTGTTCAGTAAATTTTTATCGGTGGTATTTATTGCAAACTAAAAAATTTTCTTATTTTTTGCTTTAATTAGGATTATTTATTTTAGATAAATTATTAGAATTTCATTTCGTATAGGGTATGTAACAATAATAATAACAATAATAAAGACACCACAAAATTAACCATAAGAAAAGAGAAAAAGACTGTTCAGAATTTATAAGAGCAGTCAGTAATTGTAGGTATAGCTTGAACAAAGTTTGAAGAATTCCAATAATAAAATGAAAATGTTTACTAATCAAATGTCTCACCAACGCACGCCAAAATGTTTAAAAGTGACAGAACATGAAATATGAGGAACGTATTAAATTGGGGTGTCGATATATTCTTGGTAATGTAAAGCTCCAATTCATACCTGCTTTAATGAATTTTATAAAAATGTAGGTGTAAGTTACAAAATCCCTGTAACGATATTACATAAGTAGTTTTAAAATTGAAATTTTATCATAAAAATTTGTTTTTTCAAAATCTTTATATATTTTATACAATTATAATCTATACAAACAATAAAAGCCACTGAGCAGTCTTTACGTCACTATCAAAATTGCAAGGAATTATTTGACAACTCGAGCAAATTTAATTTTATATAACTCTATGTAACGTTGCTGGGCTACAAGTGGTTCGCGTGCAATAAGTAAAGCAGTTACAGTTTACAATATAATTATTTTACTATGCTGCATAAAGTTTGATCCAATAAAAACCAGTTTGTAATAAACCTGAATTGAACAGTCGAACTTACAGCTACAATTTCAAACTATGTAAACCGATAACAATTTAAGCCTTATACTAAAATTGTTTAAACCCTTACATACATTATTTTGTTTCATTAGCTTCACTACTCTAGAAACTAAAGTACAGTGTGAAATTGGTATTTGGATGTATAAACTGATTTATAGATATTGATCGAACAAACCACAACTATTGAAACAAAATATTAATATTGATATTTGATGTTTACTTTTGGAAGACATACCTATATGCTACGACAAAAATATTGACATTCGAGACGTACGTAAAATGAAAACTAGTATTTCAAAATTTAATCTAAGAGATACTTTAGTATTTACAAGAACGAAATACAATTGTAAAATGATAAAATACCTTTAAAATATGCTTTTAAGAAAATACCAAAATGATAACATTTCAATGTTGTAGTCACGTATATATTTCATAACAAGTATGCAGAAAAGTGAAAGATGATGTGTCTGGCATTACCAGCAGTTTCATAAATAAAGAAGGTACGACATATTTTATGGACGTAGTTCCTTAAAGTTCATAAACAAAACGAAAACTTAGATGCGGTTTCCTATTTTCCATTCAAACGAACTAAAATTTATATCTAGACTATAATCCAGATTCATAAATGAAACAAAGCAAACGTGTTACAGTAAAGTTTTCAAACAAAAAATGGTTTCGCGTTCAAACTTAGTTCTTATAAACATAATTTTTTCAGTATTATTAGATTTATTCTTGAAAAGTTTTGTCTCTTGATAATATATATTAAAACTGCATCGCATCTCTCAAAACGAATAAACATTTTTCGCGCTTTGCTATGAGACATCATAGAACGTTTTCTGTATGTAATTGTACCTCGGGGAACACTTTCATAAAATTAATTCAGGTGTACCTTAGATTCCATCTTATTTTACTTTTATGTTGTGTAATTCTAAAATCCTTTAAAAGGATAATACAAAAATAATGCGGTCTACACTGCCGTATCTCTTTTAGGGTGTTGCAATGTATCTTTAACGAATTTTTTCAATTTGCTATGCAAAACAAATCACATACCTCCAATACTTGCATTGTACGCAACTCCTATTCCACAAAATTGGTTATAAGCAACAGCAGCAACTTCTCCTGCACACCGGGTTCCGTGCTTATTATCTCCATTATCCTGAGGCGTAGGATCATCATCGTTCCCATTAATGTCGGTACTTGCTTGAGGGTCCTGTAATGACAATATAACCTCAGAACTACAGTTAAAGAATAATTGAGAGAAATCAGATGTAAGGTTAAATTTTGTACGAAAAACTTCTAATCGCTACATGTTTTTAGCATTTAAATAGTCGTATTTAGCAGTAAAACGTGGCCCAAATTTTAAAATTCCCGTAAAATGAAATAAAATATATATATATATATAGAGAAAATTCTATGCTTACATTTATAACAATTTCTAAGCAAGCGTTTTATACTCCCTACTTTTAAGAACAGTTATATAATTATAATTTTCAAATAATTCACAAAATTTATGGAAATGGTTTCATAAAGGTGAAGGTCAAAGCAATTGAAACATGTAATAGGGAACAATAATAATACAATTTTATAGCGTTAAAAGTAATAAATTCAATTGATATCGGATAAAAATTATCGTATTTTCATGCATACGTAAAATTCGCAATTACAAACTAAAACGCAATTGGGGAAAGTATTTCTTGTGCCAAATCTTTTTCTGGTAAATTTCTACCATATAGATTTATTTGTTAACGCATCATAGCATCACACCAAGGTACAAAACCTTATTACTATGTGAATATTGTGTGGTTTTTTATCTCAGTCTAATGAAACCAAGTGAGGAAAAATATCAAACTTCGTCATTTACAGCCATACTTCCTATAAAGAAAATACCTCGCCTGACTAAAAGTACTCTTGGGTTGATTGATTGATTATAAACAACTCCTTCCTTTATAAAACTACTGTAAAATTAATTTAAAATTATATTTTTTGGATGTCAACAATTTACCTAAACGTCATAAATCGTACGTGTAATTACGTTAGAGATTTTTCGTGTGTGTTTTAGGCGTTTTTAATACAAACATAAAATATAGAAAGTGATCATACCTTACAGTACTCCATGGTCAACAAGAAAACATGTTGTTCCTAAGAATCACCACTTTTGGTTTGGACCTGGTCATCAAGACCCACTACCGGATAATTACGAAAATATATATTATACATTATAAATCGCTGTAGTTACTTGAGTAAAAAACAGAATAAAATTAACTAAGGCAAAACTTGATAATCAACAATAGGTTGCTTTATAAGTAAAAAAACCTAGAGCATTATTATACAATAGATCCATATCAAGCTAGAATCGCCACAGTGCAAAATCAGTGTTAATTAAGTGCCCGATATTTTCATGATAAAATGTGTGGCGTTTCCAGCATGACATCAAGCAGCAACTGCTACGCCTAAAAAATAAGAAAGAAACATTATTTTAGAAAACCGATTATGCTTAAATTAAGGATCTAATTAATGGTAATTATGTAGCCTATTGTCAAAAAAATGCACAATGTTTTTTAAAGAAACATGTGTCAGTTCTATCTTGTGATCAGGTGCCAATCGCTACACCCAAAAACCAAGAAGAAAAAAGTAATTTGGAAAAATTGTATACACAAGATTTAAACTAATCTGAATGCCAATTAACTGCCTTATTGTCCAATAAAACGCACAATTTGTTTTCGGAGAAACGTATAGTACTTGAGATCAAGCTGCAGCCAGTATACAATTTACCCCAAAAACATAGAGCATCGAATTACGCCTTAATATCCGCATAAACAATTCCTCCAATTAAGGGTTCTTCGTAGTTTTTAAGCATTAAACGCTTAATATGACAATAGAACATTAAACTTAATATGACAATTAGACTTTAATTAGTATGAATAAACAATTATTCAAATTCATGTTCGTTCATGGTTTTTACGAGTGGGGGGGTTTGATCTCAAGTTGAAAACCGCCACATATTCTACCAACAAAACATCGAGCACTTATTAAGCAAGAGATAGTAGGTGTCACCACCTCATGGACAGTTGCCATTAACTCAGATTCATCAAAATGTAATATTTGTAGAAATCTGTAGTATGTAAGATGCCGGCTATGAACTTGTCAACATTGCGAAAATGTGACATAAATTGTTTCTATGACCCTTACAGCATTTTCTTAATGAACTGCTGCTTCTTTGCTAATACTCACTGAAAATTTCTCATTTTATCGATTCACAAAAAATGTGTATCCGATAGTTGTCAAACCACGACAAGACTAATCTTTTGAGCATCCAAGTAATGACTTTATGACTTGCTATCTTTGATATGTTGGATTAAGCTTAATGAATTTAGTGGATGTTTCAATTCACTGTGCACTCCTCGCCAACCTTGTCACCACGCTAGTCAAAAATGACGATTATTCCTAGCCTACGTTAAACATCTCTTTTACTAACCCATCGTTCACCAGGGCTTTTTCACCTGCCTCTCCGAACTGTTTGTTCGGATAAATCAACTCTAACATATTGTCCTTTGTACCCTTTTTTCGTCCCCTACACAAACATTTTTCTAATTTTCGTTACTCGTGGTGTTTTAAAGCGTTTCTGACCCCACTTTCCAACTCAATTAGCTCCTAAAATCTCAGTTTTTTTCAAACTTTTCTCAAATTTAGCTTTTGATAATATGGGTTTTTTCGCCAGCTACCGGCATTTAAATCGAGTGTCTTCACCCCTTGTTCAGATAAATTAATCCTACCTTTATTACTTTGTACCTTTTTGTTGGTCCCGAACACAAAAATGTTTGCAATGAAATTACATCAATTAAATGGAAAAATATTTTTTTCCTGTTTTTTGTCTACAATAACAATACATGTATTGACAGAGAAAGCGGATATGTTGAATCATTTCGTTTACGTATTTTTATTTTAATGTATTAATTAGTTTTTATAATTAAATTTGTTTTCTGAACGGAATGGAAAAGTTAATAAATAAAAAAGTTAAATATTTGGTATCGATAATTTGAGTAAAACTTGTAAAAATTTTTCAAGTAAAAGAATGTTGAGTGTGATCAAAACCTTAAGGTACCAAAGCGAAAACGCATTTTTAATTAGATAAAGATGGAGTAATGATTAGAAAATGACACCGATATTATTATTGCGCGCCCTATAAACATAAGGTTCCAGCTGATCCTTTTATTTATAACCTCCTCTTGTTTTAAGTTCTCAGCTGAATAGGTTTTTTTCGTTCTCATTATTCGTCTAACATGCTATCGTCACCCTGTATATTATTTTATTATTTTTATATATCAAAACACGCCCAGTTTCTAAACACATTTCACTTTGTTGCCAAATGTATCAATTCAAATTACATTGTAACTTTAGTTGCCTACACTATAAATAAAAGATGTCCGTTTTTCTTTTGCAGATTGTACCTAATTTGTCTATTAGTTATTCTACAAACCATTTTGTTTAACTATTCCACTGCCTGTTCTCTGACAGCAAACACGAAGAAATTTAAACTTTTATTTTATTGTAAGTGTATATTTTTGAGTTGGGCTTTGCACTCTGACATCACATTTTTCGAGCAGCTTGTGTGTCTTCGGATGTTGACTTTAGTATAATTGCATATTAAAACATAGTCTTTTATTCCGAACAACTTTGCATAATTGCTGTTTTCAATATAGTTACAAATAAAGGTACTTTACTCCTGCACCAAACTCATAATTTTTGACAAACCTCGTATACGACCGAAAAAAATTTAATATCTCTTGATTGTATTTTAGAGTTTAGAACAAGCAAAACATTTTTAAAGAATAACTTTTTTTCTAAAACTAATAATAAAAGTTCCCCATATGTTGCCAACTTAAGTAGACACATTGTATATTAAAGAACGTTTGATGTCTACAGTAAAAGAAATGTCTTCAGATAAACTTAAAATTTTCGTCCAAAACGAGAATTAAGGCAGTGACTAATACTTTGGAAACATTATTTAATTAAAATGTATCAAATATCTTTCCTGATACTATTTAAATAAATTATGTTTCTGCGAATGCTTAAACTTACTTAAATCGTTGTATTAAAATTTCATATTTTCAGAAGAATAAATTGAATTTTTATAAAATCACATTAATCAATAGAAAATATAATGCTACCAAAATGTTGGAACAAAAAATAACACATGTCAACTATAAAATCGATAGTAATATTAATGATTCCAAAATAACAAATGCTTTTTGTAAGTAACCTTACATCCTCTTCCCGTGGATTATGAATAGTGCAACATCAAGATAATGTTTCACTATAGATTCCATTTCATATTGACAGCCAATTCAAAGATAAATTATTGATTATTTAAAACCAATTTTTCAAAATTCAAGTTATTACCTAGTTGATTAAACCCCTTTAAATTTACAGTCGATACTTTTATTAATACATTTCTGTATAAAAGAACATTTATTAACAACACAATTTGTTTCTAATTCGGACTATTAATCATACTGATTAAAAGGATTTATGATAAACAGTTTACAAATGTATACCATAAATATTACTTTTTTTGTATTTGAGCTTTTGTTATAATTAAATTTAACTTTACGTAATTTAATTTGTAATTGTGCAGAAAAAATATTCATCCCCTATAAGGGGTTTTCAAATCATAGTTTAATTTATAACATTGTGCCTCCTAGAGAACACATCTTATTGAATAATGAAACTTTGCTTTATATTTCTTACTTCTCATGATTGTTAAAATAGTACATAATATGAAAATAGAATATCTAAAAAATTCAACTAAACCAGTTTTTGAAAAAATTAAACTTTATTCACCACGATGCATGCGGATGCACTTTATGCATGGTAAAACACAAAGCAATTTATGCTTCAGATTTCACTAAATTACAAATTTCACGGAGATAATTCTATTGTATTCTCCTTCCAATACTGTCATATCGTTCATAAAATTAATGTAGAAGTCAAATAGACGCACGCAAAATATTCCAAATTAACCAGAAAATGGTATATTCAATTCTATAAAATTATTGTAAAAACTGTAGTGAATATGAGATATTTTAACAAGACTAAATATAAGTGGTTATTCAAGATTGCAGGGCGCTCGCTTGTTCATAAACGTTTTAACACTACAATTAACACTTTAAATTGTACTCTTAAAAGAGGCAAGATAATTGCGTTTTAGAAAAAATAGTTCAAATAAAAGTTACAGATAATAAAATTGCCAACTACTTTTCATCCATAACTGATATTCTTGGAGATATTGTTAAAACAATTAGTGTAATGTGATTGTATCTCGGTAATTAGTTATCGAATCAAAAATAATTTAAACATAAGTTGTGTATATTTAAATTATTATACAGTAGATCCTCAACAAAACAGCAACAGCAAAAAAAAGCCAAATGTAGATAATATCCTATATGCGTTACAAACAAAACTTTAGAAATGGAACTAAATTTTTCTCAAATTGACTTATAATAGGGATTGATTTTAAAAGATAAAAAAGTTAAGACTATTTTAAACAGTAAAATTTTTAATTAAAGCACTTTAATAAATTATTGATTTTTTAGAGTAAACCATTCTTTTTTTTTTATCATCCCCCATAATGTTAATTTTTAAGAGTTAATATATATAATAATAATATAGAATTTGAAGTGGGAGGGTAAGTTAAACAGAATCCCAAATTTTCAATAAAATCGATACATTTTGAAAGAATTACAAGGTTTTGCCTGATTTTGAGCTTCATTTCCTGGACTATAATGTTTTCAAAATTGAACCAATCGCGGAAATGAAGACATTCCCACGATAAAAACATGAAAACTTTTTGTCGCACGAAGACAAAGTTTACATTTCAAAACAATTTTGCTGTTACCATTTGATTAGATTAGAGACCGACAACCCGAATGGCTACTTGCCTATTAAATATTCTTTAACTACGTACTTTTTTTTTAAATACGGAAATATCTTTAAAAATTGTCTTTTATTCCGTAACAGTAAAATATGAACATAATTTTTTTTAAAATGACCAATTCGGGACTACTAACAAAATAATCACTCAGTACTAAAACGTATATTATGATTCTTTATTACTATTTTAAAGGATATTAATATCCACGTAATTTTCATCTTTGTTAAAAAATCCACAAGCGTGCAAAATACATTAAAACATAACGATTTTTAAAGTAAAATTTTAAAAAGGATACATTAAACTTATTTGTCACGTCAAAATACTAAAAGAATGATATCGCAAGCTTTTTAATTTTTTATGGTTATTTCTGTTCGTCGGTAATGGTTTTTAACTATAAAAATTAAATTACATTGAACGTAAATACGAATAATACAATTTATTACAATAAAATATATTAATTTCAATTATATATTATATTAATATAAGATTTGCTTTTGTTTCAAAATTATAAAACTAATATCTTGTGTTTGAAACACGTTTTATAATGAAACAATTTGTTATTTCAGAAACGTTCATAAAATATTCCTAAGATAGTAAAAATATTATGCACAAATGCAGAAACAAAAGTCATTAGCAAACTTTATGTTTGATAAAAACTGAATTCAGCTTAAAACAAAGACATCAAAGACAATGTATAGTCAAATTTAAAAACTGATATTTTCAATGTTTTAAACGTACAAAATTCATTAGCATTTCTATTACAACCATCTTTGCACAGTAGCAATATACTGTTGAAGACATCCTTTAATTTTTGTAATTAATATTTCATTTTATAATTAAATCAAAATTTTGAAAAACTGTTTGCTTATTTGAGAAAAGTAGAAAAAAATTGGTTGTAATAGTAACTTTTTTAGTTACTACATACAATTTTGTTAGTGAATAATTTAAAACCAACTTAAAGGTTTCCTAATACATCGAAAAATTTAAATAAAATTAATCTTATTTTGATTTAAAATGGATGCCGAATTCGAAATAAAATTTATTTTATATGAATTTTAAACAGATGTATTACGGAAACATTTAAGTTTGTCTCAAATTACTTATAACAACATTGTGTGCAAAAACTAGTGTCTACTTTTAACCTCAGTTTTTTCTGCTCATTGTTTTAAATATGAAATTAGTTTTTCAAAATTTGTAAGTAAACAAATTTTTGAATTTCCCCAATTTTTAGTTATTTTGATTTATTTGCAAATTACCCAGAAAAGAGATATAGCTTCTGAAATTTATAACGTCGCTGTTATGGAAGATTTTGTAAAACGTTTCTTCATAAATATTTCCATTGGTTCTTATTTCAAACCATATTATTGAATTGCAAATAAATCAAAATAACTAAAAATTGACGAAATTTACATCTACAAGACCTTAATGAAAGTTGATATTAAATTTAATAAGGAATCCAAAACCAATAATAATATACCTACAGAGTGTTCCATTTGAAATAACGAAGTTCGTATCTACTTTCGTTAAAACCGGTTGCCGTTTTTGGAAAGATTTTAAATCCTTGAAAACTTTTATAACCAGGTGTTTAGAATTCGATATTTTATCGTTTAGCAGATCTCTCTAATAGGCCACCTACTGATAGAGAAAAAGGGAATAAGTGGGAAATAATTCCGCAAACAGAAAACCCGATAGGCTTGGTAGGTAGATCCTTGCTGAATACATGTGTCCCATGAGGTTTTGGCCAGTTCATATGTTATCTGAACTACGTTATTGAAATTTTTCAATTTTAAACAATGGGTAGTTATGCCCATTGAAAGTAATAAATGAAGTTGCTAAATGTTACATTTCGGGTCACGTTTTGTTTTGTTTGTAATTTTTCTTTGCCACTCAAATAAAAATATTTTCATAAAAATAAATTTATCGTTTCTAACAAAAATTAGAAAGATCTTTACAGTACTGCAAAATATATAAGGTGTCCCATTAAAAATTTAAAGATGATATCACGTGACCCAAAATGTGACGTTTCTACAATATCATTGCTTACTTACAATGAGCATAACTTATCCACTATTTATAATTGCCAAATTTCAATATCGTAGTTCAGATAGTTTTCGAGATATAAACTGGCCAAAAACTCATGGAACACACTGTATAAACCTAAGTTTTTGCGAACTAAAATGGAATAATTTTTGTTTGATATACAACTTCCCTAGGTATGACTAAATTTCTAACATTGCAGTGGTATAAATTAAGTGCAGTTCAGCATGGAAAATAATGATGCAAGTATAATGTTTATGGGGTAAAGCAATTATAATAAAAATTATATCATTGCTGGAAAAAGAAGTCTCAAAATTGAGATGATTTGGAAAAACGTAATAATTCAATGCGTACAAATCTGACCTGCAAATAATTGAAAATAAAAAACTAAAAGTTCTCAATTAAGATAATGTCGATGAGATATAATCCTAAATAAATATGGTATAATAGTAGTTTAATCATCATTTCAGAGCTTTCCCTACTCATATTATGTTCTTTGTTCATTCAAGCTGATAAAATTTGACAGACAAGGAAATGTAACTCAAAATGCATGCCCAAGATAAACATTTCCTGTGTTGCACATTCTTCTATTTACTAACATAATTTTAACCAACATCAAAAATTTACATTCTATTTTTTAACAATACGATTGTGATTGAGTTAAATTTATTAAATCCTCCAAATTCTATTTATAGACAATTATCCTTGTAAGGATTCCTTCAGGTGAAGGCATAAAATCAAAGACCACTACTTTAATTTTAATTTACCGACGTTTCGCCCAATCTATGCCTTTTCAAAGTTTCTTGAAATTAGAGCATGGCAGTTATATCTAACATTAAATTAAAATCCAAAATTCCATTTCAAAAGTTTAAAAACCATTAATCACATTGATTAATGGCCGTCAGGTATTATATAAATCTAAAAGTGGTTGAAAAAGATTGTTGTATAGAAACTACAACAACATGTTATTCAGTTTACAATCAGTTTAGTACAAATTTAGCTTAAAATAATTTAAGTAATTACATTCAGCGGCGTTTTAGGGCATGACATGGTCCTTCGGCTCACATTAATTTGGAGTCTCGTTAAAGAGTAAAAAAAAATAGTATTTATTATGGTTAACTGGTACAAATTAAATACATGATTTTAAAAATAGAATGTAGATAGCTTATACAGTATAAAAAGTGCTGCTAGTTTGGATTATAATACATTTTTGGGATTTCTGTTCATCAAATTAGTGAGTTTTCTTGTAACATTGTCGTTCGCAATCATATTTCTATACCTAATTTTCTGAATAATTTTCTGCTTTTTTCTTCTTTTCTTGGAGATGATGTAGTAAATTAAGAGTGTGCTTTGTAATCTGTTTTAGCCAACTGATTGATGGTATCAGACGACAGGCAGCAAAACAGATTGCAAACCCCATTATTAATTTACTACATCTTCTCCAGAAAAGTAGAAAAAGCAGATAACACGAAAATCATTCAGTTTAGGTATAGAAACATGACATATCAGCGGATAGATAATTAAATTCTACATCAAATGAGAATATAAAAAAATTCACTTGCAATTTAAAAAAATTGACTCCTTGGCAATTTTAATTTTTAAGTACCGTTACTTCCGGAATAAATTTCAAAAATGCCTAATACTGAAAACATAGTCCAATACGACGTCTAACCGTTGTACATCAAAATGAAGAAGATCCTGTACATTTTTTCCTAAACTGAGTTACGCCCTATCAAAGGAAGTAATTAAAAATGAATTTTAAATTTTTTTGAAAATTTCGTACATTTTCTGAGTATTTTGTTTTTAACGTCTGCATCGGCAATCATGTGGGATTTACCTGGACAGTTTTGCAGGAAAAAATGGGACGCCACTGCTTTGTCTTAAAATAAAAATTAATTTTGAAATTCACATTTATTATATTATGTTATCACGATATAAAACGACATTTTTTTAATATCGTGTGTCCCGGATAATCTGAAGCATTCTGTTTAACATGGGGAAGTCCGATTTATATGTCCCCAAAGTGTTTTTAGGATATTTTCACTATCAGAACACTTAACAATTTATAAATTAATTTTGGTTTTACAGCTGTAGTTTGTTAATTTTCCAGTCACGCAGATTGTTTGAAAACAAACAGCTAAGATTTTTTTAAATTATTTTATTTAAGACAATAACTTATTGTCTTAAAATTAATTAATTAAAATATTTAAACAAATTAAAACACAACTTATTGACTTAACAATGTTACTAGAAAACGTTTTGCGAAATAATTTCTAAAGTTTAACCAAACATATTAAAAATATTTGAAAATATTTAATAATATTTCATGTAACTTTAATAAATAGTCGAATTTGAATTCACATACGCACAAAATATACAGGGTGAACTGAAACGCAAAAAGTGAAATAACTATTTTTTTATAAATGGAACACCCTGTATTTCAATTTACGAGTATTTCATAAGCTGTTCACTGATATGCAGTTTGTATGGTGAATTCCGGGTCGTTAATGAAATTAAAAAAAAATATTTCATTATGAAAAGTTCATTTTTCCAAGTAAAATAACAATTAATTTTGATGATAGCGCAATTACCTACATTGCTATTTTTGTACATTTTTGCTCGACATTAAAATGAATTTCACCCATCAAAAATTAGTCAATATGGTTTACTGTATTGGTGAAGCCGATCGAAATGTTCTGTTAACCACCAAGCAAAATATACCCCCAAAAGTATCCCAATGCCAGACTACCTCTAGTAGTTTCTTTTCAAAATCTCAATTGAATATTTCACTTATGTTATAAGAACGAGAAATTACAGCTAAAATTGCCATCTCACAAAGTTCCGTCAACAGAATTGTAGTATAGCACAAGTTTCATCCGTATCAAGTACTTACATCAAGAATAGAATGACCGAGAGAATTAAAAACAGAATACATTTTCTCTGAAGTCATGTGTGAAATGATTGGGGAAAATAGATATTTTTTGAACAATATATTATTTAGCGATGAAGCAACTTTTATTAATAATGAAAAATGGAAATCGAGAACCCCCACTGGCTAGAACTGATGATCAACATAATCGATGGTCGCTTAATGTTTGGGGAGGAATTATTGATCACAGTAAGTCCACTTGATGGTGTTCTCGATGGGGCCCATTATTTGCAATTTCTCCAAGAAAATCTGCCCATACTATTAGAAAATATCGATTTAATAACAAGAAGAGATATGTGGTTGCAACAAGACCGTGCCCCAGTACACTATCACAGAATTGTTCGTCAGAATTTAAAAGCAACTTTTCCTAATAAATGGATAGGAAAAGAGAAGGACCCATTGCTTGGCTAATTTGACGCATATAGATTTTTTGTGGGAGTATACAGGGTGTCCCAAACTGAGTAGGATTAGATGACTATCTTTGTTATTAATGGAGATATAATTTTGGTTAAATGGGCAATAATGTACAGTTTATTATGCTGAATCAGATTCTGCAGAGAAAACTCAAAAATTCCGAGCACCTCCAAAGAAATCTGGGAAACACGAAAACGACGTTTTCGAAAAAAGTCCAATATTTCCGTAACCGTGCAAATTACAAAAAAATTTCTCAGACAAAAGTTGCTTGTTGCGTCTAGGGGAATTTATTGTGATTAAAGTAACCACTTTCACGGTTTTCGAGATACTGCACTAACTTTATTTTTCTAAATGGATCTTCATCGTCTTCATCTTGGATTTTATCATAAAAAATTCAATTTTTTCTGTTTTCAATGATGTGTCACAATCTTAATTTAAGGTATGAAATTGCTACATATTTGGAAATTTATTGTATTACATCAAGTAGACCATGAAACAAATCTTAACAAATAACTAAACATAATCAATAAATCCTACTCAGGTTGGGACACCCTGTATAACAGGAAAAGTTTATAGCGTCAAGCCTACGACACCAGAAAACATGAAAATAGAATTATTGCAGCGTTTCAGTCAGTGAAGAGATGATAAATAGCGTGAAGTTGTCTATTGAAAACCAATTGACACTTTGTAAACAGCAGAATGGTGGCTTATTTAAACACCTGCGTTGATAGCAAAAGTTCGTTCACATAGCAATATGATGACGTCAAGTAGCAGTTTGTCACAGGTTGTCATATTTGCAAAGACTATCTTTTCTACAACCTGCACTTCTAAGTATACTGCAACATCGTGAAGTTTTGCGAACTTAACATAAGTAACGTAACTTTAATTTAAATTATGGTAACAGAAAATTACTAAGTTTGACGTCATCATATTCTTAACGTAAACAGACTTTAGTTGTATTGTTTTTTATTTCTGTTTCCTAAAAATATTTGTTCATTCATGTTCATTTATTTTTTTTCAAATCAAATCAAAATCAAATTAAATCAAAATCAAATTAAATCAAAAATCTTTATTGTGGGGCAACCACTAAGGTAGAAGTTCAACTTTAAAGTTGGTCTTCCACTCTACCTACAAACATTAAATAAAATAACGTATTCTTATGTGAAGAGAAGTACAATAATATTACCTATATTCTGCTAAAAACATATTTTTTGATGCTACCATTAATGGTTTCTTTGTTTGTATCTATAGAGAGTATGATCAAATTTGTTAATAGAGTTGCTACCGAAATTTATTTTTTTTTTCATAGTTCATATTCTTGGTTTGTTCAATTTTATTAAAATGTTCTAAATTTAAGATTTACTTCAGAAACATCATCAATGGTGCACACCTATACGGCGCTATGTACAACACTGTTCCTCGAGTAATACGTTAAACATTTTATGAATATCTTGACGATCATTTTCAAAAATAGGTACATTTTCTTCAATTCTTGTTCTTGGTGATAATTTTCAAGAAAGTCGCAGTTTCTTTAGATCCTTCTTCTTCTATGTTAACGTTCGATTATGGCTATAACAGAAGGTATTGAAACTTTATTCCAGCTCTCTTTTTTAAGGACATCCCCTAACTTTATACGTAAGTCTAAAGCATTTTTTAAGGTCCTTTTCACAGTGATCATAATAACGTCAACATTTCCCAATAGCATTACAGGTTTATAATTTAAAAATCTAGTACAGAAGTTTTGTGGGGATCTGTACAGTACTTGTACATAAGATGCAGAATCAGAATGCTTGTATTCTGCTCTATATCATTTTTTCTCAAGTCTGTTTATATAATTCCTGACATCACTGAGAATAACTGTTTTTTGACGCATCGTTTTTAATAAACGTGTACCACCGTTACTGAATAAAATCTATAAAACAAATATTTTGCAATATAAAAATTCTTCATCAGTGTACCCCATAAATCTACAGCGATTTACCTTTCGGTTTTCAAATAAAAACTCGTATAGATGATCTTTTCAAAATACTTAAAAATAGTGCTTTATAAGAAGAAAATAAAATCATATATTATAACAAAAATGTGGGAATAATATTGCCAAAAAATTAAAGAGGAAAAACACAATATTTTTGTTTTGTTGGTAAGGAAAAGATGACACTCGATTAATGTATTTGCAATAGTTATTTGTGTAACTAGGTCAGAAACTGCCTTTTTGCGAGTGTGTGCACAGGTGCGAATGCTCGCAAAACAGTTTCTGGACGTGTGTCACTAAAATATTTTAGCCAACAAATATTTAAAATAAATCTTTTTGTGTAAATTTTTGACACTAAACAATTATTTTTGGGGTTAGATTTAATAAGTTAAAGAACTTCTGTGCGTCCAACGCCCAGGTAGTAATTTAAATAACAGCAGGATTTAATTATAACCTACAATTTCTGAAATGTACAAATAAATTTTCATGTTACATACAGCAAAACTTCCAACCTATTGTGGATTTTGCGAAGTGTGATTAAGTGCAAACCTTTGAATTCTTGTTTCTGGTTAAATTTAATCCAAAATCTTACATGAAACCAGCTTTAAATTATGGTTATCAACAATTGTGATTATCATATCACACATTCCAAAATATCAACCTGCCCTCTAGCGTTAACAAACTTTACTAAATTTTTACCAGCCTAGGCCGGTAATGAACGATTTTCCAGCCGAGTTGACGATTGTAAAGTTAGTGTTTCTAGACGAAGGGCGAAAAAGAATTCACGTACTAACTGCGTCCGCAGAGTGGCACTTTTGTGTAAACCTGGTAAAATCACAATAACGATTCGCACAAGGATCAAAAGTGACAAATTTACATTTTTAGTAATAAATGTGTAGCACATAATTTTAAATGCCAACATAATTTTATAATAATTTATTTTACAAAAACAAAATGAACACCCAAAAAAACCTTTACGTTTCTACGACAACCAAAATAATTGATAGAAATACTAAATTTGTAATAAAAACAGTAGTAGTTACGGATTGTCTAATTTGGTGAATTTATGATACCATTGGTAATAGTCGATAAATGCAATAATCAACGGTACATTTCTATTTTTACTTCTGAATTTGTATCTTTTACTTACAGAATATAATAATTGATAATAATGTAATGTCGGAATTTGTAAGCTACAAGTGAATCTGCTTTTTAGGCATGTTTTTAGGCTAATTCATGATTTCACATTAACATTTAAAGTTTACATTGAAAATGCTAATAGAGTTGGAGTTTATTGAGAAGTTAAGGATTTAAAAGCAAAGAATTAAAATTATTTGTAAATTACAATATATGTACTTTCTAGAAACGATTTTTCAAAAAAAGCACTTTCATTAACCAACAAAGTCACTTTTTAAAACTGGCGGATTTTAGAGTATGACCGGCGATCATTCTTGTTTTGACACCGGGTGGAACGCAATACACTAATACCACAAAAAACACTTTCTAAATAAAAAATTATAATTGAAGTAAATCAAGGAATATAAATTATAACTGATGCTCGTCTAAGATTATCTATCACGTCTTGTTAATTGCTTAATTATAAGATACTAATATTAATTTTAAGACAAATAAACCACAAAATTAATTAATAAATGGAAAACCTCGTTAGAAGTTTTGTACATGTTTATCTTTTCAAAGTAGGGATTAAAATAAGTCGTCCTTAGTTCTCGTTTTATTTTGTACGCTACTGTCGGAAGCGCTACTTTCATTTCCACTTGTTATTCTAAGAAAGTGCATTCATTATAAAGTTATACAAACATTTACAATAAAATTATCAAAAACAAGTTTAAGTGCCAAATTAGTTAATTTCAGTTAAACGTGCACGAAAACGACTCGCCCTGAAAATACTTAAAATATTTCAATTGAATTTTTCTCCTCTGTTAATTAATAATTATAATAATATAAGTGTAATACAACATGTTAACATAAAAAGGTCTTAAAGTAGATATTCAACAGCAACTAAAAGTACCACTTATTTTTATTTTAATAACAATTACACCATATTTCAACTTAGCTGTCGCATAAATGTGTATTCTCTCCATTTGCTGATGAAAATGCAAATAATAAAACATTGAGCTTAATGTAATTGTGAAACATCACTGTTTATGTTCCAGTTTCGTTGTTTTCATAATAAAGGTAAAATGTGTAAAAAAATTAATTTAAATATAAATTGTTGATGTTCTAATATAAAGTCTTTTGTTTCTATATCATTTACAATTTTTACGTATTATGTAAATCCAGAAAAGGTTTATATAGTGATAAATATGTGAAATTTGAATATGAATTCGGCAGTGCAGTAAAATATAAAAGAACGTGTTCACCATTTAAATTATATTTTTTGCATAATCGAGATTTATAAAAATATATAAGCGGAACAAACGTGTATGTAATTGTTTCAACAAAGACCTTTTAAGAGAGATTACGTGATTACTGAATTAAGTACGGTTGTAGCTCTGGGTCTTTATAAGAGCTCAAAAAGGGAGACGAGGAGGCCCCCGCCCTACCGCGGAGCACAGGCGTAATCATAAGAATAACCTTTTTATCGCGAATATACTTCTCGGTATTCACGTTGGCTTTTATTTATGTACGTTTATAAAAAAACTCATAATTACATTAGAAATTGCAAACGCGCGATTATCTACGGCTGATTCTAAATTAAACGCGACTGATGGTGTCAAACAATCATGAAAATAATCAACAATAAGAAATACAAACAACGTGATTACATTTTATTGAAAAAGAAATTGCAAGAAATTGTCTGTACTTCGAAAACAAAAACAATTTAAAATGTTATTATATACATCCAAGAAAATAGGTGAATATATAGCAGAAGCTTTGATAATTGAAAGTGCTGGAGAATGGAACGGTTGTGAATAATAATTGAAAACCAGGAATTATCTACGTTGCTAAAAAAACAATGAAGTTTAAAATATGTGTGTAAAAATACAGTTTAAATTACAAAATAAATAATAAATAACTACAAAACTTGGTTAAATAAAAAAAAACTCACAGCTATTATATACGTGTCCCACAGGAGTAGTTAACATGGGTGTTTACTATGTTAAATTTAAAATTAATGTATATTTTTTTCTGGCACAACTTGAACACAATACAACAACATATTTTGTTTTGGAAAATATAACAAATGTATGTGATAATAATGAGTGTTTAAAGCGTATTTTAATAATAAAAATAGTATAAAATAAGTGATTGTTTATTGTATTTTAATTATAAATCTGGGATAGAGAACTTGGGTATAAATGCATGAAAATGATCGGGTAGAGATTTGCACATTAAACCCAAGTTCGATTCCGACTGCCGTAACTTTTATTTTAATTTTTAATGTTATTGTTATTGTTAATAAAATCAGTTTAAATTTTAAACTTCTAATCGTTTTTTTACTTACAGGATCCAACAAAGCTAAAAAAAAAATTAAAATGACAAATTAAATTAAAATAAATTACGGCAATTGAACCAAACCCGGGATTTGTAAGCAAAAGAGTGCCCTACAACGATTTAACCAACTCGCGTCCACCATCATAAATGTACCATACCGGTTAATAATAAAAATTCGTAAATATCTAATAACTTATTTAAAACCATTTTTTAATAAAATACAAATAAACAATCATTATTATCACATAAACTTGTTGTATTCTATCTATCCAGACAAAATATGTTGCTGTATTGTGATCGAATTGTGCCAGAAAAAAGATACCATTAATTTTGAATTTAACATAACGAACGCCGAATGTCAACTTTTCGTGAGACACTTAAAATTAAATTAACGTAGGTACAAAAATTAAAAATTAATGCACGAATAAACGAAGCTTTCCGTCAAAAGTTAGCTTAAGAAGTTCTCGTCGAATCGCTCATGATAAAAACTGCACACAACATAATCAAAAATAAATTCAAATTTAACGTAAGAAAACATCGACTACAAATTATTTAATTAATAGAGATCCTCGATTAAAATTGAGCCTTCTTTAAGGAATGTAAAGAACAGGAAAATATGTATTCATTGAGACCCAGTTCCTTATTAAACCACGTTTCGCCTAAGAATTATGCTTTATCAAGAATCTATTAATCAAAGCAAAAATGTACATATCTTATATTTGCTTTTGTTGTTAAAGAAGGCTCAATTTTAATTAAAATCTTATAATTAAACACAATATTAGGAGTCAATAATTTAAATACAAATTATGTAGTACCTTCCTAAATTGAAGTTCACCCAACAATCGCGTATCTGTTAATTTTCTTATGTATACTTGAATGTAAACGCAAGTGTTAACAGAACGATGTTAAACATTTGTTAATTCTTAATTTTACGTACGTTAATTTAATTTAAGTGGATGTAAATGACCCTTATAGTATATTTCAAATTAATACATGACTGTCGCTGTCATTTTATAGAACTAAGATTTGAGGAACGAGAGTGTTTACTTATTGCAGTGAAAAAATCTTGCCAGATTACGCCATTGCCATTTGCGCCAACTCATTAAATTGTGCCAGATGCGCCGCATAAATTTTGCTTTTGGTGGATATTGCTATTTTCGCCAAATATAAATTTGATAAAATGGTCATTAGTCTTTAAATTTTTCTTAGCATAATACCGCTGTTATAAAATTGAATATATTCAGAAACTACAAAGGGAACGTTAATTTTTTACATGAGGGTTATAACTATCGCCTCAAAGAACAAATAAAAAATAGTATAGTATTGACTGTGTTCATGAAAAAACCTTAAAACGTCTATGATCTCTGATTGCGAAGTAGGAAAGTAGTGAAGTACATTAACGGTTATTTCATAACTGTACTCCTGATGTGGCCAAGGCGGAAGTCAAAACACAATTTTTAAGTGAAAGAAGACAGCGAAAAAAAGCTAACGCCAGTTGGCCAAGATATTTCATGAAGAAATAAAAGATGTGATGAGTAAAGAGAAACAATTTTGTAACCAATGTACCACAATTTTTCTTCAATGGCTTCCTCATTACACTAAAACCAACAAAAGCATTTTTTATGTCAAGAAAAAGTTTTGATTTTTTTTTAAATCCAGTAGGCGACTAACACGACAGAATTTGTTTGAAATCCAAACACAAAAAACGTTTATTTATCTTCAATGGTTCAAAAATAATGAATGTCTTAAGGAGCACCTGCAAGCCTAATTTTTTGGCAATAAATGTTACATATGTGACAAACTAAGTAAATGACTTGACAATATTGATCGTGCTGATCATAGAATGTGAATGCAGAATTAAGATATGATGTCAAAATAGGATTATTCCTTTAAAAATAACAAAATTTCCGAAATATTCGGAAGTGCTACTATTTTGAAAATATTTTTAGTTCGACTTGGAGTAGTTGATTAAGATGTTTATTGCCACATACTATATACTATACAACATGATGAATAAAACATGCAAATAAACTATATTCTCAAAAGCCTGAAGACAGTCTTATACAATTACCCATTAACGCTCACTGTCCCCATATGGAGGCTTCATGAAAAGCCAATTAGTGCTCACATCTAGAGGACTGCAGCAAAAATTATTATATTGTACAAATTATTAGTAATGCAGTTGTTTAAGATACAATGAAGTACAAATGACACCCGTGAAGTAAAAATTGGTTGTTACGCGTGTTTAAAAAATCATGGAGTGTTTTTTCCAATATAAATAAAGTAAAATGACGCGGAAGACATTAGTAAATAAATTTC
The DNA here is from genome assembly GCA_030710515.1 of Abscondita cerata. Taxonomy (NCBI): domain Eukaryota; kingdom Metazoa; phylum Arthropoda; class Insecta; order Coleoptera; family Lampyridae; genus Abscondita; species Abscondita cerata. Next base: position 239,325 of record JALBCR010001386.1, on the reverse strand, counting down.
TACAGTGCTAATATTCGAATTATTCCTGGTAAAAACTCAGGAAAGAGTAAATTTTATAGTGTACTCATTTGGACACAATTGTTGCTTTTCTTGCAGACATCAATGTACGTTTTCCAGAAATGTCTACCAGAAATTTCTATTCACATAAGCATCTAAGGTGTCCGCAATGCCATCAAAAAGCACTATTATGCTGCTACAGAAAAATATACAACTAAGCTCTACATTGAAAAGAAGGGTTTCTAGAGTATCATTGCATAATTTTGTATAATATTTTAAGAATAATAAAAATTTTTGAATAATAATAATTTGCTCCACTGTCCCCATTTCAGTACATGTACTATCAAAGTTATTACTCGACTTTCTTTGTTATAATCTAATTAACAATATTTTGGCAATAAAGTAAAAAAAAATTTGTTTAACATATAAAAATATCATCTAATGTCTGACAGAGATTTGTGATTAGATTCCTCTAATTTAAATAAACATCATTATTACATTATGCTGTAAAAGTAAATAATTTGATGATGGTCTCCACACTAACATTTAGTAAGAAATTTAAAAATAACGGACTACATGAATCACCCTGTATTATGTATGATTTTGTAATATTGATGTAAAATTTAATGCAATGTAAAAAGTATATGTGTCTTATTGTATAATTTAATCCGTGTTTATGTTTCATTCGGTGCAAATGACAATCTTCATCAACAATAAAAATATGAGTGGTGCATTTAGCAAGAATTAATGCTTCGGGGCAAATGACTAGTATTCCAATAATTTAATTCAAATAAGGACTGTTCTTAATTACATATTTGAATAAAAAGTGCTTTCAACTTCTTAAGAGTGCGTTACATATCCGTCCTAATGAGATTGAAAATAAACAGAAATGAATAATTTGACCATGTCATGACATACGAAGTTTATGTTATTCTGCAACAGCTAGGTAACTTTCGTAATATCCATTAACACAACTGGTTGAAATTTTCTGAGGGAAATAGTTAATTATATATATTCCAAAAATCGCGATAAAATTGGGAAATGCAAAAACCTTCAAAATGTGTTTTGTATTCAAAATTTTGAAGAATGTTCAACTCGACATGGCCATAACGTTATTATTAAATATGATACCGAAAATATTTTTTGCGCCGCAACTACGAAAATTACGTATCAAAATATTCCATATGTTATATATTGTAGTGTGTGGTCATATACCAAGCTTTTGTTTTGTTATTTTTATTTATTTACAATTTTTCAAAATTACCATTTTTATTTTAAGAATTTATAATCAAGAAAAAGAATATCACCATAGTAGAGAAGGTTCACCAGCACAAAAAGAAAAGGGCAGTATTTTCAATATTTGGAATTAAAAAAATGACAAGAAAATTGTTTTAATCAAGAGATAAGATCATTAAATCAAAGAGGAAAATTCATAAAATCATAGGAAGAAGGAAGTGGATATTTTGATTATAATACGTAAAACACTAAAAACTACATAAAAGGTGTTATGTAAATTTATTCTTAAATAAATACAGGTAATTTTATTTTAATATTTTTTTTTGCACCATATATTTTAAATACTGTATAGAAGTTAACGTCAGCTATATAATTTTAATAAATTTATTAACTTTGCTGCACATAACTAGATTACTTTGCTCCACTTTCCAATATTAGTAAATTTTCTTTGAAATCATTCTAGATTTTGTGACAAATATCTCAAAACGAAGGGCATTACTGATGAAAATCGTAATGATGTCGACGAAACCCCTTTGATCTCCTTTAAAACCACCAGTTTAGTCACATAGAAAACAGATTGATTCTTATCAGAATTTTGGTTTTTAAACTTTAAAACAGTCTTTGTGTTGCTTAGTATCGAAAATTTGGCGTAGAACCTCTTGCACCTGAAAATGTTAAATGGGATTTAGAAAAAATGTTTTTAATAAAAAAACTATCTCATTCTATTATCTATTACCTATGCACTCCACAAATAAAAAGTTTCACGCATGTTACTTTCAGTGCTGAATTTTTTTTGTGTTACACTGCAATAGTGCAATAATCGGTATCTTGTTTGCAATAAAACATAACAAAAATTTGATCGTCTTATCTTTCTAGGACAATGTAATGGCGAGTTCAGTTAGAAAAGCAAGAAAAATTCAACCTATAATAAAAAAAAGACAAAGAATTTTTGTAGTTTGAAAGACCAAAAACGTTCGCCACCCTCCAAATTTGAATTCAGTACTTTATTTAATACAAGAATCTTAATCTTAAGAATTTATGTGTTCCAAAGTCGTATAGGTGCCAATTTAAGTCTTGCTTCAGACTATTAATTAGAGAGTCAATTATGTCAATTGTCCAATTAGTTCCTCTAGCAAGCTTCACTACTATATGGATGACCTTTGATGATGACAAAATTAGAATTCGACAACAAGTTTTAAGCATCTCTTGCATTCAATGTAATCAGACAAACGTTTTTGTTGGCATCTTTTCCAAACCTTTATATTAAAGAGAAAAGATAATATTTATTATTTATTTTAGAACGATACCGTAGATCAGTCGTAAACACGTTAATTTGGAATATACTTTAGGCACTTAAAGTAACGTATACCAAATTCAAACAAAGAAGCCTTTACCGCAGAACTCCACATCGCCCCGATACAAATAAACGTCAAAGAACGATTGGAAAGTATTGATATCTTGTAAAAAAACATAAATAATTGTGAAATTAAATATTTATGTAAATATTTCGAAAACAATCTAGGTTAACGGCTCTTTCGGCTTAATAGATTATGATCAATATCTAATCAGATCTGCACTATTATATATAAAACTCATATGCAAGGTTTTATAAAAATATGTACGACGGTTTTCCTGACATTTTATTTATAAGATGTGGTATAAAAATCAGATACGTTGTAGAAAAGAATCACATTTATTAAGAAAAGGTGCACCGCGAAGCAATTTGTAAAATCGAAGTAAACATCTCAGTATCGTCCAACAATACTTAAATGAATCTAAAAAGCGGTCCTCACACGATCAATATTATTGACATTATAAATACTGACAGTATTTGCATATACTGATGGTATAGTTCTCAAACGATCAGTACAAATAATGTCAATATTTAGTATTTTTTTTACTTTCAACAGTTCAAGTAAAATATTTAAGCAGTTCTGATCAATTGTTGATTTTGCTAATTATTTTGAATATGAACTTGGATAAGCAAAAGCGGTATTCGTGGCTTGAATTTTGACTTGTGTCATCCATCGCTGCGTTGTTTACACTAACAAACTGTCATTATCCACCTCACACTATCAATATTACCATTAGTCCACAAATACTGACGATTCGATATGCGATTTTTCTATCAGTCATCAGCATTGATTTTCTATACGTCGTTATACGTTTCTTAAGACGAGTTAAAATTCTGACTCTCACAAAGCGAAAATAAAATTGCGTTTTAGAAAAAATGGTTGAAACAAAAGTTATGGACAATAGAATTTCCAACAACTTTTCTCCCTCAGTTTTGTTTTGTATAATTGATATTGGTGAAGATATTGTTACAACAATTAGTGTCACGTGATTGTTATAACTCAGTAATTACTTATCGAATCAAAAATAATTTAAACAAAAGTTGTGTAAAATTAAAATACAACTTTTATTTAAAACAAAAATTTGTAAAATAAATATTTTTCTAAATATTTTAAAAATTCATAAATCTGTGTAGGTTAAAGCCCTTTTAGCTACATAGATTACGCCAAAACTCTAATCAAATATGTATTATATTGTTAAAATTTTCGGTTTGAAAACCTCGCATAACTAACTCTTATTTATAAGATGTGGAGTAAAAAAATAATCAGATAATTTAATAATTAAAAAGTCACTATAATAAAAAGTATTGCTAGAAAAGGATGCAACAATCAAATCATAGTTTAAACTTAAGAATTAAATGAAGCACTGATTATAAACTTTATAATTATAATTTATAATTAAAGTGTTACATATTTGTTTAAAGTAAATAAATCTCAAATGTATACGAAAATCTACTTGTTCATACTTGTTTTAAAAAATATTTTCCTAATTTAGTGCGTTTTCGGGTTTCTTTAAAACGTTTTTTGTTTCTGTAGGTAAGAAATAATATTTTTATTCTAACTAAAATATCCGACCAAAAGTAAAACGATAAATATCATTCGGGAATATTAAAAATCAATGTAACGTGTAGAATGTTTTCCAATCCTACTAAATAACGAAAAGAAAATTTGTGTTAACCAACGTCGTTTAGAATGTTTTATTTGATCAGAACGCGTTTCTATCGTAGTTAAAACGTGTTATTGCCTCCAAAGTAATAAAGTTTTACAGTCAAAACATAAACTTACATAATTTTGTGCTAGATCAGGATGATTTGTCTGAATTCCGTCGTCCAATATCGATACAACTACACCTTTCCCCGTATAGCCTTTCGACCAAACAGGCCATACGTTCATATCCTAATCCATCTTTTGCGCCACCATTCTGGAAAGAGAACAATCATTAAACTTCTGTAAAATAAATAATTGAAAAAATAAATTAGGATTTTACGTATACATACACAAATTGAATGTAAAAACCATTAATTAAAATTAAACAAGTTGTATGCTACGCTGATAGGGTGTAATAAATTGAAAATAAGTACTTATCGATGTAAATATCTCAGACGAAGATTGATGGGGAACTTAATTAAATAAAGTAAACTAACTTTAAAGTAATCAAATTCAATGTACCATATGGTACACGCTACATGTCAAATGGTTACTTTCGAAAAGAAGTATTTTCCAATATTATGCTATAAAAGAAACATTACAAAACTCGATTAAATCAATTTTTTGCAATTAGGCATTTTGAATGTTACCACCTACTCATTTAGATATGGATAATCCGTTTAATGGCCAGCGCAGGTATTTTATTCAAAGCAAAAGCTGTGCTAAGCGAGACGCAGAAATGTAAACAAGTTATTGATTTACCACAAGTTAGTTAAATTACACAACTATAATTACTAACAATCTAAAGCTGAACGCCATAAAAAATAATGAAATCGATTTTATTACAAACTTCAACTTTCGTGTAAAATTCGTTTTTGTTTGAAGCCTTATCCGAAATCGATATACAATTATACTGCCCACACGTATAACACTTTCAAGTCTCCACAAAAAAACATTTCTGTCGAACAGTTTTTTGGCATTTTTTGGCATTTATGTCCATTTCAAAATGATAAAATAATAAATTTATTTGGCAAATATTCATAATTCAGAAATTTATTCAATATTCCTTGTAATTTCACAACTTACGATTGAACAATTGTCGCCTCGAATTGTTCTTTTAATAAAATTACATTCGGTTCTAAACATTAATACATTTATACAATTTGTTTCTCGAAAACAATTTACCTTACTTACAAACATTGAGACTAGGTAAAAATTGTGTGACTACCTTAATAAATACAAAAAAAATAAATTAATTACATCTCGGAAAATCTGTTTTCATACCTAAGCAAACAGTTTCTTTAAAATTTGAAATAATTAAATATAATGTTAAATTTTAATGAAATTATATTAAAGTCCATTATCTTTTAAACCCTTTTAGTACGAAATAAAATTTATTATAAAAATTCAAAAATGTTTGCCTTTAGCGGATAACGTATTAAACTCATAAGAGTTTAATTAGCCAAAAAATTTGTTACTAAAAAAAAAAATTGGATTAGCAATTGCATAAATTACCTAAAGTAAAGAAAAATGAAACTTACATCATTTTAATTTGTTAATACCAAAAAATTATACATTTATTGTTTATTTCCTATAAAATGAGGCTTTAATTACTTTAGTCACAGGAAGTTTCAAAAACATTTAGGTAAACGAGCGCTTGTCAAACCCGCGTTAAATTAATGTAAATATTTGTAACCAAGAACATACCTCCATCAGGTAAAATAAATAAATGCTTACAATTAAATAATTCGAGAAATAGGAGGAAAACATTTGTCTTAAATTAAATTTGATTGGAAAACAGACATTAAATCGGCATTTATTTAAGTTATGAAATTAAAATATTCGTTTATCGATGACTATAAATTAGGCAATTTAAATAAGGCAAAAAAATGGATTTTAATTCCAAATACAACAAAACCTGTTTATAATCTAATAACCTTAAATAATAGTTGAAAAGCAAAGTATTTAAAAAACAAACTTGCTTATAAATCGATTAAATTCTCAATTTTTTTGACAAATATGCTGTATCGTTACTAATAGATGTACAAATACATAATGCGTTCATTTTTAAACTTACCACCCCCTGTAATTTAAAACTCACAAAATATTACATATATATTTTATTACTTGCCTAAATCGTCAATTTATGTTTTTAGAGCCATACATTTTTGAGAGTAAAGTGGTCTGAATGTTCATGTCCTAACATGGGCTACAATGTCAAAATTAAACTATCTCCCTTTTCATAAGCACCAGTGTTATCTTGTTGGAAATTCATTGCTTTAAAAGTGTCGTGTTGTAGTAAAGGAAAAGACAAATTCTCGAAAAGACTACAATAGTTATTTATGCAGCAAGGGCGTAAAGTAGCTGTTTTAGGCCCGGAGCTGCATCCCCACATAATTTATACAAGTTTCATTATTTTCGTATACAAAAAGTAAAAACATTTACAAATTGCGTTAATCTACTGTATTATTACCAGCATAGGTGCCTTACATATTTTTCATTTGTCACTCACAGTGACTGTCATATTAATAAAATTGCAGCATCAAATTATTATTAAACAAAAACATGGAAGATTTTTCGATATCTTGTGCGCCACCAGAAATGGTCGCTAGTCATGCTTCCTTTGAGGAGGTCAAAAATCGCTGAAAATTTCTAAAAACTTACGATGATTATATTAACTGGTGTCTCGGAAAAAGGTAAAAACGTCAAAAATGTGCTTCTAGCATATTTATTTGAGAAGCCAGAAGTATTTAAATCATCGACACCTTGGTCGATTTATTCAATGTTGAAGGCGGCTATCTCAATTAATGAAAATTTAGAAATAAGCAATTTCAAAAAAGTAACTGTATTCCTAAAAGAAATTGGGACGGATACAAACCTAAGAAATTAAAAATTTTAACAAGGAGAGTAAATAAATTGTTTTGATTAATAATATTATACCTAACATAATATAAAAAATTAGGTGGCTTTAATCATTGGAATTGCTGGGACTTGCTGCAGAGAGGAATTGTCGTAGCTATCCATTGACGACATTGACAATTTAGGATCTGTTTTAATGATTGTGAAGGTCTAGTCTGGCCTATGTTTTGGAAATAAACGACCTTATTTGATGTATGAATGTCTTTAGAGTAACTTCTGAAGAAGCTAACAGCATGGTTAGCGAAAAGTCAAGCAGAGAACGAAGGAAGGAAGGTCGAACACGACTCAACCCGGAAGATAATAATCTTAGTGATTAGTAGTATTAATAATAAATTACACACTTATTTTATGCTTACCTGAAACAAAGATTTCGAAATGTGTTTAGCCTTATAAAAACTGTTTTGTCATACAGGAGTAGGATTACGATAGGAAATAATAAAACAGAATGCAAAATCATAGAGAACAAGCGATAACAGGACTAAAATAAGCAAATAGAAAATAAAGGAAGGGAAAAGTAGAAGAAAAATGATTAATGTTAGGTTAAGGAGATTACACTACTAAAGTTTTAAGAAGGGATGGCTGCATTCATGCAGTGAAATAGAAGCACTGTGAAGTGTAAAGTGCAGAATTGCACATAAACGTTTACAGAATACAGTTTTTTAACAAGCGTATCAATCATTACAATATTGTTAAAGTTGATTACAGAATAGTCAATACAATATACACCAATAATGGCGATTTGGTTGCATCCAGCAATAGATTAGATCAATTTTGACGATTTAAAACCAAAGCCAACGGGCGCAAAGTGACACTTTTATGCCCGCGGGCAAAATGTTCTACTTACGCCCAAAAATGGGGTTAAAAAAGTCAATTTTACGCTTGATCGTGTAAAAAAAAAATCGTTTTATTCATATTGTTAATAAGCTGGTATGTACCCCAGCAAAAAGCAATACAAGTTTTCTAAGACTATCCACTTTGACTTCAAAATAGTTACTTTTGTATTAAGGGTGCAAAAGCATAAGTTTTTGAGTTTGAAAAATAGATCCGAAAACTCAAAACCGCTTTTCGCCCGTAATGCTAAACAACGTTTTTTCTACAATTGCAGACTTTCATTGAAAATTTAACGTTAGATTCATTTACGGCCAAGAGAGGGACTACGGTTTTTTCTCTCTGTTCATTGAAGGGTCGGGTTAAAATAAAAGGTCCTGTCAAAATTTAACGTTAATTAACCGGAATTATCCTCAATATTCGGGACCACGCCACGGCGGAAATGTTGAAGTGCGAAAGATCTTTTTACGATCTAGTTAAAAAATTTTTTTTTCCGAAATCGTCACCAAAGTGCAAAAAAATCGGCAGTAAAGTAAATAAAATCGGTACTAAAGTACCACATTATACGTTTCGTCGGTAGATTTGTAAGTGTACGTAAATTTTGGAATCGCGCGGAAACATTTGACGTAATCTGTTGCCATCTTAATAAACAACAATGGGAGAAACGTAGTTTATGCGGTAATTTTGAGAAATTTAAAGAAACGGTTTGTGCTATAGTGTTCTACGCATTGATTTACATCGAATTAAGTTAAAAAGCTACACAAAAATTCGTTGTCATTTTTATCAAAAGAACAAAGACAAAATCGGAAAAAATTTGTTTCAATTTGAATAAAAATTGGTGAATAGACTAATATGAAGGTGTAACAAACTAGCACTGATCTAATATCAGCATATCTAGAAAACAATCACCAAAATAATGGTAAATCTACTCAACTTCCTATCAGTATCGGATTACCACAAGGAAGTGTTCTAGATCCATTGCTGTTTTTAATATTTGCAAACTGATTTCCAAACTGTATTAAAGATGACACACATGTAGTTCAATTTTCTGACGACCTACATTAATATTAGAAAAAAACAGAAAATATTACACAAAAAAGTACATTTGTACAGTCAAAGTTTCTTGAATAGTTTACTCAAAATAAATTGCTAAATACTTTAAATCAATGCTATTTACATTAAGAGATACTAGTTTACAAAATTTTGATAAACATGTTCGTTTCGGGGTCTATACTTAGACAGTAAATTAAATTGGCTTCCACACACAAACATATTAGCCAACAAGTTAAGTAAAAATATCATGTCCTTAGAATCTTACAATCAAAAGTATCTCCTAAAATATTACAAACAGCGTACTTTGCCTTGTGTCAGTCGATAATATCTTACGCAATATTAACTTGGGGACACTCTACAGGTTGTCACAGAATATTTGGGCTACAAAGGCGAGCAATTAGAATAGTAGCTAATTGCAATTACAAAGCTGAATGTAAGAAATTCTTTATCCAATATGAAATTCTGACGCTACCTTGCCTATTTATTTATGACTGTTTGTTATTTGTTAATAATAATTATTTATTTATTTATTCGTATGGTACATTATACAAATATTGTATTGTGATGTAAGTGTTGTGTATGGTGCCCCAGAAGATCAGTATAAACCTGTATAGTGTGGTGACGAAACCGTGTGCAATAGTGGATTGGTTCGTCTTGGCAAAGCATTTACTTCAAGGTTTAAAAAAACTACCAAAACCTAAACATGCCAACCCTTACACACCCTAGTATTCACATGTAATAATATTAATTAAGTGTGTAAACATTATAGAAGGTAAATAAAAACATAAAATATAACAGCACAGCCATTGCATGACGACATATAATGGACTGGTCAAAGCGCCAGTCACGACAATGACGAAACAAATAGTAGGTTAAAGAAATAGCAAACAGATAATAGAAAAACAGATAATTAAGACAAAAATACAAAAATATTAGAGAACTTCAGATGTCCTTCAGATTCGTAAGCCATAATATTGCTTCATCCGTTCAATTATAAATGTTTGGAAAAAAATATTTAATTGTTATATCACACATGGTAACATACACTAGCATTTCATAAGAGCGCGCAATAATCTACGCCTGTTAGTGTTTAAGTTTAAAGCGTATTTTAATAAAAAAACTAAAATTTTATAATGATTTAAGTGAATAAATCCGGGTTCGATCCCGATTGTCGTAGTTTTTTTATTTAAGACGCCACAAGAAAAAACAGCAAATTTACATAAAATACATTTACATACTTTTGTTTTTTTATATCTCTGTCTTAGTCGATATGGTAGGTTAGACGTTTATGGAAAACCTGGGGCGTAAGTAATCTACGAAAATTTGGCTACTGCCAGAAATATACACGATCTATCTTTCTAAATTATTTTTTTCAATTTGGCAGTGTTGCCGCTTCTACTCAAAACAATACTGCCAAAATGAAAATATTTTAGAAAGATAGATCGTGTCTATTTACGGCAGTAGCGAAATTTTCAGATTACTCCTTGGCCTCGTTTTCCATAAACGTCTAACCTACCATCGACTATCAATGACCTTATACTAAACGTCAATAAAGTAAAAAACCAAACTTAACAATACTATCAGCATTAGCAAAACGTATTAATAAATGTATAGTAATGATTTAAATTTAAGAGAAGAAAATTATTTTGGATTTAAAATTGAATAGATGAATTATGTCGGGGTAACCATGCTTAAACATAAATTGTCAAAAAATAGATGATTTATTAAAAAATAAATGTCGAAAGAAGGTAATGTGCATTTTAATAAAAAGTATTTAAAATAAGTTACATTTACGTTGAAAAACATAAGGTAAAGGTATTAGAATAGGAAATGAGAAAAATGAAAATAAATATTGGAAAAGATGAAGAAAGAAGAAGAATGTGCCAGCCCAGGATGTGTGGGGAAATGTGAGAGAATGTAAGCACATGGTAGATGAGAGCAGCAAATTAAGAGTGAGAGTGAGAAGAGAAGTTCTGCTAGGAGAAAATGGAGAGGCATAAAATGGATGAAAGGAGTAGAAAACAGATGAAGAAGATGGATGGAAGAAAGGAAGATGAATATAATAAAAATCACCTAACGGAGAGGATGCAGCAAAAAAAATTAATTAAAATAGTAGATGTTTTGCAGAGTTTGTTGTGTTAATGTATTTTACTCTCAAATGGGGCACTTTGGGGAAAGAAGTGAGACTGATCACCGCCAAAGTTCTAATGAAGGAAGGCAACTGACCTGTAATGGGTAATTTATAATAGTAACAGTTCTTAAGGTCGCCATGTTACTCCTTTGCAAAATCCATGGTCGGGTTTGGAAGCCAATTAGAACAGGCAGTTAGTTTACAATTGCCTCAATTTTCTGGCAAGATTAGTTAAGTTATCTAATACACTCCTTTAAGGAAAATTATTTTAAATTTAAAATTGAATAGATGAATTATGTCAGGGTAACCATATAAAAGCATAAAATTGTCAAAAAAATAGATGATTAATTAAAAGAATAAATATCAGGAGAACAAGTGCATTTTAATAAAAAAGATAAGTATTTAAAATAAGTTACATTTACGTTGAGCGATTTTTGCACATTACAGTATTTGAAGTAAATTTATTGTTTCTTCTTGTGACGTCTTTAAATCTATAAACCGCAAACAGTGTTAAATTGTTTAGTAATTTTTTTAATAAAATTATTATGAATGTTATAGTTAATCCAATTTGTATAAAAATGAGTTTAATCTTTTTTAAATTCACTTTACAAAATTGTATTATATTGACAATAAAGTGAATTCAAAAATACTGCAATCAGGAATCACGAACCCTGGGTAGAAAGGGCAAAACATTACTAGACAACAAATTAACCAATTCTGCATTCCACAAAGTCGCTTAATAAATGAAAATCCATTCGGTTAATATAAAATTTTACAAAAAAATTTCTTATTTCATGATTTTTAGTAAAAATATGCTTTTGAATATTCATTATTATCACATATTATTTTATCTATCCAACATAATTTACGAAGCGTGTTCAATTGAAACCCATCTTTGGCCAGGTTAGTCATGAAAACAAGTGTAATAACTCAACTAATATTTTGCAATGTTAGCAGTGCATGAACGCATGTTTTGCCAAAGAAGTTTAAAGTTCTAACTTTCTGCAGGTAAAGTCATGAATAAAACTTTAAATAAGCTCCATCAAGCAATAAAACAAAACGTCCTGGGGAAGCTCTCACGTGGTGTCATTCTGCTGCACGACAATGCTCGGCCTCATGTTGCCAAAGTAGTGAAAAAAATCTACAACAGAAAAATTGAGGATATTAGAGCATCCGCCTATACTCTGATTTATTGCCTTGCGATCTTCACATCTTGGTGCCACTAAAAAGGCATTAAAAGGGGGATAGTTTTCGGTCGGACAAAACAGTATAAACTGCCGTAAGAGGATTCTTCGAGCATCAGCCATAACATACATACTTTAATAAAAGATGCATGATCTATAAGATACAACCAGTTGTAAGTAGATTAATAAAATCGATAGTAACAGTCAAATAATCCTCAGTAATTACCGTGGTCCGCCACCATCTCAGTCTTAAATGTCGCCTTCCTAATACACTTTCATATTATTGTACATATTTCCGGGTAAGCTTTCTTTCACATCAAAAAATTCTATACATTCATCAATTTTCTAGCGGATTTAACAATCCATCTATGTTTTATTTTAAATATCTGTACTGAGTCTTCAAATATTTATTTACCGTTTGATTTGAAATTAAAAATGTTGTTGACAAAGATAAAAAATATGATATCAATTAGAAAATACCACAACATACTTAGAGGTTTAATAAAACAAACATGATCTAGGATACAACTAATGTTGATTCTACGCCAAATCGTTGAATAATTGAATAATTACGAAACATGAGTAAACAGTTCGTCAGTAATATGTTTACTTACTGTTATTATTAGTTGTTCTATTTAGCCACATTAATATTATCTTCTTTTTTTACAATTAAAGCGAAGTAATTTATATAACCAACGACCACAGAGTAGAAAGTAGTAAAGATAACATTATAACTATAATTCCTATATTCCGAATATATTTGTTGTCGGATATTTAATGTCGCCGTTACCAAATCAAACTCTATAATTGCAAACATAAAATATTTCGATCTGAGCGAAATCGTATGTGACAGTATACGAAAATGTACCTATAGATTCATATGTGCTAGTTTTTATATAAACACATCTCGTATCCTGCGGCATGTCAATTTTTGAGTGCTAATGTCATCGTAGAAATTCTACTAATTATAACTCTAGAAAATACAAATTATCAAAACTGTTATTGGATTTAAGAATGTTACAAAGTAAATAATCTAAAAAAACAAATTTGCTTCAAAAAACTGATTGAATATCCTTAAAACTTACACTTCCTTTTATTTATAATTACTTTTACAGTATATTTCTATATGCGGTTACAGTAAGATTATTTCCATTTTCTATTGGAAGCGGTCCTAGATATACGACGATGCTCATGTGGTCAATATTTGCGATAAGATGTTATTTATTCTAGAGTTTGGTTTCATAAGTGATTTTTTTCAGAGAGTTTGTGTATTTATTTTCTTGTTTATTTTATGTCAACAACAAATTTCAATTTTGTCAAATTTACTCTTTCTGTTCAAAAAGCTAATCGCAACAGTTTCATTTTATGTTTGATATTTAAAATTTACTTTAGAAAATAACAACATTTTATTTTAAGTAAATATTTAGATTTTAGCAACTTTATGCTAATTTTATATTTTGTCATTTATCCAAAACTGAATTCATATCAAGTATTGAAAAAGGATATTTGTTGTAGTGAAGGTACTGTTTACTTGTCAGGGTCTAGAAAATCATCACATCAAAAACAAAAAATTAGTTATTTGTTATACAAGACGGTAAAATTATTTTTATCGACGAGTGAAAATGTTTAATTAATGAGCGACGAGGAGCGAGTTAGTTAAATTTCACGAGTCGATAATGAAATGCACCGTCGTGTGTAACTTTGTATTTTATTGCGAAGGTTAAGAAAAACCGAGAGAAAAACTCAATAATTTTGCAGACAGAAATAAGAATTTTTGATCCGTATGAATCTCAAGAATGTGTGAAAACGAGGTAGAGCAGAAAAACATTCCGGTATGTGTGAAGAAAGAAGCGTTAGAGGCAGTAGCTAAATTATTGCCTCAAAAATCGCGATTAATATATGAAAAAGAGTACACATGTTTTCAAAGGTGGAAAATGGCAAAGAAGATTAATAGTTTAAGTGAAACGGTACTTCTGGCATATTTTTCTGAAAAGCAAAGAAGGTGAAGCCATCAACATTGTGGTCTTATTATTCGATCCTGAAGTCTACAATTTTTGGTCAACGAAAATTGTGACATTTCAAAGTAAGTAACGTCAAATTTAGTGTATAATTTTTTTGCTAATACGAATTGTTGTTTACAGATACAGTAATCTAATTGCATTATTGAAGAAACTATGTGATGGTTATAAACCTAAGAAATCGAACATTTTTGAACCTGATGATATCATTCGATTTATAAAAGCTCCCGATGATGATTATTTGTTTATTTGTGGCGGTAATGGGTTTATATGGGGCATGCCGGTCCGATGAATTGTATAAATTAGAGATGTCTAATATTGATGATAGAACATCAGTAATGATCGTTCAACTGATTGATACTAAAACCAAAAAAGATCGGTCCTTTTGTATAACTGACCAGGAAGTGGGTGTTTTGGACATCATAAGAAAATATATCGGCTTACGTCCTAAACACGTTCCTCATAATAAGTTTTTTATTAACTATAGACAAAAAGTGAACTAACCAGCCTGTAGGCATAAACACTTTATATAAAGTCCCAAGAAAAATTGCCGATTTCCTAAATTTACCGGATTCAGAAAAATACAGTGGTCATTGTTTTAGACGATCTGCAGCCACAATGATGGCAAACTCAGGGGCTGACAATAAAGCGCGCAGGGGATGGAAGTCATCATCAGTAGCTGAAACTTATATAGAAGATTCAGTACGAAGCAAAATTGAAAATACTACTTGGGTCAACGAGTGGGATCGTTAGTAATACTACATCTTCTGTATGCCCGTCTGTTCACCATTCTGAACACCGTTCTGTTCTGGACATCCATGTTTCGGGAAATGTGAATTGTACGATCCAAGTTATTATCAATGAAAGCACTACAGATAATTAAGTTATACCTAATAATAATTATTTCAAATAAAAATAAATACCTACTTAATTAAAGTATTTTATCTATCCTTGCTGTTAAAGTTCCATTTTATCTACCCTTACGGTTAAAATGGTACTTTAATCTGGTGTTTTGAGTTCGCAATAAAAAAATAGTATTTGACTCAATACTAAACTGCCTATAAATCGGTAAATGCATTGAAATATTTCGATCCCGTTAATTTTAGTTTGTCGAGCTACATCGGCTGATGTATCTCAAAAAACTACAATTTCGTTAATGTTATCCTATTCTAGTTAAAATGCTTGTTTGATAGTGCCAAATGTAAACTTTATGTTATCACAGTTACATGGTATTTTATAAAATCCTACATTTAAAGTGGATTTGTTTTTTATCTTTCGTTAAACCTGAAATTTGTTAACACGTTGTGTTGCATCATATAATGCGCTTAAGTGTACAGTGTAATATATATTTCAGTAAAATTTGTTGTAATTGTAGAGGAAGTTTATAAACATTCAAATACGATCTCTAATATCTGTAATGTAAGATAAAATATTAACGATGTCGGACTAATTTTTTTCTATGACTTAATTGAAGGTTAACTTAATCTAATTACTTGCTCTATTTATTCTGTTTTTGTATAATAGTTATTTAGAAGAACTATTTCTTCATAAACAAGTTAATAAATAAAAGCAAATTTTTTGCGACTAATCTATTTATCTAACGTATTTTAAACGATACAGAGCATAAACATATATTTATTTATATTAAATTATTTTAATGTCAATTCCAATATTTTTTACTTAATTATTGTGACTGATTTCGACTATATGATAGTAATAGTCATCTACGGACAAAATTATATAGCCAAGAATTAAATATTAAAAAGATTACGCATTCGGCCACTAGACGGCGATACTGAAGTATTTTGCAGTACTGCATTCAAACGCTCAAATTCTGTTAAAAAGGTTATTGTCATCGCTAAATTTTGTAGTACAGTATTCAATTGCTTGGTGTCGCTGATTCAAATTGTTAGCGCTGAAAAAATGCCAACGGTGTGTCATGTTCGCGTTGAGTAAACAATGACGCAATCCAAACTTTCTCACATATAATTAGGGCATTCTTTTGTTAAACGGTTCGCCAAAATTTGTGGTATAGCGGCAACTTGGAAGTTTTGAAGATACAACGTTTATTATTTGCAAAGTTGTAAAAATGAAAAAAAAACGATTTTACAACTTCTTTCCAACTCAGCAGGAACTTTTTTATATACCTAGTTCAATTATATAATCAAAGTTACGACTTATCTGGAGTAACGGAATTTGGCAATTCTGCTACTCGACGCATTAATAATTATTGGAAAAAATTTGAATGGTGGTTTTTAATGTCTGTCCTTGTATTAGAAGAAGGATCGACGCCACGTTTATTGTTTTGACTGCATTTAAACATCATTGAAATTTAAAACCGCGCAAGACTTTGCTTAACATAACAAACAATGACATAATTAGCTTCGCAGTCAGTTCTATCATATCAGAGTCTCGATAATCGGACTGGTGCGTAACTTTCATTATCAAATTTGTTTTAAACATAACAAGATAATTTTTATACTAGCAGCGCCATCCATTGTAACTTTTTAAATTATAAACTGCGATTCCAAAGCTGCCATAAGCTTTGCCAATCTGACTCCGTCGTATAATCAGTGCTAGAGACAATAGAATTTCCAACAACTTTCCTCCCTCAACTTTTTTTTAATTAATATTGGTCACGTGATTGTTATATCTCAATAATTCCTAATCGGATCCAAAAAATAGCTTAAAACAAAAAATGTGTATAATTAAATTTTAACAACTTTATTTAAAACAAAAATGTGTAAAATGAATATTTTTCTAAATATTTCAAAAATCGAAAATCTGTGTAGGTTAACGGCCCTTTTGGCTACATAGAATATGCCCAAAAACTAATCAGACCTTTCGGAATTACAAATAAGGTACAAAGTTTCATAAAAATCGGACGGGTGCTTTTCTCTATATCTTGTTCCAATAAGGACGGACGACCGACCGGCCGGTCGTCGGACAAAATTTTTTTTACTTCATTATAACGTACTAACTCTAATTCGTCGAAAAAAAGGTGTTAAAATTTTCGGTTTGTAAACCGTCGCATAACTATTTCATAAGGTGTATAGTAATAATAATCAAAAAGAAAATTAAAAATTTAGATTATTGTAGTCTAAAAAAAGTGGCTATAAGTTAATTTGATTATTAAGTAAAAATTCATAATCTTCTGTTTGAATGTAAATACTTTCTAAGATATCTAAAATGTGTTGGTTGTTATGACTAATATTAAAATGATGAATAAGAATGTAATTTTTAACTGAAAGTTGTTGGACATGTATTTTTCTGGTTTTTAATAAATCTTAAATGTTCTTTTGGTCTAATCCTAAAATTTCCAAATGTTTCCATTTGACCAAGTGAATTGTAAATAACACTTTTTTCATTAAAAACAAATGAATTGTAAAAAGACGAAATAAGAGTTTAAGGTTGAAGTTAGTAGAGAAACTAATTTTATGTTTAATAAGATTTTTAATTATTAACTTAATTAATAAAGTAATAAATACCGGGAGATCATTTCATAATGTCCAAAAAAACTACTTTCTATTACCAAATTTGCTATATTTCCTTCCATTATCTTTACAATTCCTACAGAAGTTAGGTGCACAACCTGAAAATTATTTATAACTTGATTTAAGGTTTACAAAGGTATACAAAGTTTAATTTTAACATTATATGACATGCTCAATATGACCACCGTTATTATTTACACATGCATCAATTCTTCTCTTCATATTCTCATAAACTTTACTGCGGAGTAATGTTATGTATAGCATCGGTGGTTGCATCCTTCAACTCATCCAGAGTGTGAAGTCGTATTCTATACACAGTATTTTTCAAGTACCCAAATAAAAATAATCGAGAGGTGCAAGGTCGGGTGACCGAGGGGGCCATAGTCCTGTACTAATAATCCGATCTCCATAGAACTCTTGAAGATATGGTCGTGTCCTAGCTGCCGTGTGTGCTGTACCATTGTCGTGCTGAAAGTACCCTCTTCTTATTTCCTCATCGTTAAATTGATTTATGACGATTTCCAAAAATTCTCTGTAACGATCAGCTGTGACAGTATTTTCAAAAAACACAGGTTCAGTTATTCGTCGCCTGAACATTGCAATGTAAACGCCAACTTTTACAGGATGTAATGGAGCTTCTATGATTTCACCTGGTGCTTCCGTAGACCATATTCTATAGTTTTGTGAATTCACATAGCCCGAAAGATAAAACCATGCTTCATCGCTAAAGAACGTAATATCTAACATGTTGTCGTTCCTCAAGTGATTATTAAACCAATGGCAATATTGTATACAAAATCCATAATCTAGTGGAAGTAATTCTTGCATTACCGAGACTTTATAAGGATGTAAATGTAATTCCTTCTTTAGTGCTTTATGGCATGTACCATAGCTTAAACCTCAAAAGACAGATTGTAATTGAACATTTCCGTTAAATAAATTAGTAAAATTCATACCTGTTTGTTGCGATAACTGCTTTAATGGTTTTTTAGGGCTACGTTCCATATGTGTTCGAACATCTTCTAACACATTCTCAGTTAAAACTGTTGGCCGTCCAGTTTGTTTTTCTCTGCCAACGCTGCCTGTACTTCTAAATTCTTCAACTACTCGTCCCACATGTCGGCTAAGGTTATCAAGATCAAATTCCTGATTAGGAATCGATACACAATGCAACAGAATACGTCCCTCTGCATCACGGTTGCGTTGTCCATTTCGGAAGTAACTTTCAAAATAAATTGAATTTCTTCTAATGAATAAGGCATTACACAGTAACCTATAAATTTTAATTTAATTAAGAACGGTAATGTTTTATCAATATTGTCGACTTACCTTTTATAAACACGTTCAAAATAATGTAGTCTTAAGAAATACTTTTTAATACAGTAATTAAGAGAATTAACTAATAAAAACACATAATGTAAAAGAAGTAAATTTGCTAAGCAGTAAACAAACAAGTAGACATTTGCAATTATTTGACATTTACTTTTAGCTAACTTCAACGACAGACTAAACATTTGATATCAACGGCGGAAAGTAGTATTGTATGGACATCATTTAATGATCGCAGTGTATAAGGAATTGAGATATATTTGTTTTCTAATGTATTATCTAAAGGTAATAGAGTAGTAAAAGATTTTTGCACTCAGTGCATGTAAAACTACCAGATAAGTACGTCAATACGCCTACCGCAACAATAGAATTACGTACTAGTGTTTCAAAAATGTACCAAAAACACTGGGTTAATAGAGCATTTTGCTACAAAAATATTTGCATAAGCACATAATTTCAGTTACGAGAAATCATTTTACATCCCTAATATAGCAAAAACTCTTTCATATCTGTAATCATTGATATTTGAAAATTCGAAATGACGAACGAGAGCTTGTATATTATTTGTCACTTTTATGTAGATAGAACTACTAACGTGCGTTGTACACACAAATTGTTGATATACTTACAATTTTCGTTATTTAGAATGCAATTTACGCACCTTCGTATTTTTTTGTGAAATCAATTTAAATCTTCAAATAAAGTTTGACAATTAAATAGGTTAACTCAGACTGGATGACAAATGTATGCATTATGTGCATTTGCGTTGTAGCCACAGCTCACAAATTAAATTTTGTGGTTTGAATGTTATAATATCAGAAATTTGAAAGTGCGAATTTAGAAAAATTACGTGCAAAAATAGGATACGCAACTGTCGTGCTGTAACTGTTAGTAGAGAGCCCAGTGATCTGAAATTGTGTATTCTGTAGGTATTTAAAGACAAAAGCCGACCAAATCAATAGCTTTTAAAAGTAAACTTCGAAAAAGAAGTTGTCTAAAAAAATTGTCTTGTGCAAAAGGGCTATTCTAAAATTTTTGAGTTATGTAGTTCATTAAATAGCTGGCTTCGAAATATTTCTTTAGTCAAAATTTTATAATGTTCTTTATAACCGTTTTGGTCGTAAAAAAATTAACTATTTCTATAAAAGCATTGCTTCTTATGGGAAATGCAATTTGCCGTGTTTTTATGTTTCCTCACTCCCATAACTCGTAAACTAAGAATCAAATAAAAAAAAATTCTTTATAAATTAAGAGAGTGAGGCTTTTTGATACTGACAGTGCTTTTCAAAATATTTTTAGTAAAATAATAACCGCGTTATGACTAGCTAAAAATTAACGCAGGTACCAAATCTTCAAGAAGATTCGAGATGTAAACGTCGATCATCTTCCGCATCTGCATTATTCCCCGCGGTCGAGCGTTTTCCTAAAAGCTGAAGCTTTCCGTGTGGCAGGTTTTATTTATTATAGGTACGCGTTTTTTAATTTCACAGAAAGTATTGTTAATAAAATATTTTAAAAAAGCACTATCGTAATCAAAAGCCTTGCTCTTTAATTTGTAAGAATAATTTTTTTATTTTATCCTTAGTTTTACGAGTAATGGAAGTGAAACAAAACTACGGCAAAATTAATTAAATTCTCAGCCGCCAAACACAAAGATACAGGCGTTTAAAATTTGCATTTCCCATAAGCAATGCTTTAATGGAAAATAGTTTATATTTTTACGACCAAACAGCTACAGGGAACATCATCAAATTTTATGCAAAAGAAATATTTCGGCTTCAGCTACTTAATGCACTACATAACTCAAAAATTTTGAATACACCCTTTCACTGGACACAGACAATTTTACTGAATAACTTTTTACTGTGATTACTTTTATAAAGCTATCGTTTGGCCAGGTCTTTAAATACCTACAGAATCGGAAGAATTTAAAGGCATTTTCGGGCGCTATTGAAACTTATACTATGTGAGAAGAGATAGATATTGGTTTTCATGTATGCATTTTTGTTTTGAAACCTCTCGCTACCATTAATTTAAGAAAATTATAATTGCTTGCAAAACGGTAACACTTAGGCATATAGCACCACTTATACCAGTATACCTTATTTTTTTATGGGCAATTAAAAAACGAAATAAAATTCAACGTGTTCCATAAAAAAAGAAATATAACTTTGATCCGCCACAGTTTTTTGAGACATACTGTATATTTTCAAAATAATTTTTAAAATTTTACAAATATTCCTACCAAATTGATAGTACATGCTTTCTGTTATCAATTCTACGCATGTATATAAAGAATTTCGTAAGCGGTTTTAATACTAGGCAAGCACCTACAGTCACACATTAATCGTTTTGTACTCAATTTGTGTTGTTTTTTAAAATTTTTTTAAATTTTATTTACTGAGAATCATTCAGTTGATGTATTTTAGGTTTTAAATTGACTATCCAACTCGGTATGTAGATGAAAATTAGATCTAATTTATCTCTTTTTTCCAATTACAACCTTTTTCCAACCATTTTTTGTCTATAATTTTAAAAATCACTTTCTAACTCTTACAGGTCGAATTTTCGACTAGATTTTCTAAATTAAGTCCAATATACACCGTTCTTCATTTCCATTATACGTATGAATTTCTTATTGTGTAGTTTTTATTTAATAAATTCTAACCTTGATAAAAGCCCACATAATGGATTGGGCAAAACGTCGGCTGAATTACAACCAACTGAGTTGTGTGTTGCATCGATCCTCCCACCTAGAACAATTCTATTAGAGATGGGTCAAAATAGGTCATTCCATTAAACAAACAAAGATAGTCGTCAATTTTCAGGTATATCTGGAAGTGATGCCATTTTGAAAATATTTTAAACTACTAGATTACTCAATTATAGTCATATACCAAATTTCAAATTGATGAAATTTCCAGGAAGTTACTTTCTAATCGACGGGCAATGTAACTCATGTCTCAGTTGCGAAGTATGAAGATCAGTAAGAGGAGGTAAAAATCTCACTTCGCTCATTCAGCTGATTGACAAATAATGCTTTCAAATATTAAAAGCTCCAGTTAATATAATACTTACGGCTTGCTATCGACACGCGTGTTTTAAGCATTTAGTTATCGCTCTGATAACGATAATTCACTTACAGTTACGTTACAGTTAACAGTTGGCACATTTAGTTTCTACTGTATACGTGTCCATATAACACGAGATGTCGTTAGACACACATTTTACTTATTAGCTCAGTTAAGGAAATGGGTGAGATTTATAAGAGTGGTGACAAAACGAAAGCGACCATTATTTAAAATAAACTTTCATTTCCCTTCACATGAAATACAATGACGTAGCGAGGACGACAGTGGGGTCCGACAGTAGACAATTACGATAAGAATTTACAAATGCAAACTAAATTTATTAGAAGTTGGAAAAAACATTAAACTTGCCCTGAATTAAATTATAAAGCAGACACGTAACACACGCACTCTTACACACGTAGGAAATAGTTTAATTTTTAATTTGTGTGTTTCATATTCAATGAAAAATACTATTTATATTTTCAAATTTGTTTAAACATACCTATAAGAAAATATTATTAGAGTTCAGTTCAGGGTAGTAGTTTATTTATGATACTAGTTACTACCGCTCCAGGGACACGCTATTGTAGTTACTCCTGCGAAATAATAAATTATTTATAGTAATCCAACTGATAAACACATTTCAGACATCTTGAGTTGTTTATAGAAATACTTCTAACTAAAAACTACTCATAAGAATAGTCAACTTTGTTGAATTATTAATAAAATCAAATACTTTTCAAAAAGAATTAAAGTTAAGGTATGAAGATTATGCAAATTCATATACATTAGTTTATACAGCTATTTTAGTACTAATTCAATTATCTAAATTTATTGTCTAGTCACACTTTCAAGATTTTTAACTTACAAGTTGGTACTTTCTTATAAATAACTTAGCCAATATTGTTGCGTATTAAAAATATTCATTGACTTAATATGTGTTTTCTTGATTACAAATCATTTTTATTTAGGAGAAACAGGACCGTGTCCATGGATGCAAACACTTCACTTTGAACTATAATAAAATATTAAATGGAGCAGCTTAGGTATGAATAACTTTCGTTTCTTAAATTCATAATTTCAAAAATTTGGTGTTTTTGGTCAGAATTTTAAATAAGATAAACCTTTAACCTCTACAAATATTTTGGCAAATTTACTTTTTGTTGTTATAGGTAACAATACATAAATAATCGTCGTTACTGAAAAAGATTATATGCTCGCTTTAAAATTTTCAAATACTTCGAGTACTTTTAATATTTCCATAATTGATTAAAAATACATGATACTGATAAACAAACCCGCAAGAAAAATCAGCTACAAATGATCTACAAAAATAAACATTTCATTTATTACTAAAAATAACATTTAAAATCTACTCTGGAGGTCTAATCAAGTCATTTGTAAGTAGTAAAATAATCAAGTATACTAAATAAAACTGACTTGTTTAAAAATGCAGAGAGTGTATACAAGATTAACCTTTTAAAAATTTGTCAAGCACGATAACAAAATTCAGAGTTACCACCACGTTTTTTTAAATGAGAATCTAATTATTTAAGCCAAAGGACATCAGGCAAAGTTAATTTTAGAGTTAGAAGATTAAACTTTTATCCATACAAGGTACATTTGATGAATAATGCAGTGTGAGCGATAAACTCGTTTAATAAGCTCGGGTGTTAAATGGAAATGAATACATATAGAACCAATTTTCAGCGGATATTGAAACGCGAGCGAAGAGTTTTTTGTGAGAATTTAATACTATAAATTTAAATTGTGATCTCGTAATGGGTGATTTATTGTGATAAATGCATGATTTAATCGCGAATGCCCGAAAGTTTACAGCTAACGGGTCAAGGTTAATTCAACTTTGTAATTCTGAATTTGTCATGCTCGCTTGAAAATCGGTCCAATATAGACTGTTATCCGTAAAAGTATCATTCGATTAAATACCACCTATACAATGGCGAAGGCGCGAGAAACTTCGGCATTTATAAATGAATTTCATTTAATTGTCGGAAAGCACAAACGAATGTTGCACAATTTCTAATTAGATTGAAATAATTGAATTCAGTTCAATTCTGTGAACAATGTAAACTTTATCAAATGCAAAAATTATTAGCGCAATTACGGCATTTAAACTTTGAAACTGAAAATAATTTGGAATTCTAAAAAAATAAAGATGAATTGAAAATTCTGTTTATTGTAAGTACACTTTTATGTTAATAAAATTTAATGCATCGTTGACTTTATTTTATACTTTTCTTATCCTTTCTCAAATAAATTCAATAATAAGATTGCGTTAAAGTAGCCACTTCTGAAGTTTGTGTGTCGTCGCTGACATAAGATGTGTGAAGTATCGATTCAACGTTTATTTGCATCCATTAACGTTAAAGTGCTGACATAATCTTTGATTTTTACTCATATCTTACAAATCCTTGCCCAAAAAAACTATAAAAATTCGTATGAAACTATCTTAAATAAAATTTATTATTTTCATACCAGTAGACGATAAAACTAATTTTTGTTTGTCAAAGAGCATATTACAGTACCGTGAACATAAAATCAATAATTTTAAATAGTATCGACGTATTCGATATTCTGAGTTAATAATCTTTACATTCTTTGTCCCTGATTATTTGTTTTCAGTGCTTTTTGTGTATTTCTTTAACCTACTACTTTTCAATCATTGTATGACTAGCGCTTGAACCAATTCATTATATGTCGTCGTGCAATAGCTGTGCTGTTATATTTTATGTTCGTATTTACCTTCTATAATGTTTACACACTTAATTAATATTATACATATTAATAGTAAGATGGGTTGGCATGTTTAGGTTTAGTGGTTTCCTAAACCTTGAACCAAATCGCTGCCAAAACAGACAATCCTACAATTGCACACGGTTTGTCACCACACTATACAGGTTTACACTGATCATTTGGGACACCATCACCAACAGTTACATCACAATACAATATTTAAAATGTACCATACAGATAAATAAATAAATAAATAAACGTACTTAAATTACCAGATTAACTAAAAACATTAACAAATGGAATAGTTATCATATTTTTAACAGATAGAGATATATTCAGTATTGGAAACTTATAACTGCATTTATAATGTAAAACGTAACTAATCACACCAAACCTAAGTTTCATGTTAAATGACTATGAGTATATTGAGGTAGACTTTTAATTAAAACAACTCGCTATAACATTCTTTTGTATTGTAAAAAAATAATGTTGGCAAATTTTTGACAAAACCTTGTAAACAAAAATTGTTTTAGACCATGCAGAACTTTTATCAAAATTCAAAAAACAATAATTAAAAGATTTCTATATGACAATTAATAGATAATTAAAAATACATTCAAAAGTTGATATAGCATAGTGGTATAGCTAACTCAGTAAACTTTTTGAAATAATCGCAATAATTATTAAAATTCACATTCTCTTCACATAATCAGCATTAATTAATCATGGAACGCCATGTGATTTGACAATTGCTCAATTATTACTGTGTTTTGACAGACATCGAAGTTTTGAGATTGTGATTGTGATTTACTACTTAATACTTATTTAAAAACCAATTGCCGTGGGCAGAAATAATTACTCGCATAAAGTTTTTGGTGAATCTATCTATTCTTCATGAACAATGTAACAAAGTGTTTGCAAGAACATGTAGATAATTCAATGAAATGTATCTTGATTTGCAACCAATGAACGAAAAGAAAGTTTATGCTTTAAGCTCAGAACCATAATTGGTAAGTTCTCCTATCAATGACCCTGTATATACGTAAAAATTTTTTTAATTTATATTAATTTATTGTTTTTCATCAAAATTTTCTAATGTCTCTTAGTTTTATATCTATTGGTGAGAACTTCCCAATAATAATATTTGCAATTAAAGTTGACAGAAAACTAGAAAACAAAATGAGAGGTATATCATTTCAAAAATAATTATAAAATTTGTTATAATAGTTTAAAAAATAAAACTTTTGATATGAAATTATTTTACACGAAATATCCTATCGGTGAATTTAAGAATATAGTAATTATTTACATCATTTCCCATAAAAAAAAACAATTATATTTGGCAATTTTTAGTCATTATTGTTGAGAAAATAGAAGTTTTTGTTATAACAATTAGAAATATTAGACATGATTATAGAAGCAAATACATTAGAATAAGTGAAAATCGATTCGTATTGAAAAATGTATAATTAAAAAAAAAAGATGTCATTGTGTTATTTAGAAATCAGAGATATAAACAATTTACATTGTTAATGTTTATTCGGTAACTAACAATATTGTGATCTAAGTTTAAGAAGCTTAGTATTATGGGGTTAGTAGTTAAAAAAAAATGGCTACATTATTACCTCTCCTAAGCGAATTTGCTGAATTTTTGCAGTATCCAAATTCATTATTTTTTAGCCAGGCTTACTGGACTATAAGTTATCTTTTCGTCACTTGCTGATTTTATTTCATTTCAATCGCCGGTGAGTCGTGTAGAACTCAGTCAGCTCTCATGCTCCAATTATTCTTCGATGTCTGGTTTAATAAAGACTGGTATTTATCAAGCACAAAGCACACATGTAACTCATATCTTGGTTACACTATTTCAATTTAATTTGAGTGCTTGCTATTTTCTATACAGTAGTTGAATTATCCACCTTTGCAATTTATTATTTTCATATTTTGTTCCACGTTCTGAGTAGTACTTATCTGTTAAATAGTATCTACGAAAGTAATTAAAAAAATGTTAAATCTGCTTCCAAGATAAATAGAATTATAATAAGAATTTTTTCGCGTGCATGAATATTGACGTTAACCACCACAGCATGTATTTATTGAACGGGTAGAGAAACGCGATGTGTAATATAGCTGCTTTTAATTTGTTTACGGAAGATAACTTAAAACAGTAACCTAAATCTCTTTAATACAGTGAAATTCCAATTATTAGCACTATTATAGTCCTAGCACCTTGTCATAGACCTACAAGACCAACCATTAGCATATTTTTTATTCTCCAGCTAACATCAGATTGCACGCAATATAAAAAAAAATGTTGGATTGTGTTGTTTAAATTCCTAAACATACTTTGAATCTAAATGTTCAGGAAATTATGTCCCGTTGAATTATTTAAGAATATGTATATGTGAATAATATATAGTATATTGATAATCAATCTATGCTTTTATAATTATATGTATAACTAATAATTCAACTAAAATCAATATTTTTCAAAATGAAAACTCCAAATATCCTTTGATTATTTTCAATGTTACATGTTATTTGAAAAAAAACCTTACCATAAAATTTTTTTTGGGTATTAACGAAATTTAAATAATACTACATGCGGGTCTCCAGTAATTTGAAGTTGTATGCTTTCGGTAAATGTAAAAATAAAACTTTTTAAAAACGTATATTTTGATAATAAACATTCCAAAAGCATTAAATGAAAACGATCCGCTTTGTAAATATGTATTTTTAAATCCCGATTGATCAACTGAAAACGAAAACAGACAGCGTTGAAACGGTTATTTGTTATTTTGCAGTTTTGTGATTGCTTGGTTTACTGGGAAATATTTGGCAGAATTTCAGTTTTCCATTTATGAAGGTCGAATCAAACATTCCAAGTACTTGTGCAAATGCAGTTTTGAATTCTCCAGCGCTTTGGGAAGCCGAGTTTGCATGATTATTTATTTGCCACGTGCATCATAGCAATCTGCACGTAACAAGCACCAGACAGCAAAGAAATTATGCGGAATGGTAATAGTATAAAGCGTGGAGTAATATAACATGATGCGCATAACAATTTGTTAAGAGAATTGAGTATTCGTAACATTTAATTATCCTAAGTTTATTTGTGTTGTAAACTACTCTAGTCTTCATTTGTATTCCCATGTGATTTTATTCTAGAAACTTCGAAACCCTAAACTGTAGTGTCACTCCAAGAGTTTCTACTAAAATCTTTGCTGGAACTTCGAGATCGTAGTTATGTAACGAGATTTAATTTACTTCGACCCGTTTCACTCACGTGACACCACAATTGTTTGACTAAAGTTCTTTTATGAACATTCTAAGTAAACTAATTAAGAACACAATTGTTATCGAGACTGAATCCTTACCCTAATTTCGACGCTTGAGATCATTTAAGTTTATATAATAGTAATTTGTCCAGAGCCAAATCTTATTTTAATCAACGTAAACATGAATGTAAAAAAAAAAATTAATTATCGGGTTTAGTTTCAATTGAAAAATAATGACTCACATCTTGCCCTTAAAACATGAGTTAATTGCGTAATCCATGCTCAAATGTCGTTTGGGAGTTCTGTAATTACGTCTTAAATTAATTTCGTAAAATGTTAATGGCGTATTACACATATTTTAATTGCTTGAAAATCTATTATTTCAAATTGAAAAGGTACTATGCTAAATTTCTCTTGTTTGAGTTTACACTGTTTTATAACCACCGCTGTTGTATGCACAGTCGTGTAAAATAAATAAGCGCTGAAGTTGCCTTAAATTAACGAGTAAGAACAAAAAAAAATGTAAGAAAGCAACAATGAAATGTAACTGAAGTGCAATATTCGTAAAAACTGATTTTTTGCAAAACAAAGTTTAAAGACGAACTCGAAACGTTGAATAATTAATTTCCACTCTACAAATCGCGTAAAAATTAGAGCATCAAAGTTTTTTTTTGTAATTCAGGAAATAAAATTCTACCATGCTTTGGGGGAGTTTTAATTCTGTGTTATCAATCTCGCGAAAAATTTAAATGTATAAGTAGCAAAAACAGGCACACAAACATCCGAAGGGTTTCAAGAAATATTTCTAATGCAAAAAGGTATTATAAACGTATATAGGTAATCTGATAAAGGATGCTTATAACTTATCAAATGCCCTTTTAAAGACTTAGATTTTACCTAAAGGTCACTATACTAATGAAAGAAAAATATTATTTTTGTGATACAAAAGACTTTATGTCACGTAATAAAACCTAATTGAATGTAATTTACTGAATATTTTAATAATAATAATAGTAAAACTTCTATGCTTAATTGGATTTGCAACTGAATTTAAAACAAACTGAGCGAAAATTTTAATTAGTGTTTCGTTTGTTTAGATTGAATCTGGCACTAACGTACAGATAAATTACAAGCAATAATACCAAATTGGTCGTAAAAATTTGCTTTCAACGAAAAACTATGATTTGTTGATTGGTAAGTTTGGTATTTTCAAGTGTAGGTAATATTCAATCGGTTTTTGATTTGGTTATTAAATTTCATCAGGTATTCTTTGTGTATCTACATCTACAATATCCATCTATCTTCAAATAAATATGTTTTAACAAGACTATTTATACATTTAGCATTTTCTCCTATTTTAAAATATTTTTTTTTCTTTCCGCATACAACTACGATGAAAGCAATCACAATCTAAAAATCTTATTGCGGCAAATGAATAGCCAGCCCTAGAAGAAACCGTACAGGTTTGTTCTCAAATAAGGTTATCTTAACTTAATAATAATACCACCTTAATCACTTTAAAAAAACACTTACAAAAGTGAGTTTACAGCAGAACTCCACATCGCCTTGTACTAGTAAACGTCAAAGAACGAAAAGAAAGTATGGATGTATTGTAAAAAATATATTAAAATGTGCAAAATCAAAATGTTTTGTAAATATTTCCAAAATGTATATGTTACCGGCCCTTTCGTCTTGATAGATTATGCCCCAAAACCTAATCTGATCTGCACTATTGTATAGAAGTTTTATTAAAATCTGTACGAAGGTTTTTCCTGAAATTTTGTTTATAAGATGTTTAATAAATATCAGATACCTACATTTCAGTATCGTCCAGCAATAGTTAAAATAGTTAAACGAATCTAACGCTACCTACGTCGGACAAAACGAGGTATTGCGCATCCAAGTTCCTTAAGACGAGTTGAAAAATCTTACTCACAAAAGCGAAAATAATATTGCATTTAGAAAATGAAATGGTTCAAAGAAAATCTATAGGTAATAGAATTTCCAACAACTTTTCTCCCTCAACTTTTTTTGTATAATTGATATTAGTGGAGATACTGTTACAACAATTAGTGTCGCGTGATTGTTACATCTCATTAATTACTTATCGGATCCAAAAATAGTTTTAAACAAAGTTTTGTGATATAATATAATATATTAACACCCCTTTTGGCTATACATAGATTGTGCCCAAAAATCTAACCAGATCTGCGAAATTATAAATAAGGTCCATGTACAAAGTTTCATAAAAATTGAATCGGAATTTCTTGATATGACATAAATTTTTTTTTGCTTTATTATACCGGCACTAACTCAAATTCGTAGGAAAAAGGTGAAAAAAAAGGGTGTTACAATTTTCGGTAGTAGTTCACAAAAAGTATTACAAACTACGCCAATATGTGATTTAGAAAACACATCGTCCGTAAAACAACCACTTTCATGTGCCTACAGCGAAGACCCCATAAAACTGTTCCTAAATATCGGGTTAATGGTTTCCATATGTCAAAAGAAAAGAATTTGAACAGAATGGATATTTATGATTTCAGGTATAAGGAATTCGGAAGTCTAATATGAGACCCTTATAGAAATGTAGAAAATTTTACGTTTGCCAGATTAAAGATTGGGATACTGGAAGAGAAGCAGTAAACTCAGTGAATTCATTTTGTTCATTGATATGAGGTGTTTCACAGTCCCAATGGAAATTCAAGACGGCAATTCACTTAATACCAAAGGAATATTGCAAAATGTACGGTAAATAATGAACAATAAATGTACAGGGTGGGCCAGTTTCGACACTTTTAAAGGGAAACTAACTGCATCCGATTGAAATGGTACTCAAGAAACCGATCATCGATTGTCACAGAGGCTTCATTTTAACAGTGAGAACACAATGGCGAAAAACACATGGCGATATCCATTGTAGTGTCGGAGATACAGGGTGATTTTCGAATATCTGCATTTTACTAGAAAAACGTCTGTAAATTGTTTCCTAATAATACATTAACTTCAGTACTTTTTTTACGTCGACTCAATGCCGTTTTCAAAATGAGTATGCAGGGTCACGTCAAAAAAGTAATCGTACCAAACTTACTTTTAAATAGAACGCCCTGTATGTTTTTATCTATTTTATTTCTCTCATAAATACCCATTTCAAAAATATAACACACTTTATGCTTTACGCTTTATTTTAAGCATCTTAAATTTTTGCGTGCGATTTACAGAGAAGGCGCATTCTGAATAATATGTCGTCCTTGAACGGCGTAGGCATAGCTTTGTCATTCAGTTCAATGAGCAACGCAATGGAGATAGCCACATATGGTTATCATGCAGTTTCAAAGATACAGAGGTGATTCTGTAAAATCGCTGGATTTTGAAAATTTCTGTGGTTTGTTTTCTGTTAGGAATGTGCAAAGACCTCTTTGTAGCACATCTTCACGTAAGAATCCAAAGTCGTTTTCCAGACTGATCATTGCACTAAATACAATTATACTACTTTCAAAAAATAAATAAAATCTATTAATATTGCGAATTGATTGATTTTAACTTCGTAGATTTATTTATGGCTGAAATACTACTTTGTTTGACCATCATAGTTACCCTTTCACCCCTTGACATATACTAACATCGTAGTATCATAAATGAAAGTCTTCTTTAATAAAAATATTACATAAATGTTCTACCTTAGGAATTATCACCCA
Organism: Abscondita cerata; assembly: GCA_030710515.1. NCBI lineage: Eukaryota > Metazoa > Arthropoda > Insecta > Coleoptera > Lampyridae > Abscondita > Abscondita cerata. The sequence goes on along the minus strand of JALBCR010001386.1, from coordinate 207,336 downwards.
AGAACTGTTTAAATGAAACTCCAAGGGTAGTAACAATAACTTAATCACTCCTTTCGAAGATAAAAGAACCGTTCTAAATCTCTAAGAATTAAAATAGTTTTTAATCAAGAAATTTAAAGTAAAATAAATACACTGTTTTTACCAGCAACATACGAAATGAAAACCACTGGATCTGCATATACTTAAAATCAAACCCGACAGTGGCAGAATTGCATAGGTGTTCGTGTTCAAATGAATATTCGCTTATTCAGTGAATTCACAACTTGAGTGTCAATGTTGCCAAAAAACTAGGCTACAATAATTTGTTTTATTTCTGCAAGTTACTAGCATTTCAATGAAAAATGCAAATTACTTCTCATTTGAGTTTGTTTGATAAAATATTAAATTCTTCTAAAACACCGATTTTTGGTTTTCACCCAATAAGTAAGCCAGATTATAAACGCTTTTGTTGCATTTTAGCCAGCATTGTATATCTAACGGTTTCCGATATCACTTCATTTTAAATGGACACACAGTTTGTATGCCTGAAAACTGATAGTGCTATCTGTAAAACTCAATAACTTTTTCTGAAATAACAACGATTTCATCAATTTTGGGACATAATTGATTATATCCAAAAATTACTATAGAATAGAGAAAACAATTTTTTTAGAATAATGGCATTACTGGAAATTTTTATCGATAATTATAATGCAATTATCAGTTACTTTGTTGACAATATAACTTCTAGCCAATTATAATAGTGTGCAAGAAAATTAATAACAAAAGTTATAGAGTACATTTTGTACAAGTCAATTTAAACCCTTTTATCCACAATCACCATATTATAGGGAACTATTATTATGCCGTTGAAACGTATTATAACCTTATAAAACACTAGTGTTTTATGTTCCATAAAAGATTAGTGTTTTGTAATATATAAAATTCAAGAAAAATTTGCAGAAAATTTAGTAATTATTTATTAACATTAATGTTAACATTCACGTTAACATCAAAAGTAAACTTATTTGCAATATCAGGGATTTACATTTACACAAACCACGTTTGAGGAAGACTGCATCGCGGAGATCTATTGCATTGTGCTGGATTTTCATTGAATTTTTCTAGCAATATCGATTTTATTTGACTCGCTTTCTTCTATATACCCCTCAGCAACACTAGATGACCTCCACGCTCCGTGCTTCTTAAGAGTGAGAATATCACCACCAGCATTAGCCAACAGAGTCGCCGAAGAACGGCTCATACTACGGCCCGTGTAGGATTTAGTGTCTAAAAGTTTTAAGAAAGAAGCAATCTGTGAGAGGATTCTGGAAATAGTGTTAATTCCCACAGGTTGCACTGTGCATTTGAATTTATATATCCCCCAAATAAATCTTCCTGCGAAATAGTACTTTTAAGACGTAGGCGTATGTATTTCTTGCATATCTCCATAACATTAACAGAGAATCCTTTGTCTAATACAGTGAAACTTCTTGACATATTGGTCTTTGTTTCTGGGATGGACACGTAGATAAAAAAAGATCCTTTATCTTTCACATGTTCAGTCTTTAGGTTTACCAGTTCATTGCATCGTAAACCTCCACACAAGCACACCATTATGACAGCAACCTAGAAATATTTAAAATAATTAAGATACCAATACCAAAGAAAAGAAAATTGGTTGTACCTTCATCATTAAGTACTTTTCATCAGATGCTGTTTTCTTCGATGTGTCCCCTCTCAGCACTTTGCCTTATGGTTTTGATTGGCTCTTGAGATAAGCAATTAATTTGCCGTATTTTGATATGTCAATATTTCTATGCACATTCAAAGTTGCCCTTAACATTGAATATTTCGTCCACATCTGACGAGGAGGCAAACTTGCTTCTTACATTCAAAAAATAAGCCAACAGGACGTCCTCGTTTATGATGTTTGCACCTCTTTTCTCTCTCTCCATTCATTAAAGGTAGCAAATTCTGTTCATGTATGCATCTTTAGATTTGGCCGGCAACAGTTGCAGGGTTACTTCTTCAGCTTCTGCTTTAATTTCTACCGGCAAAGAATCACTTTCTGACATTTTTTCAAAACGACGCACACAAACGATTTCTAATTTTTTTTCACAAATATTGTTTTAATAAACAAGCATCCTAGCAACTAATAATGCAAAGCCGCCCAAAAGTTTCACTAAATTTTCATAATATTTGCTATTACATTGAAATTTTAGAACTGTCAGATTACTTATTTTCAATTAAATTGGTTAAGAAAATGAAAAGCTCCAACTTCGTTCTCGCGATTAAAAATTCTTGCGTGGATAATCTACCTACTAAAACACATATATACAATAAATAGCTATTATTATTTCTCTCACTGTTTTCAGGAAATTAATGATGACTTCTTCGAGACAAATTTTTCGATACGCTTTTACGTTTGTAAGTATCACGGACGATGTAAAGTACTTTTTCTAAAACATATCGGTTGCGATGTGGAGTTTTGTGACGAGATAACTTTGTTTTTTAACTACAAAATGTATCAAATCTATCTATCTATCAAAAACATGGAGTGTTAAAATTTTAGATTTTCAAATTGTCGTATATTCCTTTTCGCAAAAAGTTGGAGTACCTAATAATTGAATAAGAATCCTTTGTTTTCCATCCAAATCCATTTGCATTGTGGCGATTGGAAATACTTAAATGTATTCTATTTTAGTAGTCATATGTTTAAGTGCTCTGTTGTACTATATTTTACATGAACGAATACTGAGAAAGATATGATAATCCACCATTTATCATTGCACTAAAAATATTTTATTATTACTGAAGTTACTATCATTCAGTAGTATAAAATGCTTTACTATTCCGCGAAGCCATTAAATACGCGAAGCAATTTACTTGCATTCACTAATCAACTTTATGGTTGCGGAAATTTATGATATATTTAGATCTCTTAAATAAAGTGTTTGTTGGAAACGTAAATAATAAATTTATTTAAATTAAGACTTAAATGTAACAGCACAATAAAGTGTTAAAATAATTACATTTTTAAGAAATGGAAACGCTTCCAGAACTCCACACTACCTAAACTTTTCGCTTTACCGACTTTGTTGGTTGTTACTTGCTCTTGGTACAAACTTCTCGGCTAGGCGTTGTCGTTTCGTGTGGCAGTCATGCGTGTATTATTGTTCTAATTAAAGGACCGCCTCGAAGTTATATAAAGTTAATTAAAAAAGTTTAAAGGGACCACATCTCATCAAAACTTGTCTAAGAAAGTATGTACAAATTAATATAATAAAAATAATTAACCATAAAGAAAGAACTTGGAAAATGTTCGTACATCATTTCGCCAAAAATTTAATAAAGTAAAAGTAACAATAAGGATAACATTTTAAGACTTACAAGCAAACCGTAACATACGTTTAGATCCAATTTACACTCATATTTAGGAAATTTAATTCTGAACCGAATTAATTTAAATGAATATATGCATATGCAGTTATTATGTCAGAAACAGTGACATATTTCACAAGTACATCGGGCAAGTTGAAACATTTATTCGGTACATTAATGAGTTGTCAACGTTAACTCGTACAAAACGTTAAAATGTTTGAAATTGTCTAAGTCAGTTTAAGTTCCAAAAATTAAGTTTGAAGTAGCAATTTTAACATCATCATTAAAACGACATGTACTTTATTTAAAATGACGATTTAAAGGCTACTATAAATCGGTTAGGACAAAATATCATCTCTGTATTTGTTACATATTTTTTAATGTAGTAACTGAAGAAGAAATCTTTTATAATATTAAAGTTGTTTGTACAGCTCAACCATGAAAATATTGAAACTCCCTTTGCGAATAAAACAGGAGACGCGGATTTAATGTGTGATGCTCATTTTTACTTGTACCGCATTTCTAAAGTTAGCATTTCAAGTTCTGAAAGAAACTTTTCTATTCAAGTTACCATTTAAGATATTCAAGCATTCAACCATAAATAAAATATATTGCTGATTTAGACGCAGCTATAAATAAAAAATTGAAAAATATAAATTCGTTTGAAATAATAAATGATATCTACACAAAAAAGTTGCAAAAACAATCTTCTCACAAACCCTTATTTAAACGAAATCACCAGAAACTAATAACTCGAAAATAAACGAATACATTGAAATATAATAAAAAAATATCAAAGTTTTGTTATATGTAAACTTTGATTCTATCTTTTGATAAGAAATTGAAATGCATAGATTTCCATATCTGTGCTCAGTCAAGTAAGAGAATTGATTTGATCATCATATAACCTACTTATCCCTTCATTGAAATTGTGTTCGACACAGTATGCGTAAGCAAGACGCAACTTTTCAATAAAAACACAAACAAGCAAAAATAATAAAAGTTTTCTATTAAATTTGAAAGTTCTTTGTGTCACGTCAGTTACATAAATTATGTGCTTTTGAATAGATAATTTAGATAATGAAGTTTCCATATTCTATGCAAATTATGTTAAATCCTTAAAAGTTTCAAGAGAAGGGGGGGTTAAAACGTGTTAATTAAACCATAAATACTATCAAAACAGCGTGTTTGCGATCGCATTGACATTTGGTTGGTTTCAAGTTAAATTTACTCAAATTCATATTCTTCTGAGACAACTAATTTCACAATTTAGTTAAAAACTGTTATGAAATGAAAACTATAGGTGTCTCGATAAATAAAATGAGTGTGACAATATGACTTCAATCGGGCAAGCAGTTCACATGTTACAACAATTCAATATACTTTCCTATATTTTTATTTAATTAACTGACAATCGTATTTACTCAGAAACTAATTTTTTAATGAAAATTTAAACTTAATTTATTATTCCATACTCTTTTAATGATTTCCTTAAATTGTTCTAAATTTTATAAATTTCAAAATGATACAAAATCCGATCATCTTTCTTACGGTCGCATTTACCTTTTCTTAAAACTTATTTGTTGCTCTTGTCATTCTTGCTATACGATTATTCTGTCAATTTTTTAAATTTTAATTTCTTCTTTCAACAATTTGCTGCTATCATAATTTTTGCAGTCATTTGGTTTGTCATATCTGGTAATTCTTTTATTCTATTTATTAAATAATCCAAATTCCTTTCATATTTTAGCATAAAAATATAGAAATTTCCCTTTTCGCTCTTGCATGTACACATTCTATTTTCCATTTAATTCTCATATCTATTTGATAATTCATTTTAATATACTTTTTTTCAAATTTTTTCTAATTTCGTATTCGAGTTGACATTTCTCAATTACAATTTCGGGTTTTTTTTGTATACTCATGTTTTAAAGTTTGAATCCGTAGGAATTAATTCTTCTTATTTTCTTGTAAGTACTTCAATTCCGCTTCATCGTTAATTTTGAGTTTTCTTTTACACGTGAGTTTTATTTGATATTCTTACGTATTATCTTACTATTACTTATAAAAAAATTCTTATCTAAAAATCTCAATTTTACAAAATATTTAATCAAATTTAATATTGAACTCCTCAAAAATAGTTACGTTCAATTATACATAAAGTTCCATTTACATACATTTAATAATTTTCACAACCTCTTATGAAAAAGAAATGCCTAATCAGATATGGTTTTGAAACAATACTTGAGCAAGGGGATCGAACTTGTCACGAAAGTTACTGCAGGATGAGTTACCCGTTTGTACACAAATTTTTTAAATCTACTTTATTTGTTTATTCGTTGGTACACATTATTTTTTCATTATTGTGTTGTGATGTAAGTGTAAACTATGGTGTGCCAGAAGTCGGTATAAACCTATACAGGGTGTGTGTCTCGACGATAGCATTTTAGACGAATAATGAGGAACGAAAAACCGAATCAGCTGAAAACTTGTAACTTTATATAAATGTGTGTGGTCTACTTTACTGAAAATATTTTCATGGCGGTGTCATTTTCTGATTATACCGGAAGTGGATAATGCAACTATGTTATTTTTAAATATAAAATAAGATATTAATTATGCGTGTGTTTATGTCGAAACACAATCGTCGGATCTGTTTTTATTTTTAATCATTGACCTTAACCCACGACTCCAGCGATAACAGCGTTTCTTTAACGAACGTTATGTTTATACCATTTTGAGTAAAAAATTCTTTCTTGGCTACTTTAATTATTCACAATAAAGTAATTACCTTTATTCCGTTCTTTTACTACTACTCTGTATTTACTGTTTTGTTTTCACGCATTTTTTCAACACACATGTTTCGCTTCGGTTATGGAACGGTTGTTTTTCTTTATTTTAATCAATGTAAGATCGAGTTTATAAATGGTTGCTAGAGTATTAGTAGATTCGATTTAAAGTAGTGTAACAATTTACAAAAATAAATTATTCTTTTTAATAAGGATTCTAACAAATAAAGTAAAAAAACATGGATGGTATGGATTAAAAAAATAATTTTTGAAATCGATCTTTTAAAAGTATGTCAATGACACCACTTTAAATGTTATCTCTAAGACGGTTGCAATCTACACATGTGTCGGAACAGCGTGCAAATTCTTACCTACAAAGTGTATTAGTGCCATAAAACACGATGGACACTTTTCTTAATCTTAAGAAGTTCAGCCAGAATTCGTGGGAAAAGTATTAAAGAGAAAAATTTTAGTAATTTGATTTTAGGTCGCAACAAAGGTTAATTGTTAATGATGTAGTAATAATGTAAACAGTTATTTTATTGTAAACACAGTTTATTTAATAATTTGCACCCCTAAGTTTAGATGCATATGCATATGTAAAAACTATCCAAGTTGGAAAAGTAAAAATTTTACTATACCATGTATTTTTTTCTAGTGCTGTGATATTAATAAAAATCTAGTGTAGTAGATTGCAGCAAAAGTTTTCTTTTGCTTAATAATACAGGATCTTATTTAATGGGTGTCCGATATTTTACAGGAAGATTCATCATTTATTTTAGGAAAAGATTCATATAAGCATGGCCTTAATTTTTTTGAAATGCATGGTGTTTTTTCCATTTTGTTTTCCTAAGTAAATTTAAAATTTTTATTTCTTTATCAACAAGGAAACCATTTTTAAAACGCAAGAAAGGAAAAACATTGCAGCGCGTATTTTCTAGAATACTTGATACTTTTTCTTTTCAAATAATGAACGAACAAATGACAATAAGATTGGATGCATGATTTCTTTAAATTAGAATATTTTGATAACTCTTGCTCGTAGCGACTTTCGACACGACTATCTTTTTGCGTAAAATGGTAGGGAAATCGTACTAAAAAATAAGATACAAACATGCCCAAAAAGTTGTAACTCTCTAAAAAGAAAAGTATCTATAACCTCAAATTTAAACTTAAAACATGATAAAAAAACTCCCGAGTAGCAATTTTGTTAAAATATTGAGATTATTTCAAAAATTATTTAGGAAAAACAAAAATGAAAATAAATCTTTAACACTCTGTGTATCTCAAAATTAAGGCCATGCTTATATCAACTTTTTCCTCCAAAAATAACTGAAGTCCTCTGAAAAATGGACATAATATTAATCAAATAACACTCTGCATAGACATTCATCGATTATGCTGAAATTTGTCCATTACCTAAAAGACATAATAACGTATAATTATAATCATAAAAGTAGGCAGAGAAGCGAGCCTGTACAACGATTAGATATGGTATTTGAAGTATGTTTTCGAGTATTAGACATATTCGAAATTTATTTCTAGGGGAGGTCCGGCGTAACGGCGTTAAGAAAATTAAAATTGTGATAGTCAATTTTTTAAATTGCAAATACATTTTTCATATTCTCATTCAATGCAAATTTAATTACCTATTCATGATATATAATTCCTACACCTAAGCTGAATTTTTTTCGTGTTATCAGCTTTTTTCTACTTTGAATTGAACTGGTTTCAGTATAGGAACATGACAGATGGGTAATTATCGAATGAGAATATAAAAAACATAGTTCAATTTTAAAAAAATGACTTTTTGACAATTTTAGTTTTCTTAACTACTGATAGTCCCGAAAATAAATTTCCAAAATGTCATGCAGAAAACATAGTCCAATACCATGTCGAATTGTTGTACAAGTTTCGCTAATCTGCCTTTCGTATTTAATAAAATTTTAATTTTCAGAAGATTCAAACTTTCGGTGTAACGTTTGAAATCATAATTCGATATATCAGGAAGTGAAACTGCGCTGAAGATGTTTTTAGTAAGTAGACCATGTTCATTTGTATCGAGTTACAAGTTTTCAGCTGAATCGGTTTTTTGTTCTCATTATTCGTCCTGCTTTGCATGGTATCGTTGAGATTTTCCATGTATACTAAGCCGTGTGCAGCTATGGACTTCTCGATTTCTTTAAGATTAGGTTGGTCAAAATAATATCAGATAGATTTTCTTTGTTCTATAATTCCTTTTACTACAAAAATTATTGTTTACTCTTTAAAATCATTGAAAATCAAATTATGTATTGTGTACGTATCCCATGGTCAATACCAAGTAAATAAACTGCTCGTAGACATACAATTCCACATTCAAATAAAGAAAATGGAAATATATTAACTTCCTTTCTAACTAAAAATTACGTTCTAGTTATTAAGTCAATATTTTATTCAACTTTCGCATAAAATTAAACAATGCATGATATCTGATTATAACAGTCACGCAAGTAATTATTCATAAAGTAAGCGATCTATTAACCCAGCCCAAAACAAATATTTTAATTATATTAAGTAAAATTACACGTTAGAATTAAGTAATATTTAATAGTAAAACGTGTTTTATTAAAACAAAGTGGCCTACCAGTTGTTGAAATTGAAATGTCAATTATTTTATCTTACAAAGAATATTTTAATAAAATTAACACTTTCAGCAAAAACAGCAAAACATAAAATACTGTAAACCGCTCTTGAAACATTTTCAGTAAAATACTTGTAATATTTTAAATTGTAATATTTTAAGGTGATATTCGAGTAAGTAACAACATTGTGAATAAGCGTTCAAATTTGGTTTTACTTTTTATTACATCAACATGTTGGATAGATCAAACACTGAACAATGCACATAAATTTTGAATTTATATCAATGCAATCACGTGTTTCCAACTGAATCTCTCGTAAAACGATCGTAAAAATATTATCGCCAGATATTTTAGTTCGGTTTCGTAAACGGATGAAAGAACGTACGTGATGAAGGTCTTCATCTGGCTACTTCTAACGTATGTTCATAAATATTTCAATTTCAAGTTGTTTTATAAAATTTCGACAGATTTTCGTGAAACCTTTCAAAAGTTTTGTAACCTTATGACGCTTCTACTTTTAACGCTTTTCAATCCAAATGGTATTTTCAGAGCAAAATTTCAAAGTAATTAGTAACAAAAGGAAGACATCGTAATCCATCAAACTAATTTTAATATATTTATATAATGAATGATTTTCAATAATTAAACATAAGCAGTTCTCTATTATTTGCACTATCAATTAGCAATATTGAAGATATATAAAAGGGTAATATACTCGCATGAGAAACAATGTGCAATTTAAGCTCAGTTTTAATTACAACAATGGAAGGTTAAATATGGATAATATTTAGTAGAATGAAGTACCCTTCCGTAAATTTTACAATATAACGCTTGCGCTATTTTATAATGTGTATAGTTCGAGATTAGTGAAACTTGTAAATAGTCTGATAACCAGACTCTTCAAGAGTAGAACAGTTGTGGCACTTCAAGTAAATAAGCAAATTAAAACCAGTAGGTATCCTTAGTAGATCGATAGTAAAAACGGTTGTTACTATATATACAAAAGTGATGGACTGTAGACTACCAATATTACTGGCTACTGTATACTTAAAGTAACTAAACTAAATGCTACCCATAGCTATTAATAGAACATCAACATTTCAAAAGCATCGACAGCGCGCCCAAACTACGTACAATATTAGCTTAGAAGAATAAAAAAATAGATAATTTATTATTTGAAATTAATTATTTTATTAAAAGAGATTTGAATAAGTCTCGTGTCACGAAACAAACAAAATTCAATATACTCATCTTAATATTTGAGATTTCACCACCTGACCTTTATAACACATTCTGTATATCCCACTACAAATGCATTTGTCAATCCCATCTCTGTATGTTCTACCAATAACTAGGTATTGTTGTAACTGCCCAATGTAATCCTAATAATACGATTATAAACATTTCAAAATATTTAATAATATATGGCTAAATATTTTTAATATTTCCTTTTCTGCAAGGTCTTTAAAATGAATATGCAAATAAAGCAAGAATCCCAAATTATTCTAATAAAGTTTAAATATAAGCCAATGGGGGGTTGTATATGCAAAAAAAAGTTATTTGTTAAGGTAAAGAGTATTCAAAATGAAATATATAATGGTATTAACAAAAAAGAATTATAATTCTTTATTTTTTTTAACAACACCTTTTACAGCCCAATTTCTTTTATTTATAAAACAAACACTTTCAAACAAAAGAAAATAATTTTCCTGTGGTAAATTTAATTTATTAAATGTTTATAGTACATCCTATAAAGTGTACTAAATAATTATGAAAATAGGAGCTACTAATTATAAAAAACACACAATAAACAAATTGATTTTCCAAATTTGACAGATCCTAAATAAACCCTGTAGAAAAAACATGGTTTTCTAGTTCTACTCATGTAAAATGCTTTAAAATTTAAATTAAATATTGTTTTGTATAAAAAATATGTAGCTTTTCCAGCAGTTCCATATTATTTGAATAATTCCCATTCCTATGACACAGTTCGATCAAGTATTTGATATCGTTTGCTACTCTTGAAAGCCAAAAAGTAGTTTTACTGGCTATTATGAAAAAAAGTCGGAAGATGTTGGAAGAATTCTCGTACGACAATGTTAATAATGCGTTATGGAAAAGTATGTAGTGATGGAAAGCATTTTACGTTATGTGAAATATTTCCAATATTCTTAGCGCTTTGTTGGAATTGAGATTTTAGGAACTGATAATAGTCGGTAGTATACAAATTCTTATACTTTTAATTTACATAAAGCATTTGAGCAAAAAAAGTAGGGTTAGAGTATTGTTAACATTTTAATTTCAAAAGTACCATGTTTATCCTTTTTTTAATGTTGCGTTTCCACTTACTTAAATTTACTTCAAAAGTATTATCGAAACATTACAATTTAAATTAATCAATTGAACTGAGACAATCATTACATTTATTATTATAATAACTTTAATAACAAATTTTAAAATTTTAAATTATTATAATTTGTAGTATGTAAGGTAACTTTTTTCAACATTTCAACACAATACATCAACATTCTATGCAAATTTTTTGTGCAATCGATTTGAAATCAGTGCAGATATTTGTTTGTGTGGATATTATATTTCTCGTAATAATTTCCACAAACTCATCTCTTCTTAACACCCCGAAAAAGCACCCACCAGTTAAAAGGTGCAAAAACGTTGCCATATACTAAAGTTTTTTGTAGTTTGGTTCGAAAAGCCTTCCTTCCAATAAAAGGGTCAAACGGTTATCATTCTTGCATAACTACTTGATAACTCCTACCGGAAGAAAAAAAGAAATACAAGTTGTGCTTTTAAATGTTATTGTTGTCATAAGTTTTAAGATGTATACATACAGTTGAATGTAAATATAAAGTTGCCACTTTTAATTCGCTGTCATAATGAGCTTAATTAGGGCTAAAATGAAACAAAAAATTAACGTAGACCGTTAAAATTATATAATCAACTTAGACATAAATATCTCCATAAAGTTGGTAAGAAGTTCTTCGGACATTTTTACTCTAGCAGAAGAGACTGCAACGAAAAAACTTGCATGAATAATACCTTGCATATTAATTCCTTTTAATCAATTTTATTTATAGCTTTTCTAAACTCACCATTGCCAATACAGAACCAACCCAATATAACAACACAACTATTACACCTTGAATAAATAAATATAAGAAGATAAATATTCACGTTTAGGAATCATCAACTGCGGAGTTAATTGGTTCGTTAATCATAAGTCAGCAAAGGAAATTGCGATCACGATTGAAGGTGTTAAGTTTCAAGATTTCTAAGTTTTGGTTAATGTCCTTATCAAAGGAAAAGAAAGATTTGTTAATTAAAGACGTAATCCAGCTATTAACAAAAATAAATAATAGTGTAGGTATTTATATTTTCAATTACAAAACACACAACAACAAGAAGAATTTGAACTTGAACTTCTTTCTATGTATAGGGAGATTCTATTTTCGGGTAACAGTTCAATCTCAATATGTTACTAAAACTTGTGCATTCGATTTGGGTAATAAAATACACACATAATTTAATAAATAAATCTATTAAATAAATACACAACTTTAATAATCCAACAAAACAAACAATTTTGTGCAACCGTACGAGAAGTTCCTATATCGCACACCAGTTCATTTCGCGGCAGCGTAACCTAGTAACGAATCCGCCTAACACGTAGAAAAGGTCCGCTTGAATAAGGTTACTATACTTGAAATTAGTTCAAAATACTATACTAGCATTCAAGATATTGTTGTATATTGCATGTACTTAGTTCACATGAAATCTATATGAAAATACGAAAAAAATTAATAAATATTTTAAAATGTGGTGTAAATACCGGGTGTCCACTTGTATTTTCCCCATTTTAACTGCCTATAACTCCTAAACGGTTCAGGATAGAAACATGCGGTTTTCACTGAAATGTTACATTTTAGTTTAAGTTTTCTTTTGAATACATTGAATTTTTTTCTATCAATTTCGAGGACTATTGTTCAGAATAGTTAAAAACATTTTTATCGTTTGGCCTCATATTCTTGTTGAATATAAATCTAAGTTTTCAGGATTCCGATCTCCCGGGCCCCTCCCATAATAGCAAAATGGTTAAATTTCTTTGATCGGCTATAACTCGCGATGCCGTGCTTGTACAAGCGATCCAAAGTGATCGTTGTGCGGGAGATTTTGCACGCTACAATTTTAGTCCTCTCGAACAAACTCAAAGATTGATATTTTCAAGATATATCCTCGAAAATGGAGTTTTCGGAAACAAATGGATTTGCTTGGACTGGCGAAAAGTCTAGGAGTCTCAGTTTTTGTTTTTTGAAGCTCGACATTTTGATCCTCATCACCAGTACCAGTCTCAAAAATGGAGATATCCAACGAAATAGTGGACCGACTTTTGATCAATGTATTTAAACAATGCACTTTTATGTGCAATGTGATGCTGAAATGTGAATACTGTTATAAATATGTCAGGTATGTAAACTTCTGACTACGGCAGCGGCGTGGTATTGTTTTAGGGTAGAACTTTCATTTCGATGGGACGCAACGCACAAACGGAAAAACCGCAGGAACGAATTGTTCTTCAGGTCTCCTTTGGCGCCGCAAAATCAGTTTTCGTATGTCTCTGATCGTTTTCTGACTGCAAAGCAGTCTGCGTTTTGTAAGTTAACTAACTATTTTCGCTGTTATTTGCATTTTTCACATTTTTATTGCGCAGGAAGTTGCAAATCGGCGTGCAGTTGTAAAAAAGCAGGGTTGCTGCACTGCAATGTATCACAATGGTGACAGAGAATGCTGCAACAAAGCAAATATTCTTGAGTTCGAAGAAGACGACGTGATTTGAAAGTGCCTCTTAGCTGCTCACAGATTGAAGAAAAAGACGAAATTTTTGAAACCACCGCCGCCGATTCTGAAAATGAAGACGAGGAATCGCTCAAAGAAGTTCGACCAAAGAAAATGCAGAGGAAGCGTGAAGAAAATAGTGAAAAGCGAACTAGGAATGGGTGAATTTAGCCGGTTTGTATTCAAAGCTTCTGCTGCAGATATAATGAGGTGAGTCCGAATACTTAAACTGAACATATCGCCGTTGATTAAGTCTCATGTTAAAACAAAACGCGCCGGCAACTTTACTTCAACGGTGGTGTGGAAAAAAGTTTATTTACCTGATATATTTAAAACAGTTTGCACGTAAAAATGCATTGTTTAAACCTTGGCGCACTTTTTCCTTCGACATCTCAGAAAGTATCGATTTTTCGAGATTGGTCATGAGGAACAAAAATGTCGGGCTAATGTTGAATTTCAATAAAAAGCAATATTTGCAATATGAAAATTAAAGAAAACCATTGACTTCCTTTCCGTGGCGTTTTTGGAAAAACGAAAATCTGTTAATGAACCTATAGTATTTCTAACTTTCTCAATATATAAATCCTCAATTACAGATGGTTACAGCAAACAAGTTTTTCAGAAAGTTATCAATATTCTCTCAAGTCCTTGTCTTCAAGATACCTTCTTTTATCCCTAAATTAACAGTGGTTTGTACTTTATAGTCATGATGTTATGGACCAGATAGTAAACTTTTTGTCCAAAAGAACTTGAAACTTCTAAAAAATCTCCTAGGTTCTATTTTCTCCTACGCACTTTCTTTCGCAATCGTCAAACAGTGCATCGTACTTCTTCATATTATTTACCTTACGTATAGAAAGGCGTGCGGTACATGTTGCTTTAGGAAAACACAGCCGTAGCTGGATATTTGTACAATACTCGCCACAAAATTAATTTCGATATCTCTTTGTAACGCGTATGTTAATTTGTTATTGTCGCTCTAAATCATTCGTTGGAAATTTTATCGATACGCCTATGAAAATTTGGTAATTTAGCGCAAAGCGTCATGCGTACTTGGCGATCGTTCATTCATCCTCCTGTCGTAGAAGTTAATACGACATGTTCGTTAAAATTCGTAAACCTTTTGTTCTTAATAAAAGGGTTAGCAATTGTAAATTTTACAGAATTTGTTGTAATTTCGTTCAATCGTTAATAGCTTCAGATTTGGTTATCGAAAATCGTAATGGATCGATAACATATATTTCGTTTTGGTTGTTTTTTTTTTTTTCTGTTGGTCGTACATCGATTAGTTCATGACTTCTTTTGTGTAGACGAAAAATGGCGACAGAAATTCGTTCTATCGATAAATTATCGTATTAGAAAATTTTGTTTGAACTGAATGTCGCAACCCAATCCAGATATTGAGTAACAGAAATTGAAGTTGCTCTTAGCGGTACGAATTGTTCGCTATCGTTGTTGTATTGGAAGAAATAAATCCTGGACTCGAGAGATGATAAAATTCGAATTGGTTTGAATGGAAAATCTTATCAAATCGAAACTCGTACAGAGGTATGAATTTCTTATATTGTTGATTGCATACGTTTCAGAAGATATCGTATTCTTCATCATTGGTTGAATTGAAAAATCAAGAAATGGCGATTACTTGTTTGCTTTAGCGTTTTCATATAACGTAATTAATTTTCGATTAGTTGGTTGTTTATTCGCATTTATGTAGAATTGAATTTGCTTCGATGTGAAGCAAAGCATTGAAAAATTGAAAACACAAAATAAAATTTGCCTTGATTATCAGATCTAAGTTGGTTAATTTAATCTTATGGAGTTAGGCGACGGTTTCCAAACCGAAAATTTTAACACCCTCTTTTTTCATTTTTTTTGACGAGTTATTATGTTATAATGAAGCAAAATAGTTATTTATGTATCAAAGCACTAAAGTTTGATGAAAGGAACTTTAGTGCCGAGGTAGTGAGAGTGGGCCATTTTCGACACTTTTAAAGGCAAACTCCTTCATTCGATTGAGATAGGCAGAAACTAATGTTGGTGTCTGAGGCTCATTTTTATTGAGATACACAATGGCGAAAACCGCATAGCGATATCCATTATAGTGCCGGAGATACAGGGTGATTTTCGAATATCTGCATTTTGGAAAAATGTCTGTAAATTGTTTCCAGTTGGAAATTTTCAATTTCTGCAAAAACATTGCTTCAGCACTTTTTTACGTAGACTCCAATGCCGTTTTCAAAATGAGTATACGGGTTACGTCAAAAAGTAATCGTACCAAACTTACTTTTTTTAAATAGAACGCCCTGTATATTTTTTTCTATTTTATTTTTCTCATAAATACCCATTTCAAAAATATAACACACTTTATGCTTTACTTTATTTCTTTATTTTTTAGGCATCTCAAATTTTTGCGTGCGATTTTAAAAAGCGCATTCTGAATATGTCGTCTTTGAACGGCGTAGGCATAGCTTGGTCATTCAGTTCAATCACGTAATCAATATCAATTTTCCAAAAAAAGTTGAAGGAGAAAAGTTGTTAGAAATTCTATTGTCTATAGCTTCTGTTTGAAACATTTTTTTATAAAACGCAATTTTATTTTCGTTCAGCGGACACTTTAAAATTCAAAATACATACTTCAATATCAAGGTAGATTCAATAAAAGCAAAAACGAAGTATGCGTATGCGCAGAAAGGAGACGCGCAAGCGCATAAGAGAAACTCATGATTTTAGCGTTTACCGTATTTGTTTTTACGATATTCATAAACTCCCTATTTACCGATATACCGGGTGTCCACTTATATTTTACCTTATTTTAACTGCCTATAACTTCTAAATGGTTTAGAATAAAAAACATGCGGTTTTCACTGAAATGTTACATTTTAGTATAAGTTTTCTTTGAATACATTTACGTACAAATTGATGTTCTGCTGTAAGATATTTGATTTGTACCTCTCATTCTAAAATTTAATTACTCGGTCATTCACTAACCGATTTTGAAAAAGTTTTATAAAAATGATGTAACTACAAAACTAACTAAAATGTCCCCAGGATTTACCTTTTCTTTTGTGGGTTCAGAATGGTGACGGAGGGTAACCTAGAAATTTGTTAATGATTTTCAACAGATAATTGGTTGATTTATAAGTTCTTAAAATGTTCGTGTATGTAGGTCATTAGAAGAAGCGCTTTGTAATTGGAATGTAGAAGTCATTATTGGATTTCGAGAAGAATATTAAACAATCTTATTAATTGGACAACGCGTTCAATTTTTAAATTAGGGTCCAGTAGTACAAGAATGTAAATATGCTCTGATGATATAAAATGAAACTTTAACCGCCGGAAGAATAGTGAGTAATCTCAAAGTTGAAGATTTGTTTCGATTATATGATATAAACAAGCGTTTGGACAGAACTCCACATGGTTTTTAATACTAACAAACGTAAAAAGAGTATCGAAAGTGTACAGCGAGATAAAACACTTTGCTCAAAAATAAAATAAACGTCTGACAGCGTCGCAACTTAATAATTGTGATAGAAAAAGTGAAAAACAAAATCGATACGTTCTGGAAAAAAATCAACGTTTAAGAAAGAAAGAAATATGCACCGCGAAGCAATTTGTAAAATCGAAGAATTTGTTTAATTTGTAAATGTACGTTTGTTTTAGGAAGAATTTAAAATTTCGTACACAAAGATGAAACAGAAATTGCGTTTTAGAAAAAATAGTTCAAACAAAAGTTATAGACAATAAAATGTTCAACAAAATTTCTCCCTAACTATTTTGTGAAGTAATAAGTAGCGCT
This sequence comes from Abscondita cerata, assembly GCA_030710515.1. Lineage (NCBI taxonomy): Eukaryota > Metazoa > Arthropoda > Insecta > Coleoptera > Lampyridae > Abscondita > Abscondita cerata. Next base: position 189,913 of record JALBCR010001386.1, on the reverse strand, counting down.
ATGCGCAATTTACTTTTAGGCGTAATTAAATGTATATGTTTAAAGGTAGAAAATCTATGAAACGAATTCTTCTCTCTGTAATTGATATTATTTCTATATTGATATTTTTATATAAGATTACTACATTTTTTTAAAAACCTTTTATCTCTACCGAATCGTTTTCGCAAAACCAAGGTTCCCCCGTTTCACCCACTAAAATTCTACAAAGAATTAAGAATATATTTCAAGGGAATATTTAAGGGTCTCACAAATACAATTTTGGAGATTAATTTTATTGGACGAGAGTTTTAACTAGAATACCTTCTAGTTAATTTTACTTGAAAATATTTTTTATTTTTCGTATTCGTTTATAAGTTAAAAATGTTTCTATTTTCTGGAGTTTTGAAATTCAAGAACACCTGGTAATTTCTAAATAAACATTATCATTTATTAATTTATTACTTTATTTTTCATATTATTGTGTTGTGGTGTAAAGTACAACGAAAAACTAAGCCAAAATAACAAAAAAGTCAGACAACTCGTTAAACCTTTAACTGCTTTATACTTTTAGGTAAATTCACAAACTTGTTACTTCAAAATTTAAAAAATCAATTTTTAAGCGGAGAGCATTCAACCGCTAAGTTAAAACCGGTTGTGATTAGAAGGTGACAATTAAAAGCTCAATTAAAAAACATTAAATTATCAGAATTACAATAATTAGCTTAAAAAATCAAGGTTAATTACAGAAGCCTCTGTGCTTAGGTAGCGTACTTTAACAAATGTTTTGCTTTTTGGAATTGTTTTAATTGGTTAAAACATAATTTAAGAACATAGTTATTGTACGATAGAACTAATAATACATATATTAGCAATTCACCATATGTATTGTTTAACGTTCTACAAACTTCATAATAATATTTTAACTATTCACATTAAACCCGAGTTATGAGGGTCTAACAAAGTAGTTGTACCTAGCAGTTTCCAGTTTGTTAAATCGGTAAAAGCATTAATATAATTTTCAACCAACGACCTTCACAAATTTTGGCAACGTAAAATTAGTATAATAATAAACTGACGTCCTAAACTTTTAGGTACATTGAAAAATTAATCGCACAATACAACAACAAGCTCACTCTTTATTATAAATAAATAGATCCATTTTGTCTTTACCTAAGTAAGTTTATTGGATGAATATCACGCAAAATGGAAGTTTCGATTGATTAATCAAACAAACAAATATAGTTTAATTTAACTTATTTAAGTGAGATACTACAGATTCAGCTAAAAAAATTCGAAAAAAAATTACACCCAAGTCAAAAGCTATTAAGAAGATAAGCGTAGTATAAAGGATTCAATTTCCACAAAGTCAATCATTTTAAGAATGAATTTTGAAAGTCTATTATAGAAAGAATTTATTGAAAATCTTCGTAAACTTGCTATTCACTAGAAACTAAGCTTTATTACCATGTGTACTTACCAAATACCATTGTTCTTTAAAGAGAGGATCAGGAAATTTCGCAGAGACGGCTCTATATCGAGGATGACCATGTTGAACAGAAGGTGCTACATCGCTTAGAAACTGGGCGAAAGGTGAAATTGATGCTACGTCGTAATCACGCTTTTTCTTCGTTTTTCATGTTGCTGTTGTACCCAGTGTACCTAAAACAATAAAACAAATTATGAATAGTACGTTAAATGACAATTTTCAAAAAATGAATTAAATAATTTGAACTCAATTGAAATATACCCGCTCGCTAATGTTAATGTTAAATTAATTAAGTTTACAGGTATTGATTAGTAAGGGTAAAAGGAAAATACATGAATACATCCAAAACTTGTTACAAATAAAGTAATGTGGGTCAAATTTTCAATTGCATTATTATTTAAATTGTCAGGCACGATTACATTCTTTTCATATGTAATTTGATGAAACTTTTTATTTTTATTTGTAGAAAGTAATAAAATCGTGCCAAAATGAAAAAGCCATATTAAACTCCAATTAATGTTAATTATTTAAATCACATGATGTAAAATGGTAGGTAATTGGTTATGAATTACTTTCAAAGTAAAAACCAAAACTACAAGCGACGAACGTGTAACATACGCTGTGGCAGCTAATAGGTATATGTAAATATAAATAATAGGTCGTGAATAATTTTGAATTCACAACAGAGTGTCTCTAAGATAAACACTGATTTATTTTATTTTCATTGTGTGCATTAAGGCGCATAATTAAACAAGTATTGTTTGTTCATTAAGTTCTCACAAACGGTATAAAAAGGAAAGTTGGTTTGATTATAGTAACTATTTTTCAAGATAAAGTGACCAAATGCTACACCACAAAATTGGTTAAAAATGTATGTAATAAGCAAATTACAATTACATTGTGGTTGCCTTTGTAATTCCTATTATTTAAGGTTGCTTTATCTAGGTATTGATTCAGCCATTGCTAATTTTTTTTTTTGCCTACAAAATAAATAAATTTTAAGTGTGAGATTTAATTTGTATTTACGAGAACTTAGAAACTATTTCTACAAAATTTTTTATTTTTAAAATTATTAAAATCTGTTCGACACGTTTGTAAATTTTCATTAAATTTGAGTGAAAATTTTTATCTCGACAAGAAACGACTCTGTACATTTTTTTTACGTCAAGAAATTAATTTTCAAAGAAAGTTCTATTTACTGTTCATTAACAGAGTTCAAATTTACATAATTATAATGGGTATTCTGATGTAAACTGTCATTCGAAATTCCTTAGCATTTTCAAGACGAGTTTAGAACCAATATCAAATTGGTCCAGGTACCTCGTTATTTTACCGAATCGACTAAATTGAAACAATAATTTATGAGGGATCTTGTAACAACAGTTTAGCCTATTATTAAAATAAAAGCTTCTATCAAGCTGAAATTCCCACAATCCAAAATCAAAAAATTTTTCCACTTCATAATTAAGGGTTAATTAGAGCTAATTAAATGCTCTATTGCAAAATGATTAAGCGCTGCATGATTTCTTAGTAAAACGTGTCACGCCTTAAAACTAAAAAGGACACTATTTTTAGAAACTGATTGCACTTAAAGACTAATTAGATGCTAATTAAGTAGGTAGCCTACTGTCAAATAAAGCATACAATGTTTCTTAGCCTCAACCTTCACAGCTAAAATCCAAGAGGAATCGTTATTTTGAATAAAATGTTTAAGCAACAATTAAGGGCTAATTGGATGTTAATCAAATGCCAAATCGTAAAGTTCAATTCAATATGTAGATCCACAAGAAATTCCAAACGTAAAAAGAAAGGGGTCTTGTTCTTTCAAGCTATTTTCCAATTTAAACGAGGTAAGAATTAGTGTTGAACTTCCTTGTTTTAAGGTCAAGGCGGATGGGAATGAATACGAAATTACGTACAGCATTGTTTATTATCAAAACAATTGTGAATTTGCATCCCCAATGAATCATATGTAGCATTATCCTTAATAAAGAAAAATTTAGAAACTTACTTACCCTCAAGAGCAAGAATTGACCCATAGACAGTAATTATTCACCCGCCACAATTATTTAAGGCAGAATAGGTTAGAAATGTTTTTAGAAAACGACCTCCTTGTTTGCGCTTCATGTGCAGTAGCCTCAAAATTCCCAAAAAAGTCTCAAACATTCGTTATCAATAATTTCTAGTATATTACACATATTTGGCCGCATTCGAGTGAATTTGTTTGACAACTATTATATAATCCAAAATAAACAATTTTCACGCCACGAGGATAACAACGAACAAAACGAAACCAAAAGAAAAGTTACCCATGCTGTAGTAGAAGTTACTAAAACATTGATTCCTCAGTTAAATCTTGAAACAATCCAACAAAGAATATTAAAATTCGTTTGGCACAGTTTGGCCTTCTTATTAGGAGTGTAGGTGATAGGGAGTCAGTAAAAACACAGTCCTTTCATCATCACACTACTAATAAGAAGGCAACTAACTCTGGGAAATATGTTATCTATTGAGAATTAAAAGTTTCACCATCATGTTCAGGTTTTAGTGGTTTTCCTAAACCTTGAAGCAAATGCTTTGCCAAGACGAACCAATCCACTATTGCACACGGTTTCATCACCACACTATACAAGTTTATACTGATCTTCTGGGGCACCATACATAACACTTATATCACAATACAATATTTAAAATGTACCATACGAATTAATAAATCAATAACCATCACTTAATACATCGTCCATCTTCAAACTAATAGTTTAAAGTCGTTTCCTGAAATTGATTTCTAAGTGTGTAAATAACTTCAAGAAATCTAACTATCTCTCTAATTGTATAATGAATCATAAATTTAGTACATAAAAATTAAACATTTATTATGAAATAATAATATAATTTTAATGTTAAATTAAAATAATAGTTAGAAAATACTAGAACAATAGTTGTAAACGTAATCGCAAATATTAGTTGAGTCAGTATATATCAAAATAATCTGTACAATAAAATTACAACTGCATTTATTAATACAAATTTGCAAAATTTTTATACTAATTGTATAATTTCAATGCAGTAAATGCTTTATCGGTAACGACAGAACCAATTTATTTGTCTGTTCAACTTCGTTTCAATTTTGCACGTAAAAATAATGAAATCGTTTACAACGTACCCTTTTCATGCCAAACAAAAATGTAAATTTATTGAATCACATATTATATGCATAAGTTTAAAAAGAGACCCAACCTAACTTAATATAAATTTCGGTTTCCATGTCTTTTTTTGACAACCACTAAACTTAAAAAACAATTTCCTGCATCGATTTTTGATTATTCAGCTAATAATCCTCTCCTGAATTTTATGCTTAAGTAAGATGAAAATCCAGAGTAAGAAAAACGTTAATGCTAGATTGGCAAAAAAGGATATATTAGATAGAAACAACAAAAATTTCTTAAGGATGATAACTACTGACGCTTTTACCCTAATTCCTTACACTTTGTTTTCGAATTTTCGACGGTTTAATACTTCACGATCCAGTATATGTGATATTACCACAAATTATCTTTGTCTAAGTCTTTATTCCTCAAAAGTAGGTTTAAGTTATTATTTAAATCCCTTCTACCATAAATTTAATCTAACGTGAATTTATAAAGCCATACATAAGCTGTTTACTTCTAAACAAGTATATTTTTACAGTTAAACAAATATACAAGATAATACATATAAACTAATTTAAAATACCTAAATAAAATGTACTTATTCGTATTTATGAAATATGAAACAAAATTAAAGATTAAATTACGATTTTTTGTAGCGTACTAGCGTGTAATAGATTTCATACATCTCAGGATTTAACAGCCTTACTAAATTAACTTAAAGACCCAAAAAGAATCTCATAAAACTGAAGGAAACGTTTCTAGTTCAAAATGATATAAAGAAAAGCAATTTCGCGTAAAACGAAAATCAGAACGTTTACACATTTTTCTTTCTAAAAATAAGCGAAAGGGGAAATGAATTATTGCGACATTTTAATGCACATATTTAATCAAAAACGTATTATTTTTGTGTGTAGCACAGGTTTTAATTTTCAAAATAGCAACGGATTATTAAGCCTTGATATATGTAGATAATAATAAAAACTTCTTTAGAAAATCTAATTGTTGTACCTGTACGTAATTTATCTTTTCAGAACAAGTTTTCATACACATTCAATATTTTATTTGTAATAAAAAGAAAGCGACACTTTGCTGAACAAATAAATACGTCTAAAATATTCAGAAATTCAATGAATTGGTCCTATCTACGATTTAGTGAAAATATTAGTGCTTGAATTTTTTTTTTAGATAAAATCGCATTATCAACTACAACAATTACAATTTTTATATGCTTTAGAAGCCAACTTACTTATTGGATAAAGGTAAGTCATCCTTATAAAAAGAGCAATAAAAGAAGCAGACATTTCATTTAATTCATTGCTGTGAGCTCTACCAATGAAGTTATACTTTTATGCTTCATTTGAAATGCAATTGCTTTTTATATTGTTCAAAAGCATTCTCGAAAAAAATAGGATAGGATAAAGATCAATTAATACAATGTCAATAACGAACAAATTTCATTTTTACCAGAGTTCTTTCATAAACCGATATAATCATTTAAATGTAATCATTAATTTCCCATATGCAATTATGTTTAATGGATGTGCAATTTGCAAATTAAATAAACGGACACTTTATATTCATAGTTATTTTTTCTATTAAAGGTGCAAAGTATAGGTTTGTTGTGTTTGAGAATGTTGACATTCGAAAACTCAAAACCGCTTTGCGCCTGTAATCAAGTAACGTTTTATCTACAATTGCAGATTTTCATCAAAAAATTTAGAGAGGCCGCTACGGTGTTCTCTCTCCATTCATTAAAGGGCCAGGTTAAGATAAAGAGTTCTGACAAAATTTAAAATTAATTAACCGAATTCGTCCTGATATTCGGAACCACGACGGGAAATAGTATATTAGCCAAATGTAAGGCAAATAGTAAAAATAAACATTTTTTCTTTGTAAAAATCACGTAGCACAGGATTGCAAATAAATCAAAAGGATTAAAAGCTACATACGTTGATAAACCAACTGCAACTGATTCACTAAACACTTGTGTGGCATATTTCACCTTCATTTTCTGAAAATTATTCGGAGTAATATGTAAATTAGTTGATTTAGGAGCCAATCGCAGCGGTTTAGATTTGTCTGACATGTAGAAATTTTTAATGTCTTTCCAAGATGCTTTTTTGTTATTAAAGATTATATTTAATCAAGTTATTTTGCACCGACTTCAATAAATAGGAGACATCGAAGAAATAATAGATTTTCTTATCGTTTACGAGAAGGTATGGTTTTCCGGTGATACATCTATTCTTTTAATTAGGTTTCGAAAATTTTACTACTGCCCTAACATTGGAACATCATTGTGGTTGTAGCTTTTCTATGCAGTCTAATACTATCAACTTCAATTTGTCACCTTTGCATATCGTAAAGATAACCATAATCACGTAGCAGTTGGAGCTGGCAAAAAATTTAAAACCTACTTTAAAATTAACATTTTGGGGCTCGTAAAATATAATTTTAGTGAAAATTGTTTGTATTCCTCTGTATATCTCCTGCTTCTTAGTGGTTTATTTTTTAAGTCCACTTCCGCTTTCGGGAAGTAATCGTTGAGATGTTAACTTCAATTAAAGTGCTTTCTTTTCACGTTGCAATTTAAGAATGTTCCTCCGTAATTTTCTTTACCTAGGAGTATTTGAGCTGCAAACTTGAGTAGTTTTGGTATAGCTAGAGATGTTAACAGGCATTTATTTATATCGATTCTGAAAACACTTGTATAAAACATCTAAAAATTTCATTTATTGCTTCGCCAATATACCTTGCATCATTTGAATATTAGGTTTCAGAAATTGACACTTAATTCATTTAGGAATGGCAAGTGTTGGCTACATACTCGTTAAGTTTATAGTCGACATTTTTATGCAAGAGATCGGACCTTCCACATTCTGTTAACCATTCAAAACACCTACAACAAAATGTTTGTAATTTACTTAAAATTCTTCATGTAACTTAACTCGCCTGGTTAAATCTCCTTTGGGAAACCCGAACAAACTGATTCTACCATCACATTTAATAAATAAATAAATTCAGGTTATGTATTTGCGGTTATGGGATGGCGGCGCAAATTTTAAACTAATGGCATTTTTTATTCAAATAATTTTATCGTGTTAGGTAATTTTAAGCAGCAAATACGTTAAAAGATAATCTCCTGGATATACAAAATTAGGTTTCACTCGTTTTTGTTAAACAACTATTATTGGATTCTCAAAAATTTTAATTTGTCCATTATTAACCTAGGTCAACAATAGAAAAAATTATTAACCACTAATAGAGAAATTCAACTTCTCAGTTGGCTAGGAGACGCACTTCACAGCTAGTAGTAGAAAAAATCTTTTTTGCACTCAGTTCATGTAAAACTACCAGGTAAATACGTTAATACGCCTACCGAAACAACAGATTTACGTACAAGTGTTTCAAAATGTAGCAAAAAGCACTTGGTTAGTAGAGCATTTTGCTACAAAAATATTGCATAAGTACACAATTTCAGTTACAAGAAATCACTTTACATCCCTTATAGCAAAAACTCCTTCAGATCTGTAATAATTGATAATAGAAAATTCAAAATGCTTGTATATTATTTGTCACTTTTAGCGTGCGTTATACACACAAATTGTTGATGTACTTACATTGTTCGTTATTTAGAATGCAATTTACGCATCTTGTATTTTTGTAAATGCCAAAAGATAATTCAAATCTTTAAATAAAAGTTTGACAACTAAATAGGTTAACCGGATGACAAATGTATGTATGTGCATTTGCCTTATAGTCACAGCTTACTAATTCGTTTTTGTGGTTTGAATGTCATAATATCAGAAATTTGAAAGTGCGAATTTAGAAAAATATCGTGCAATCGGGATCGCCAATGCCACTCCTCGTGCGCTTACGCTCATTCCCGAAAGAATCTGTTTACGCACATGTCACGTTAATAACTATTTTCTACGTTCTAACTACTTTTGCAGCAATTACTGTGCCAAAAAGTTTCACTTTTTTGCATTAGTGCAAAAAGCAATTTATCATTGCAAAAATGAATTATTTTGCATTAATTAATAAAGTGGTTTTATTTTTTATTTAATTTTTTTTGTTTTTCGATCGTAGAAAAATGTTGTGTACAACATGTGCAAAAGCATATTTAATGCACTCAGCATTTGCAGCTCAAGATGAAGTCTTCATGCATCGTGCAACAAATAAATATGCACTTTTGCACATGTTGCACACACATTTTCTACGATCAAAAAAAAAAAAAAAATTAAATAAAAATAATTTTCACGGTTAAAACAGAGCATACCTTGTACACTAAGATTAATGTCATCTTTTGGAAAATTTTAGAAAAAGTTTATTTTTAGAATAGAAGTTAGCCATTTTCATTAACCTTAAGATAGGAGAACTCTGAAAAACTTAGTTTTAATAAATTTAAAAAAAACTTTATTATTTCGTAAATTTTTGCAAGGTACGTTTAAATAATTTTTTTTGTAAAAGAAACGAACAATCTGTAATACTATTAAATAAATAAAGTGGATATGACTTATCCGATACGGTTTTTTATAAAGAATTATTCGTTTTAGAATCTTCCAAAGTGGGGGTAAAAAAACCCTGCCTTTTTATAAAGTTATAGCCGACGTTTCACTTGTATCAGATGGGGGGCAAAGGCAAAAAACATGGAGAAGATTGCTGGTGAGTTAATTATAAAAATTTTGAATTTATCAAAAAGTACGAATTTTTTGACAATTCCACCATTACAAGAGCATTCAGCCCCATTAAAAATATTGCATTAAAAATTTAATTTGTAAATACGCATAAAGTAATTACCCGACAATTACAGGATTTCCTATTTACAAAAAACGGATCTACAAATTTAAAAAGAAAACGCAAATATTCCACTTTTTCCGATTTTTCTCGGAAAATTATTATTTGATCGAGTCCAGTTTGTGCTCATTTTATTCGTATTTTTATCCTCTACAACTTTTCTGTTTACAACATGAACCTTGGTTCATTACTTTTCACGCAACTGAAAAAAGGAATTAATGCATTTAAATGTTAATAAACAATATAATGACAATTAATTTTCGGTATAAAACTATAAGGTACCTACTTTATACTATTTACAGTTACATGGCACAGGCGGTATCCTACTATTATTTTTGTCAAAAATTTACTTATAATTTGCTATGGGGTATTAAGAAAAGCTTCATTCACACATGCGTGTCAAATTTGAGTTTTGCGTAGGAAATTTGAATCTTACTGTTTTATGAATCGACTATGAAGCTTGTGATTTTTAGCAGCGTATTATTTGGTAGTGACAGTCGAGTGATTTCCTTAGATTTTATAATATACTCTACCTCCCTTCGACTTTTTCTTTTCAGTATAAAACTAAATTTTAAAATGCATCTATGTTCAATGAATGGAACACAAGTGACGTCATCATGTGCTTGATTTTGGACAGATACACTAGTACGTAGAACACTTCTGGGATTACGTTCAATCAAAAATTTCTTTTGCTTTATACGTTTTCGGTATAACAGTTTTCTTCAATTACATCATTTCTATTTCACAATTTCTATAGCTCGGTTTCCATATTCTAGACGACACGGAAAGCGAACCTGTTTCAGTGCTTTTTGGAACAACTTATTTCATTAATTATATAAATTGCGTTTAGTTTCAAAATATTTCAAACATTTGAAATTAGGACATCAAAAATGCAGCCAACTTCATTAAAAAAAATCAAATATCATTTATTTCCTAAAGATTTTTGAGTAAATTTTTGCTAAACAGAAACAAATAGTACGAAAAACTCAGACACTTCAATTACTCAGTATTTTTAGTTCGGAAAACTAAATTTAGAATTTTCTCTTGCCAAATTGTTAGTGTTTAATGTAAAATTTGTTAGTAATCTATGTATTTAAATTTTTTTAACTTGATACAAAATTTAGTACCATCTAGTTATGTACGACAATCTACTTAAGGTACCAAAGAAAATAAAGTCAATAGTGTGTGTGATGAACTCTTAGAATTCCTTTTATTAACATACAATGTAATTATCAATTTAAAGTAAACAGTGAAAAAACAATTTAATAGTTAAGCAAGCTATTTATAAGTAGTACAAGAACTGTAAATAAAATAATTAGAGGAGAACGAAAAATCAAATGCACGAAGTTATTTCTAGCTCAAAGTCGAAGCGTCGTGGATTCAATTAATTATTACCCGAATCACAAGAATTATCAACCAGAATAGATACCTAGGGTGCACCCTCAGCGCTAGCATTAGTTCTCTGAAGATGGGGACACAATCAGCTAGATAAGACGTGTACGAAGTTGGCATACCAACTCGGAATTGGTGTAAAATGCAAACTACCAGGATAACTTCTGCTGTGGATCATGCAGAGTTGGTGTATGAAAATAACGCCAAATGCGATTAATATTAAAGCTCCAGCAGATAGTTACTCGTTACTGTTATCTCCGAAACGATTCAAATGCAAGGCATCTAGTGTGAGACTGTGCAAGTTGACCTCCAAACAACAAACACACGTCCCCTGATATTGGTGATGGCGTTAATTAAGTAGTACCCAGTAGAATACCCCCAAAAGTAATTACCAAGAAGGAAAAAAATATATAAAAAATTATGCATCACGTGTTCTCGTGAAAGACATAACCTTACCCGTGGCCATTCAACAGCGAAATATTGTCGTAACTATCGAGCTGATCTTTTCTGACGCTTAAATTAACGATCCTAAAATGTTATTTTTGCAGAATAATCGAAAATTAATTAAGAAAACTCACCTAATGCGTTAAGATATCGATGCACGGTTTTAGTTAATATCGAAAACAAAAATAAAATGGAAATAAATATACCAAGTGATTCCGACGAATGGGTGAACTAATAAAAAGTCAATGGCGTATAATACGGCAAGAACAATTTAAAATATACCTAAAAATCTAACGAGTCAAACTATTACTAACATTTGCCGAGTTTTTAGATTTCAAATACTGAGGAAATCAGGAGTTTGTTCTTCAACATCTTGGTGGTGTTCGAAATTGTTATATTTTGCGTAATAGACGGTTTACTTGAATTTGTGAATTGGAACTAGTAAGGAATTGTATTTGACTTTATTAACTATTGAAGCAAATGCTTTGCCAAAACGAACTAATCCAAAATTGCACACGGTTTCGTCACCACACTATACAGGTTTATACTGATCTTCTGGGGCACCATCATCACCACTTACATCACATTACAATATTAAAAATGTACCATACGAATAAATAAATAATGCGTGCAAAACAATTGATGAGGATGAAGTGCTTTTGTAAACTACCTATAACGAATTCAGGCGAACTTATAATGAAAGACGCCCATTCGTTTCATGATGGGATTTCTAAAGTGGGTAAAATTGAATCGATGCTAAGTTTTTTCGAATGTAAAATTATATATATATATATATATATATATATATATATATATATATATATATATATTTGTAATAAAAATCTTTTGGGGTTTAAACACGTGTAATAAATATTAAAAATTACAACGTTTCGCCACGCTAACACGCAGCTTTTTCAAGTAATTAATAAATAACAATTTTAGTTTCTATGCGATTTTGACCTTGAACGTGTCGCTGGACCAGAGTAACCAATAGCATTACGTATCGGTATCATGGTAATGTTGTTTTGCATATTTTGTTGTACTACTTGTTGGATATTTGAAGATCTTCTATCCTGAGGTAAAGTTAATAACGGTTTCCAAGTGTTAGGTAAACCTTTTCCATCATCTCGTTTATTAATGCAACTAGGACGTCTTTCTATCTCGATTTGTTCTCTAATGAGGCGGTTACATAAATATTTTTCTCTTCCTAGCATTCTTGTATTTTCAAAATCGATTTTATGTCCTGTTTGGTGATGATGTTCAGCTAGAGAATAGGTTAAACATCCTTTTCGGACTGCTAGTTTGTGTTCTTCTCTTCTCGCAGAAATACGTCGATTGGTTTGTCCAACGTAAGAGATGTTACATCCTCCGCAAGGAATTTCGTAAATGCCTTGATCTTCTAAAGGAATAATATCTTTAGGGGAACGGAGGAAAGACTTAACTTTATTAACAGGTACAGAAACTACTCGTATGTTGTGTTTTTTTAGAATGTTACTTATCTTCTCTGTAGTACCTTTGAAGTACGGGATTGATACAGTAAACGTACTCTTATCCTTAACTTCGTCGTCACTTCTTTGTTTCATCCTTTTCGTTTTCATAACATGATGACGTAAAAACCATTTTGTTTAAAATCTTGATTCAGAAGGTTCATTTCTTTGTATATGCTCGCTGTCTGTTAGTCTAGCAGATCTAATTAATAAGGTTTTTAAAACAGAATTTAAATGTTGTGGATGATGATGTGAATTAGCATGTAGGTATCTATTGGTATGAGTTTGTTTTTCTATACACTGTATGTCCTAAACTTTCGTCTTCAAAGGTACTACGGAGAAGATAAGTAACATTCTAAAGAAACACAACATACGAGTAGATTTCTGTACCTGTTAATAAGTTAAGTCTTTCCTCCGTTCCCCTAAAGATATTATTCCTTTAGAAGATCAAGGATTACGAAATTCCTTGCGGGAGTTGTAACATCTCTTACGTTGACAAACCAATCGACGTATTTCTGCGAGAAGAGAAGAACACAAACTAGCAGTCCGAAAACGATGTTTAACCTATTCTCTAGCTGAACATCATCACCAAACAGGACATAAAATCGATTTTGAAATACAAGAATGCTAGGAAGAAAAAATATTTATGTAACCGCCTCATTAGAGAAACAAATCGAGATAGAAAGACGTCCTAGTTGCGATTAATAAACGAGATGATGGGAAAAGGTTTACCTAACACTTGAAACCGTTATTAACTTTACCTCAGGATAGAAGATCTCCAAATATCCAACAAATAGTACAACAAAATATGCAAACAACATTACCATGATACCGATGCGTAATGCTATTGGTTCTCTGGTCCAGCGACACGTTCAAAGTCAAAATCGCATAGAAACTAAAATTGTTATTTATTAATGCCTGAAAAGCTGCGTGTTAGCGTGGCGAAACGTTGTAAATATTTATTACACGTGTTTAAACCCCAAAGATTTTACTTACAAACATGTTTACGTGTGAAAGAATAAAAGCATTATATATATAATAGACATTTAGTAACTTTTTTTAATTAGAAAGTTTGCAATCACAATTTGATATCCCTTAAAAGAAAGTGAACATAAGAGTTTTCTTTTAATATTAAGGGGTTTCCGATTACAATACAATTACTATTCGAGTCAAGAACTGTCCTTTTTACTTTACTCTTTTAAGGCTGAATGCATTGAACTTGCGGTCTAGATTTTGCAATTTTAATTTCATTTTATGGTTGCATTAAGTGTGGTATGAAGTTAAGTTTAAGTTTCGTACCGACCCATTTCAATGTCTTGATATCAAAAATAGATATTTCCTTTTAAATTATAGGATTTGTTTGCTATTAGCTCTAGGAGGGTAGATTTTCAATTGCGAGCAACCTCCCAATTCAAAAATATACATTTTTATCCAAAACCAAAATACATAGGTTGTTCACGTTAAGGTACTAACAGTAGAATGGAATTGGACAATATAAATAAATTTATGAGTCATTTTCATTACAGATAAATCGTAACTACTAAACAGTACATAAATAACTTTGATTAGTTTGAATAGGCGAATGTTGTTTTAACCAACCACAGGCATCAGTCATGAGAAAGTCACTATAATTTTTATGAGTATTGGTTTTTCGTCGTAAAAGTGTCAATATCACATTTTATTATAATCCATCGCCATCAAAAGAATCGTTTTCCTAATACTCACAACTTATTAAAAGTAAATTTTAAATTCTACATGACAAAACGATTTTCTTTGTAATTGGGAAAACTTGATTTAAAAATTTCGCACAATAAAGATAAGTGCATAAGACAAACAATACCAACTTTCAGTTATAAAAATGCATTGTCTTCAGCAATAAAGAGTTCAATTAATAGAGAACAAGCAAACTTTTAGACGCTTCACAATTTTTCGTACTTTTCCAATCTTATAATGCTTTAGTAAATTTCTTTAGCAATCCGATGTGTACATTGTTCACTTTACTATAGTATATTCCATTTGAAAATGCAAGCAGTCTAGGAAATCGCTTTAGTTCTATGTCGCCCTTGATCCGCTTACAGTTTCCATAGAATTTTAAAAGAAACATTAATTAAAACTGTTAGATATTCGATAAATTCAAGCTTTAAGAAACTGCAATATCCTTAACCTAATGCATTTTTAAATTCAATTAAATTCAATTTGTTTATCGTTTAAAGGTATTTTTGAGAAAAATCGATGTTTAACCTATAATAACACACTTTCTTACAATATGTTATGTCATAAAACATGGATGATAGGATATAATATAAAAGATTCAAGAAAGCCGAAGCATAAAAGACCTTTAAAACCAAATTTACTGAAACGAACATGCGATTTCCGTAGTATAAACAATACACTATAAAAAATTCACATTAAATTTTCCAAAAGATGACAGGCTAGAAGAGTAGTATTAAAAACATTGCTGTAAAAAGTAGTAATATGTGAGTAATTCTTATAAAATAACCATGAGGTTGATTAAAAGACAAGATAGCCTATAAATACAAAGTAGTACTTGACCGAGTTGGATGTTTGATTGGATAAAGAAGCCATTGAAGGAAAACATTACACCATTATGGTGGCCGTTAAAGCGTTATAGAGCCTATTAGCAAACGGTAGCAAGTGATTTGGACGCCTGTCACGTACATCTGTGGACGTCGCGGCTTTGAATGACTGGGTTATACCTATCTTGTTAAATGTTCTGTTAACTGGTTTGAGTTTTAACAACTAAGTATAATACTTTAAAACTTTTACACTCACAACTTAAAAAGTTTCTACATTCAATTATTAAGTTCCAGAACGTATCACGAGAAAGTACATGTTATATCTTAATACAACATAAAAACTAACGGAATTTCGAATTTTAATATACATTTTAGAGTATGTAACTGATCCTTAAACTTGCACACAATGTATTATGTTTCATATTGATAGTAACACTAAAAGCACGTACATTAAATTTTCATCCATTGAGGATGTTTAAAAAAAAGTATAGATATCATAAATTTGTAAAAATAATGCAGAAGTGAAATAAAAAATAATATCCGCCAATATTCTCATACAAATTCTTTTTTAAACCGTGGAATTGAGTTTAATTTCGGCAAATGAGTGTACTTAGGTATCATGAAAGTGTTACGGTTTTATTTTCTGAATATAAAACATGTGTCGAAAGCAATATTAAAACGTGTGTCGCGAGTAATATGTTACGACGAAAGTCGTATTTGGCGCGCATTTTGCTAATTTTCTATTGCTTGAAAATAAAATTCCAGTTCGTTTCCTAGACAAACAGCGAACATTTTTCTTCTTCAGCGCGAGTGGTTTAGCGTGCATCTTTAAATTGAAATTTACACAAATAATTTATGTGTGTTACAAGATTTCCAACAAAAATTATTGGTTAAGTTTAAATCCGGCTAAATTCACCCACGTTCCTTGACCTTATGATTTCGCTGTGTGTTATACCTGGATAACTCCTGAGGGGTGCTGGAGTGGCTGATTAAAACCATCCTTGTCAATTAAAGACCACACCACGGTTTCGCATTAGTTAAGCTGCAGGCAACCGGTAGATACCACGTCTAACAGGGGTTGGTTATGCTCCATAACTTCATCGAGGGAGCCTATCGCCTTCCGTTTCCCTTCGCACACCTTCCCTACGAGGAATCCTGGGCTTACCTAACTTCCCGAACTGTCGATATCGTCGCTAGCAGGAAACTCTTATTCTCGGAACTGCAATCCAACAGGTTACAGCTAAGTTTCATTATTTAAGTAACTTATTCATTGTTAATGCGTATAAAGCTCATGTACATATGACATGAAACGGCTTGATCTTTAGTTCTTAAGTAAATCTTTATCCGGTACTTTTCCATAACGTTTTAAGTTAACCAGATCAAAACGGGCTCGGGCGTTTTACTTTGAGCGGTTGACGCGAAAACAAAAGTCCTTTGGTTTGCGGGAGGTACTTTAATTTTAGTTTAAGTCAGTGTCGTTGCATGTTCGACCAGTAAAATCGCCGTGTGTAAGTGATATGTGTACGTAGAGTCTTCTTATTAGCCAATACTCAATCGGAACGTTAACATTAATTTTGGTGTAACTAAAGTTTACCTGAAATCCGGCACATTAATTGCAAACCTTACTTATTATTAAGCGAAGCTACTACTAGCGTACGTGAATATATACGACAGTCTGTTTTTGTCACATTCACCTATTACAATAAGATTTGTTGTTGTTGTTATATTGAATTGTCTGTCTTTCTTTTGTTGTGTTTGATCACAAGACTTAAAGTAAAACCTGTTGATCTTCTGTTGGTCGGTTTATTCTTTCTTTTACCCAGCAGGTGTCGCCTTGTTAGACAGCAGTTTACTTTCATAGAACTCTTTAGGACCTCCCCGACTCTTCGACAAAGTGGGACGCTGATGCTCTAACTATTATAAATACCTTATTCTCCACGAACCTAGTGCGCTACATTGACCCCTATTTCCTTTGGTTGTTTCTTTTTTTTTGTAGGTTGTTCCTCTAGAGCCGTCGTTAGTTGTAAACCACAACCGTTACAAAAGGAAAACATTAAGGTAATGGTTTCAATAATGATGTAAGTGTAATGTATAATCATAAATGATCTGTATGAACCTGTATGTTTATGAAACCAAACCTGTAATTACGAACTAATGTATGGATGACAACGTTTAAGAAAAGAACCATAACTTTTTACTCCACATCTTATAAATAAGACGAGTTATCTAACCCTACTTATTATCAGAGATGTCACCACAATGTCTACATTCCACCAACCAAGCAACGCGGGCGTATATATACAAAGAAAATATTGGATAACAAATGGGAAAAAAAGGCAGTTAGCGGCTATATCAACAAATGCGTTAAATGCCTAAGGTACAACGCAAAGAATCACCCACCCCAACTAATGGAAGATTTACCGTGCACCAAGAGCAACGCCATCTCCACCATTCTTCACACAGGAGTAGATTACGCCGGACCAGTCCAAATACGGGCACTAGGGGAAGGGGCATAAATCATATAAAGGTTACATCGCTGTATTTGTATGCCTTTCAACTAAGGCAATCCATTTGGAATTAGTCAGTAGCAACCAGTAGCTACACTACGAATTTTATTAACAATTGCAGCAATCGTCGGGGATTACATCTGTATCGGTCAGCACACGGCTGAGACAAACTCTTAAAACGAGATCGGACGGGACAGCGGCATCAACTACAGATGCAATCGAACTTCAACCCCTTAACATCAAATCCTATTCTGACCTAGAGAATGGGCAGAATGTTTAAGTTAATTTAAACATACGAAAATTATTGTCGTACTACTTATTTCAAATAGTGTAATTTAGTAATAGTTGTGAAACAAGCTTAAAAGCAATATACAACGGATTCTACCAAACGCAATAATAGCATGTAGGTTACTAGATAATGCATATTTTCTTCATAATTTACAATCACAATTTCAGGTGTATATAAACATTGCGATTTATTAACAAAATTATCATTCTCAAAGTCTGGTCGACTTCCTTCCGTGAACTTGACTTTGCCAGAAGACAGTGTTGGCATTACCTCTAGTAAGCTGTAGATCAACAGGGTTAATTCCATCTACCCCCCGATCTGGCTGAGAAGAGGGTGATCGCCTTAAAAGCTTTGTCCGATAATCAACCGATTACTTGGGAAGGTTTACACGGGTAATGGCATGCGACGGTTTCCCAAATAAAACATGTTAATTCCGTTTTTTTACATTTTTCGAAGAATCTAATTATTATAATTTCCTTGAAATCTCTGTCTATCTGTTCATCTTTCCTCCGAGGTGTTACAAAAAACTGAATGGACCATTCGATAGAGGATTTTAAAGCGGTCTGGATGCAAGGGTTTTTAAAACTCTAACTTAATCCCCTGGGAGGTGGCACCCACTGTCCCAAACCTCAAATTAATTTTTGTGCCATTACCAAATATGTTTTTTGTCTTGATAAGACAAACATCTTTTGTATGCATCATTTTGACCTATGACCTTAAGGTCAAAAGTTATAGATCAAAATTCATGTGTCCGTAGGAAGCGTTTAAAAACTAGTTAGGGTATGTTATAATAAAGCAAAAACGAGTTCCTGTCCGGAGA
Source organism: Abscondita cerata (assembly GCA_030710515.1). Classification (NCBI taxonomy): domain Eukaryota; kingdom Metazoa; phylum Arthropoda; class Insecta; order Coleoptera; family Lampyridae; genus Abscondita; species Abscondita cerata. The sequence continues at coordinate 171,026 of JALBCR010001386.1, read as the reverse complement.
CTGATCGGAATATTTGGTCGTTAATCTCATATTACCATGAATTAAAACTCCTGTATGTTGTAATTATTACAGTATCCCAACACGGGTTGGGTCTCCTTTAAAAGCTGTTCTGAAAGGAATTTAATCCATTAAACACCCCTATTCTTTTTTTCGCCGCCTTTTCGTTATCAAGAATCTAAATTTTTATGGTGAATTTACTGTAATGTTTATAACAACGGTAATTTGTTAGTCTTCTAATACGTTTGTTTTTTAATTTTATTGATCGTAGTTTGTTATTTTATATATTTGACGTGTCTAACCATTGTTATAATCATTGTATACTGGATTCACCATAAAAATTCATTCTGTGTCAACCATTTTGCTCCATTGCTTTAGATGCCTTGATAAAGTTACACTTAGTGACCAAAACGTCAGCGAAAAAGGACAGAGGTATTAATGGATTAAAAGTCTCTCAGTTGTTAGAAGTCCAACCCTGTGTTGGAATACTATAATAATATTTTTTGTGATTCTTAAAATATTTTTAAAAATATTCATTTAGGTACCCTACACATTTTTCTTCAAATAAAAGTTCTTTGGTAGTTAATTCTTACACAACTCTTGCTAACTTCTTTTTGATTCGATAATAACTTTACCGAGATGTTGCAATCACATAACAACAATTGTTTAACAAGATCTACAGACTATTACTGTACAATAAGTTATGAAGGAAATTTATATGTAACTTTTATTTGAACAATTTTTTCTAAAACATGTTTTCTCCCTCTTTTTTAAAGGTTTCGAGTTTTAGTCTTAGTTCAAGAGAGAACACCGCGTCATTTAGTTCGCGGAAACGGGTCAAAACAGCAGATACATATAGATACACCTACTCTCCATCTAAAAGTATATTTACTACATTAATTTTTTCAAATGCTTAGAGATTGATTCTTAAACTTTACGGTATTTCCCAAATTTCAATAATAAATATAATGTCAACATTTATAACGTATCGATTTTTTTCACATTTCTGTGAATATAATAATAGAAAACTTAGGGAAGCAGGTATATTGTAAAAGTTCATACGTTATTAAAATAAACAATCTAAAAATCTAAGAAATAGAGATAACCACACAAGATAAAGAATGCTTATCTACAGTGCGAGACCAAAATGAATGAATGGAATACGCTTTGTAAAACTATACCTTATTCTTTACGGGCATTTAAAGAACACAATAATACCAAGTCTGGCTATTGAAATAATAGAGTACCGATCCGCTTGAGATGGTGCGTTAGACGGATGGGGGAAAACGATTGTATTTTTAATTTGGAATCAATCTCCGCGTGCAGTTAGTTGGTGCTTCACACTGTATAAAATAAATAAAATAAAGTTACGATTGGTTATAGCAATAGCAAATATAATTTACTGCTTTGGAGCATTAGTTATGTGTAATAAAGCAAAAATAAACAATGAACTTATTCGACCGTTCGCAATAACTTTGATTATATTACCCATTCACCTAGATTCAATTCTGTGCTTGAAACTGAATTGAATTGATCTACCATTCTGGATGAAAATACATTTGCGTTAGTTTACTATTATACCTACTATACGTACAGACACAGTTAATAATGTAAATGTAATAACTTAAATTGCATTTCAAAAATGTTGAGGTTAAAGAATCTGTATAAAAACTCACGGATACATTCGTCTATTTGTACATTTTCCATACATTATCATTTGATACAGTAGTTATTGTTGACGGTGTTCGTAATTAAAATTTGGAAAGCAAAATAATTAATTCCGGAATAATATTAATTAATTCTCCAATTAATTTTTAATTGAGTTTTTGTGTATGACGTGAATGTGTGTATATTAATTATTACAATGTATTTTCTTGTTCCAGTGATGAGGTATAAAATATTGCGTAGGTACTACATAATAATACTAAAATAATATAAATAAAACATTCTATATGGAATGATTTGGTTAAATATTTTGCATTTTTAATTAAATTTTGAATAGTTTCATTTAGTGTAGATGACCACTTTTTGCACATACACCCAGAATTTTAAATCTAAAAAATGTACTAATGACACTAATGTCACGTAAAACAACAAATAATACTTCAAAAACTCCACAAGAAATATGCAAGTAAACTGTGTAAGAAATGAAATTTACAAGTGGAGTTTTTCAAATTTTTGATTTGATAACATCATCTTTTTTACTTGGTGTAAAACCAACAAAGTAGAACTTAATCTTAGCAAATGTTTCATAATTTCTTTTTCAAGAAAGCAATCAGAGTTTGATATCAACTATAGTTTATTTGGTCAGTCTTTAAAAAATAGTTGATAAGTCAATGATCTCGGTATAACTTTCACGACAGATATGTCTTTTAGAACCCATATTTGTAATATAGTTGCAAAGTCAAACCAAATGCTAGGCTTTATTATAAGAAATACTAGTCAATTTAGAGATGTAAATACTGTTAAATCGTTGTACTGTTCCGTCCCATTTTAGAGTATTGTTCTGTTATATGGTGTCCTTACTCTTCTACGTTAGTCGATTTCATTGACCGTGTTCAAAAGATTTGAATTGTTACGATATTTAGAGTATAAGCTAGGTCATAGACATATTAATGGTGATTATAGTTTTGTTCTGAATAAGGTAAATCTAAGCTCTTTAACTGATAGACGTAGTTTCTGCGATATAGTTTTTTTGTTTAAAATTGTTAATTGTATTGTTGATTGTCCTGAATTGTTACAGCAAATAAGTTTCAATGTTCCTTCACGTACCACTCGTCGCTATAAATTATTTAGTATAGAATGTGTTAAGAACGACATTTTTTATATTTATAGTTAATAATGTGTCGCTGGTTTTCGGTTCATTCCGGAATCCTTGTACCGAGGGGTGCAACGCTCACCCCTCGAAGAGAACACATATTGCTGTGTTAAAACCCGCAAAACACACTCACCTTTCTTTATGTACAATAGCTAATGTGCAAATTAAATCATTTTTTGAGTGTTTCGATCTTCTTTTTTGTTTGGTGTGTTGGCCACCGCAAAGTGCCATCAATTTTCGTTTAACAACTACATCGCTGCAAAATCTAGTGAAAAAAGTATGATTCCAGTTTTTGAAGATCCGCAGTCCTGCATCATACGCAACATGGTCCTTCGAGCCGGATAAACTACGAGCTAAGTAATCGATTTGAATTGTTCCAATAAATCAAGAAAACGTAAGTTTGAATGAACAAATTATTTATTTAGAGAAATTTGAGAAATTTTCCTATACATCGCAAGTTTATCCCTTTTAAAACATAACGGTAAACGTCCCTTATACCTGACTGCCTTTTGTTTGAACACTGAAGTTGCTTAGTATTTTGAATACAGGTTTTGCATTTGTACGTGTACTATTCAAGTTTTTACAAAATATTTTCACCGCACTGCAAATGCCATTTGGGATCCTTCGCTTACAGGTACACATCGTGAATAGACTTGACCTTGATCCTATTGTTCTATAGTGTCTTTGTGTTTTCGTTTATGATTAAAAATCGTTTTCATTCAAACGATTTAAATTCATTTTTCTGTTGTTTAATGTCGTAAGCAATTAGCGCATATTTAATTTTGTATTATTGTTTGTATACTTGCGACTAATTCGGTGGCTAACGTCTCGCTACGGTTACAAAAATCCTATTTTACTTGATTTTATCGCTTAAATACATTTATTAAAACAATGGCCGAACTTGCAAAAAAGCAGCGCTCTCAATTAAAATAAAAATTGACTCGATTTCAAACATTCTTAGCAAAAATGGTTAATCTTGGCATCACTGAAGTGTCGGACGAACAAATTAAAGAAATTAAAAATCGTTTAGACATTAACCTTCCGCTTTTATCTGAATTCGAACAGATTCAATCTAAAATTATCATTGATGCTTCCGACGAAAATGCTGAAAACGAATATCATGTCGAATTTGAAGATGATTATCACTTCCATGTTTCCAAAGCTCAAAGTTTACTGAAAAAGTTGCAACCTAAGTCAAATACTATTGATCTTATATCTTCTCAAGCTGCTCAGCAGTATGTTTCATTCATGCAAGAATATCAGAATTTGGGGCACATGTCCATCTCAAACTCCAAATTTTCGGAGAGATCATATTATCTTCCTCATCACGGAATGATTAAAGAGGAACGAAGACAACGAAATTTTCGTGTCGTCTTCAATGGCTCTTCTCAAACTTCAACGGGTCAGTCATTAAATGACATACAGATGGTTGGTCCAACCATTCAACAAGATCTATTTTCTATCCTGACTCGCTTTCGCAAGCACGTATTTGTTATAACCGCCGACATTGAAAAGATGTACTGGCAAGTGCTGATTGATCCTACTCAAAAGTCACTTCAGAAAATTTTGTGGAGATCCTGCCCTTCAAAACCTATTCAATCTTTCACTTTAAATACTGTCACTTACGGCACGGCCTCTGCTTCCTTCCTGGCTATTCGTTGCTTGCATCAGCTCGGATCAGAATGTGAAATCAGTAAGCCATCAATTTCTCAAATAATCAAGTCCGACTTCTATGTTGATGACCTCCTGACTGGAGCAGACAATTTGGCCGATGCTCGGAAATTGCACATGTTTTACAAAAAGGTTGTTTCCATCTTCGTAAGTGGACCTCCAATGACCGCAATTTTCTTACCGGCCTACCTAGTTCAGAATTGCATCCAAAATTTTTAAATTGGATTGCATGACCGCACTAACACTCTTGGTCTTAGTTGGTGTTTCAAGGCAGATACTTTTTATTTTTACAATACCTCCATCAACTGCTAAGAAAGTAACAAAAGGTCTATGCTATCCGAGATTGCTCAGACATTTGATCCGTTGAGGTTGCTATCTCCTTGCACAATTAGTGCAAAATTCTCCTTCAACAGTTGTGGTTGGAAAAATTGTCATAGGACGACGTTATTACCCACAACGTTCTGCTAAAATGGGGCTCATATCGTAATGATCTAATAGCGCTCAACGAAACTAAAAGTCTCTCGGCACGTCTCTTGTAAAATGCAATTGACGTGCAGCTTCATGGATTCTGCGATGCATCAATGCACGCGTACGGGGGTTACATATAAATAAGATCTGTTGACCTATTCGGTCAACCTCATTCACGCCTCTTGTGCTCAAAATCAAAGGTTGCACCTTTGAAACCTACTACAATTCCGAGACTCAGAACTTTGCTCAGCTGCCCTCTCCAAGCTAATGGAGCAGGTGATTAAAAGCTCTGCACATGCCTATATCTTCACATATTTATGGTCTGATTCAACCATAGTGCTTAGTTGGTTAAAGACCAAACCAAGCCTCTTAAAACGTTTGTTTGCAATCGAGTTTCCAATATTCAAGAACGCACTTCTCACTGTAATTGGAAACATGTACCCACCAAAGATAATCCCGCTGATTTACTATCAGAGGTATCTCTTCTCAAACTCTAAAATGTTCAGATCTTGGTGGCACGGTCCTTATGGCTATCCAAAAAGATTCTTCTTGGCCAGGTTCCTTTTCCTTAAGTTTTAGACCTTTCTGAAACAATAGAAACTGTTAAATCGCGCGCCCGCGGTATTGGTTTTCCGATACAAATCACCAACTACTCAGTATGAATCAACTTAAAGAGTTAGCCACCTTTCTAGAGAAAGATTCGTCGTCCTATGTGACGCCTTTGTTAGTGAGGGCACTGAATGGCATTTTATCCCCCCACATAGTCCTCATTTTCGGAGGCTTATGGGAGGCCGGAATTAAATCGGCTAAACATCACATTAAGCGAACCGTGGGCAATGAAATTTTAACGTACGAAGAGTTTGCTACTTTGCTTGTTCAAGTCGAGGCAACTCTTAACTCCCGCCCACTCTCTCCTCTCTCTTCCAATCTTAATGACCTTCAGCCCCTAACTCCGTCTCATTTTCTCATTGAGAAATCTCTAACATCCCTACCGGATCCGGACGTCAGCGAACTGAAGGAGTCGAGACTCACGTGCTACCAACGTATCCAACAGTTGCACCAACGTATATGGAAACGTTGGAGCAAAGAATATGTTTCCACGCTTCAACAACGCACAAAGTGAAAAGCCAACTCATCGGATCTACAAGAGGGTGCACTAGTGTTTCTTAAAGAAGATAATCTTCCTCCACTAAGCTGAAAGCTTGGACGAATGGTAAAACTATATCCTGGTGCTGATGGTGTGAACAGAGTGGCGTCCATACGCACAGTGTCGGGTGAAGTGCGTCGAACCTTTCCCAAAAAATTTGCCCGTTAACAATAAATTAAAGTTAGTGCTTACAAGTGGCAATTGTTTAGCTTTAGTACAGACTCTATCTGTGTAACTTTTGTATTTCTAAGATTGTGTATAGTTAGTGTTTCAATCTTCTTTTTGTTTGGTGTGTTGGCCACCGCAAAGTGCCATCAATTTTCGTTTCAGCCACTAGATCCTGCAAAATCTAGTGAAAAAAGTGTGATTGCAGTTTTGGAAGATCCGCAGTCCTGCATCATACGCAACAGAATGTAGAAAAGAGATTTCAGTTACCACTCTGTCATTCCTAGAATCAAGAGACAATTCAACGAATTAAATATTAGTAATAATGTCGATATTTTTAATTGTAATTTAAAGAATTAAAAGACTAAGGGCCAGTTGCACCAACGCCAGTTAGATTTAACCGTAAGTTAAAAAAATAGTATCCAAGGATTAAACATAGTAACGGTGTTTTTAACGTACGGTTAAATTCAACTTTGGTGACAACTGGCTTAGCTTTTACCGAATAGTAGCACCATACATTTTTAACCGTATAGCCATTTCAAACTGTTTTCACTCATGGTACCTAGTTTATACTATGAATTTTGAAATTATACTTAAATGTATGTAATTATATTAGACAATTATGTGCCGTGTATAAAAATATAAATAAATAAACGTTATTATTGGTGTAATTACTTTTATCTGTTTTAGGCTGTAAGAAAGCTCTTGGATTCACAAAAGTTGCTTTGTAATGTACCTTATAACTGTATTGTGAATGTAAAATCTAAAAATGACTTATAGATAATGTAAAAATGACAAGTCGGTTAGGTAAAAATGACATATTGGTAATGTTATATTTTACAATATACCTATTATAATTTTTACAATACAAGAAAAAAGACCAACTTGCATGACAACTTTGATTTTAACGGAAAAAGTGCCGAATACATTTTTTATTTATTAATTTTCAGATTAAAGTCATAATAATGAAAATGCGAAAGTGGTTGCCTGAAACCGATAAAGTATTGAACAAAGAGAGGGAGAGAGAGAGAGAGAGAGAGAGAGAGAGGGGAGAGAGGAGTCTTTTTAGGTTCGATGTAAACTTGCCAGTTTTCTTATTTTTTTTTATTAATACTTAAAAATTAACTCTTCCTCATAGTTTTCCGGAAAACGTCAATTTTCAAGTATGTCAAATTGTAATCCATTGAAATAATGGACACCTAAAAGATATTGGAAAAAATGTTTCCTTAAAAAACACAACATTGCAATAATTAAATAACGTTCCTCATGCAAAATAACGCACATGTCATTTATTCTTAATTATTTCTCGTTTGTCTAGAGAAACAGATAACGCAACAAACACAATAGTTTACACGAATTTGTTCATATCTTTCCCTAAACAAGTTTTTGTTAACAATTTCAAAAATTACATTTTTATTTATAAAAAAGTAAAAAAGAAACCTTATTTATTAGAAGACCTTAATTATCTTAAATTTCGTTTTATGATACAAGCAAATGTAAATATGCAACGGAAAATAAAAAATATATTGAGGTAGAAAACTCTGTTTTTAAGTAATTACTTTTTGTATTTAGTATGAAAAACAATTGTTTATCGTTATGAAATGAGTAAGGAAAAGTGAAATTTTAGTTACACTTTACTAATTAAATACCACCTAATAATAGAGATTTATTTTTTATTCAATAACTATAATAAATTGTTGTATCATTTAAGTATACAATTTGTTTCCTGTTTTCAATTTAATTTATATTTGTACGCATCTTTCTATCAACCTAATCCGCAAACCTTCCTAAACCATTAAAAAATAATAAAGTTAGCACAATAATTACCACATATACTGATTTATACAGCAATTTTGAGCCATAAGACTATTCCTAACTTTTCAACTCATCACGTATATACAATTTTATAGCAATACACGTTAAATCATTTCCAATGCTTCTTAGCAAAAGTTTTTACTGTAGTATAGGCTTATGCCGTGGAAAAATAGAAAAATAGCATTAAAAGTATTTTTCTTGCAGATAAATCAAAACCTGGAAATTCAATACGCGGCCATAATTGAACATTTTCGTTCTACCTAAAAATTTTCAGACCTTCAGCTATATAGGGTGTGCCAAGAGTTGCTATCAACTTTCTTATTTTAAATACAAACCTATAATTCTTTTTATATGGGTCAATTGTCCATATAATTCTGAGTTTATATAGCCTAAATTATATTATGTTATGTTTCAAAATGACCGTTATTGGTAGTTAACGAAAAAAATTTTATCTCGTAAATCAGTTGAGATTATTAAATTAAATTTATGGAGCAGTTGACTGAAAGTCTAGGCTTACCCTGATGTCCTACTGGTGATTCCATTTTGTACCATATGGGCATAGACAATTTTTAAATAATACAACCAAAATGATTATGAAATCCAATTTTTTCAAATGACTTCTGCTTCTTTTACATCATTCAAGAAAAAATTGAAAATTTCCTATACCCAATTCATTTGAATGACGTAAAGAAAAGCAGAAGGTGCCATTTGAAAAAATTGACTTTTGAGCATTTTTGATTGTGATATTTGAAAATTATCTGAGCCCATATGGTACAAATGAACTATAGGAGACATCACAAATAAGCCTGGAGTTTTCAGCAAACTATTCTATAAATTTTCATTTATAATCTCAACTGATTTGTGAATCCGTTAACTTTTTGCAAATCACAATTTTATTGGAAAAAGATGACATATCAAAAACGGTCCAAGAATGAGATAACATTATTTAGGTTATATAAATTCAGAATTATATGGCCAATCGACATGTAAGAGGAATTATAGGTTTGTATTTAAATAAGATAGTTGATAACAACGTTTGGCACACCAAATTTCAAGTTTCTGATTTTTCTGCAAGTTAAAACTTTTTTAAAGCACGCTCTACGCAGATCACCCGCATATATGGTGTTCGACATAAGAACCGACACAGAGCAGGGGCATGTTGAGAACCTAAAATAATTTAACCTAACTTACCTACAATTTTAGCATTTCCAATTTTTGTTGAAAGTGATCGGTTATTACACTTTAATTTTGTTAATGATAATGATGTTTTACTATAAAGGCGGTAAAAATTTTTTCCAATTTTTGTATAAATTTGCAACAAAACTTATTTGTGAATTTCATGCAAAATTTTGTCAAATTATTTACACTAAAATTTGCGCGTGAATTTTGTACCAAATTTTGTACTGAATTTTAAAATTAATGAAAGTATGCAACGATCACAAAATTTTGTACAATATTCGGTCTAAATTCATGCGCACACTGTACGCCTTTACGTGTTACATGCCCTCTGTTAAATATAATTAAGAACATGTTCTAAACTTTTTGTATAAAATTATGCACAAATTTACACACAAATTGTAGTGTACTTACTTGGTAAAATGCATGAAATTCACAACTAAGTTTTGTTGCAAATTTATACAAAAATTAACATAAATGTCAAAAGCACCTTAAGTTGCTACTAAGCTCTTCCTGAATTAATAGGGGAGGTCAGATGATGAAGCAAATACTCTATAGTATGTATACTATTGGCGCGGAGTAATAAATCATAATTGCTTGAAATAATTCTTTATTTTCTTGTGAAAGCGGTACTTGTACAGTTAAGTAAAACCAATAAATTCTAACCAAAATACGATCATTGTACCGCTCTTTTAGCATATCGACCTATCTAGGGTCTGAGAACAATAGGTTAATCTATGTAAACACGTTGCCATCGGCCCAGGTCCTGACAAACGCAGAATCATAGCCGTAGATGTGAGTATTATACCAAGATACAAAAATAATGGTATATAATACGTAAGAAGTAAAATTTGTAATGTGATCTACTCAACTGATTTGTGAGATACAAATTTTTCCGTTAACTTTTGCAAATCACAATTTTATTGGAAAAAAAGATGACATATCAAAAACGGTCAAGAATGAGATAACATTATTTAGGTTATATAAATTCAGAATTATATGGCCAATCGACTCATGTAAAAGGAATTATAGGTTTGTATTTAAAATAAGATAGTTGATAGCAACGTTTGGCACCATTCAAGTTTCTGATTTTCTGCCAGTTAAAAACTTTTAAAGCACGCTCTACGCAGATCACCCATATATGGTGTTCGACATAAGAACCAACACTGGAGCAGGGGCATGTTAGGAACCCTAAAATAATTTAACCTAACTTACCTACAATTTTAGCATTTCCAATTTTTGTTGAAAGTGTCGGTTATTACACTTCCCAATTTTGTTAATGATAATGATGTTTACTATAAAGGCGGTAAAAATTTTTTCCAATTTTTGTATAAATTGCAACAAAACTTTTATTTGTGAATTTCATGCAAAAATTTTGTCAACAGATTATTTACACTAAAATTTGCGCGTGAATTTTGTACCAAATTTTGTACTGAATTTTTAAAATTAATGAAAGTATGCAACGATCACAAAATTTTGTACAATATTCGGTCTAAATTCATGCGCACACTATACGCCTTTACGTGTGTACATGCCCTCTGTTAAATATAATTAAGAACATGTTCTAAACTTTTTGTATAAAATTATGCACAAAATTTACACACAATTATAGTGTATACTTACTTGGTAAAATGCATGAAATTCACAACTAAGTTTTGTTTGCAAATTTATACAAAATTAACATAAATGTCAAAGCACCTTAAGTTGCTACTAAGCTCTTCCTGAATTAATAGGGAGGTCAGATGATGAAGCAAATACTCTAAAGTCTGTATACTATTGGCGCGGAGTAATAAATCATAATTGCTTGAAATAATTCTTTATTTTCTTGTGAAAGCGGTACTTCTACGGTTAAGTAAAAACCAATAAATTCTAACAAAATACGATCATTGTGCCGCTCTTGCAGCATATCGACCCATCTAGGGTCTGAGAACAATAGTTTAATCTGTGTAAACACGTTGCCATCAGCCCAGGTACTGACGAAACGAGAATCATAGCCGTAGATGTGGGTATTATACCAAGATACAAAATAATGGTATATAATACGTAAAAGTAAAATTTGTAATGTGATCTACTATACAAATAAAATAAATAACATATAACCACATAATAATTCATATCAAGGTAGATTTTACTATTATAATATATTTACCTACTAAAAATATGATTTTCCAAACGTATCAGGTACCTACGCCACTGCAATACGGGAGATTCGATAATTCTGACAGGTTTATTACTCCGCGCCAATAGTATACTGAGTATAGTTGCGAAACGTTGCTTGATAATGATAATTTGAGTGTTGGTACACCAGTCGACTTAAATAAAGCCCACATCTTTATAAACAACCATAAGATTTGTACATCCCTGTAACATAAAGTGCTTAGTGCAGGTAAAGTGTTTACAGTTTTGAAGCGTGTACTTAATCCTCTAACGGGTTTGTTTACCTTGCTTAGGTTTATATTACATGTATTTCAAAAACACAATTAAAAAGAATTTTGTTGGTCCTAATAGGTATTTTTGGAAGGTTAATTTTCTAATTTCTACATTATTCAAAATTATTTTTTTAATTAATAATAGTGACACTTATTTACTGACAAAACCCCATGAAGGAAACACATTCATTAATAAAGATTTCCAGAAACATCGCTATAGTCGAATAACACAATAAGTTGTTTTCATTTTTAACCGAACTCTAAAAAGGATTACTTAAAATACAAAAAAAATTATATTAATTCAATCCACTTCTTTTAGGTTTGTCTTTGATCTTGAAATAAAACAACTTTATTTTTGAAAAAATGATTCAGAAATAAAATCAATTCATGATAAAACCATTCATATAAAACTATGTTTTTTAAATTATTTCAAATATTTTTTGAGAATTTTGTAGATTCTTATTAAATGGATTAATTGTATTATAACCTTTGATGGTAAAGACGATTCACGTAGAATGGTGGACGAAATAATGTTATAAAAAGTTCCTTTCAGCTAGCGTGAAAAGTATTTTCAAAATCTTTCTTTGGGATTATTTCAATGTGATGTAAGAAAATTGTCGTAGTATAGAAAAGTCGGCAAAATTTCCTTAAAAACAATGAAATGGAGTTTTATGGCCTAGGGTTCTTGCAGCTTGATTTTGACTTGATGTGATGTGATTTATTACATTTTCGTGTTTGTTGTTTATTTTTACATACTAGTCATCGCTACAGTAACCACAGAATAAATACACGATGAAGTTATAAAACTGTATAAATTCTTCGTTCATCAGACATAAGACGTTAATTTTACAAGCTGAAAGAATGTAATGTCTTCGAACACATATAAAAAGGTTTTTCAACTAATTACTTCCATTAATATATAGTCATTATCAAGCAATTAAATTATAAACATTATATCATAAAGTGAAATTTAAATGTAAAAATATTAACAATTAAAACGATTACAAAATATAAGACAATTATAACTGTATTTATATTGTTGACCACGTGAGTCAAGATTAGTTTTTAATTGAACCAACATTGTATGGTGAAACGTCAATGCCGTAAGTGGTCGACAATAGTTGGTAAACCCCTTTATATTTTTAAAATATTTCCGTATTGGCCAATATAGACTTTAAGTAAACATTACTTACTTTTATTCATCGGTTTAATTCTTAGGATATGGATCCGCAATTTTTCGATATTAATATATTAAAAAGATTTTGTTTGTACGTTGATATTCTGTAAATCGGCATGTATCTTATCATTTCTTATGTTTTATGGAATGTTTATAACTAAATAATTAAACACAAAGAATTTTACTCAAATTACAAATCAGTGAGAGTTGACTGAAAGATCAGACTGGTAATAAATAAAATTGTAAACACTAAAATTTTGTAAAAACAAATTAACTGAGAAGTGTTTATAGGTTTTGTATTAAAACTAATACATAAAAATATATCAATAGTTAATTTTAATTAGTTAGAGAAATAGTACTAACACTAATAAAGACCTACGCATTATTCGTTTCGCAATATACAAAAGCGCTGGAATCGCGTTAAGTAGTAATTACTGTGTTCAATGCCAAGTGCTTCAGAAGGGAGTTATATATAAATGAAAATGCACATTTCTTTTGTTATATCGTATATACATAAATAACTATCTGATCAACACAAATCTACCTGAATTAGGTAAGATTTGTACAAAAAAAATTTAAAATCGCCTGGTATGTGCTTTACTTAAGTCCAAGGCTGTACTGTGCAATAAAACTTCCAACAAAGAATGATCAGACGTTTAGCACCATTTAGCAATATATACACAAAAATTGTTCAAATTGATCACTATTTTCTTTCTTGATCGAAAATTAAATCTACTCTTTACGTTAAATTGTTTGTTCAATAAAATTATTTTATTTACACTCATCAAGTTTGACGTACGTTTCAAGTCAACTATAGAATTTTAGATGATTTAAGTAGCATTAACAAAATGTTTGTATTTCATTTTCGCGTTTTTTCTTAAAAATCAAGGATTTTTTTTGAAAATGACGAATAAAAAAGTCTCAAGAATTATAATTAAAACAAAATAAATAATTTTTTAATTTTCCAACATGTTAAAACAATCTGTCACATGTTATAGGCGCTTCTCAGCTAACTCGCCTATTTAAAATTTGATTTAATTGAACTTTACTTACCATCGGTTAGTACACTTAAATTTTAGTCAAAGCATTACTGATATACGATACACGTATTAATTTATTTCCAGAAATTTCAAACTCCACTTTAAGGCCTAAAACTTATCAAGGATCCAACTAGTATAAGGGTAAGTTACGTTAAATCGTCATATTTTTTTGCTCTGTGTCAGTTATTATAGCAAACACCTTTTCTAATCAGATAAAACAGCAAAATGTCCTATGAAGGTAACAAAAATTTAAGAAATGTTAGAATATTGTATTGAAATAATACTGAAAACGCAAGTGAGAATTATATTTGTATCCATTTCACCAAAGAAGGCAAGCATATTAGATGTATTTTTGTAACGACTACAAGAAAATTTGTATAATCAAACTAGTTTTTAACAAATCTGAACCAATGAAATTGTACAATGAACATTTATTGAAACGTGGTTGTAAATCCTTCTTTTTAAGCCAAATCAAATTCAGGCACGATATCACGCAATATAAATTCAAACCTTACAATATACAGAGTATCTCTAAAAGGTCTTTACACAAATTACTATCGTCAATATAAATCGGATTTGTACGGTTCGTCCAGCTGGTTTAACACGCTATTTACAAATACCGTGTGTCTCTGGCAAGACGCAACATAGAATTTCACTATAGAAAAAATTGAATTGATCCACTAAGGCTATGAAATTTTGTATTGACGTATACGTTACAATTAATTGTTATTCGTCTTCCTTATTGTAATATTCTCCTAATTTAATTTTGGAAAATGAGTGTGTATACAATCCCTGAGAAAGTTCAAATGTTTAAGGGGGTATACAGAGGTGAAAGCTATAGAAACACTTCTGCTTTGTTTGCTGCACTTTTCCGGATCGGCAGAGAAACGGCAGAGAAACCGCAGTGTACTGAAGCGTCGAAACAGGTTCAACAAAACCAGAAGATGGACAACGATGAAAAATGTACTCGGTGCTGTGCAGCTAACCCTAATATTAGTATTCGACAACTAACTATCGACTGTGGTGTAAATTAGGTGTCGAGTTCATAAAATTTTAAAAAGCATAAACCGATGCTGATAAAGGCAAAATTTTTGAAACATTAATGGAGATACGCAATAATGATATGAATTTTGTTAAGAATATTTGCTTCACATGAATGTTCGTTAAATCTCAATGTAGTTTGCGGTATCAGCATGATGGGTGTCCAGCACATAATGCGAGATCAAATAAAACAACTTTTAAATGAAGCACTTCCCTAGAACCTGGATTGGAAGAGGTGAGGAAGTTATTGGCCATCAAGATCACCAGACGTCTCCCAACGACTGCTTTTTTTTGGCCTTACATGTATCTACGAAGGTTTATACCGACAGAACCCACGACACAATTGAGCCTTTAAAAGATAAAATTGTGGAAGTTTGCTTCAATATACTAGCAAATATGATAGCAAATGTGCAAAGAAACTTCTATTTGGGGCACTGTTTAACAGTAAATGGACAGCATTTTAACCAGTTGTTATAAACCAATTACTTCGCATGTAATACCTATTAGCTTTCACTTCTGTATATCCACAAACAAATTGGTCCTTTTCAGGACCCCTAACATTATAGAAAAGAATTTTTTAATACGATGAAATTAAAACTTAAAGCGACAATCACTTTTAATAAAAAACCGTATTTGAAATTACAACATTTCTTACAATTGTTCTTGGATAGATTTTAAAATAATAATAATCTTGTTATCTTGTTTGTTGACTCCTGAGATTCTAGTAAAATACAGAAATAGAAAGTCAAAGAAATATCAAATTAAATAATTTAAAAGTAGCGTTTACCTATACACAAAGAAGTACACTTTTAGACCTTTGCCGTTTTAAATTTTTGGAAAGCCGTTTTACCATTTTTTGAACATGAAATTTAATGTGTGTAAGAAAGTTGAATCTAGAAGATGGCGCTCGACTTTTTCTTAATTTATTATTTTTTAATAGTCATTAGATCTCAAAAAAATCAAAATAAATGCTTAAATTTGAACAACATTTACATCACTATTACCACAGGTAGAAAGAAAATACGAGACGTGAAGGAATTGTAGCCTGTTTATGTTTTATAAAACAGGTTGCAAAATTTCTTTAAAATAGGGTAATGATCAAATCTAAAAATATCTAAAACGACAAGAGCATTTGCACAAAATTTTGTCGGTATTTTATAATGTCCACGCGATCGTCCTATCCCCACGTCATTCGTTTGTAGTGTCGATCTAGCAACGACAGAATTTCGTCGGTGCTGTTGATTACTAGAGATTTACTGTATAATTTTAAAAGTTTATATTTTTTAAGGATCTTATCTTATTTTAACTTCGGAATAGTTGTATCATATTACCATTAATCATATCCATGTTATGAAATAATTAAGAAAATTGCTAAATAAAAATGTATTTATACGGACAGACGAATTGTTAAGTTTTAATACGTGCCGTATAACTAGCTTACGGCTTTCGTCTAACTCCTCTTACGTTATGTGTGTTGTTATAACTTCAATTCTCGATGAAGACGTTAGGTAAATGCCTCTCTTAAAGTACAAACCTTTACGCCCTCATTATTCATAACATTAAAAACCTTAATCTGGCATTTTCTAAAAATCTTCATTAATGTTTACGATCAAGACTAAAAATGTATAACACATCTAATTCTGGAGTTTATAGTTTACTAAATCTTGATTCGAATTAAAGTCGGGAGAATACTAACTTCTGTTTATCGGTAGAGACCTGTGGTAGAGACAAACTACTTGATCCATACTAATCAGAGATATCTATAATAATAACAACTGTATTGACTTAAAATAAACTTTTAGCTATAGAATACCTGCATATTCTTGCAGATGCAAGTATTATGCCTAATAGTTTACAAATAGATCTACAATACAAGAAAAAAAAACAACTCATTTAACCTCAAATTCAATACCAACAGGTTTATGCAAAGTATTTCATTATACTTGCTTCAATAGCTATATTATAATATGAAAGCAACTAAACGATTAGACTTTCGTAAAATCACAAGAATACTAAATACTTATTTTTTTACAAACTTAAGAATGATAATTACATTTGAAGAAAGATTAGACATTCCACACTTACTCTCTCTTTCTAAGTTCAACAAGATGCCGTTACCGTTATTGAGTATATAACAATCCAGAAATTTTCATGCCAATAGTAGATCAACTCAAATTTTTCTCTGGTTAAAAATCCTATGTATTGCGTCTTGTCAGAAACACACGGTATACAGGGTGTCACAAGCAGCGTGGGTCTTCAATAACTCATTTGCGGTTGGAGATATCGAAAATGTTTCAAATAAAGTTCCACCAATTCAACTTCTCTATACCATAAAATTATTTTCGAATATACAGGGTGTCCCGTTTTCCTGTACGCAACCTAACTTAATTTTTTAAATGGAATGCCCCATTTATTATTGCTTTATTAGATTTCTCGCTTAATTTAAAGGCCACTTCGTTAACCATACATTATGGCTGAAATGCACCGTTCCTCAGAAAATTAGCGCTAAAGGAAGAAAAATGCCGTTTCGGTACCCTGCGCCATTTTCATATCTCCGAAACAAAGAACTTAGAGGAATGCGGTTTTCACAATCGCTTCTAAGAAATGACCTACCATTTGCACTATTTACACAAACATGTTTCTGTTAAATTCATTCAAAGCTACCGCTTCAAAAATAAATTGTTTCAAACCGGCAAAACTTGTTTTTCAAATAGAACACTATTATTTTTCAGCCCATCATATGCAGAATTTTATTTCCTTTCGTCTGATATAAGGTTGTTGCTATCAGTTCCTAACAGTTTTGAGAAAATTGCAGTTATATTCTAAATTTTAATTGAATCGGATCATCATGTACGCCTTGGTCGGTGATTAGCTTTTGTTTTCTACAATGTCATATTTGTGAACTTCATAAGGTGTTCAGTAAAGTTTCATTGTATCGTTGTGTTTGTTTCATTGTAACTTTGTGTTCATTTTCCGAACTGTTCCGCTATGGCGTTGAATAAAGAAGAAATGATAGATATGGTTCTTATTCTTGGGGAATGTGAGAGAAATCCCTCTTGGCATCGAGGGTGTATGCCCAGCGTTATCCAAATAGACGACATCCTAGAGTGGAATCGTTCAGCAGGGTTCTGGAGCGGTTTCTTACTAGAGGATCAGTGGAGTCTGGAAAAGAAACTACGCCAAGACGGTCTGTACAGATGAAAATGAGTTCCGTGTTTTGGCGTCTGTGGTGGAAAATCCGAATGTCAGTCAAAGAGACATCGCCCGAGAAACCGAAATTGGTAGAATGTCTGTACAAAGAGTCCTGAAACAGCATAAGTACCATCCGTACCACGTTCAGCTACATCAGGAACTACTTCCAAAGGATTTTGCAGCAAGAACGGAATTTTGTCAGTGGGCCATCGAAAGAATAGCCGAAGACGAAGACTTCTTCAAATATGTCCTGTTTACTGACGAGTCTACCTTTCACAAAAATGGTTTTGTAAACAGGCATAACTTCCATTATTACGATACGGCAAATCCTCCTAACTTCCGGACGTTTTCTCAATACCGATGGTCACTGAATGTGTGGGGAGGTGTTTTTGGTGATCGTGTTTTCGGACCGTACTTTTTGATGGACACTTAACAGGAAGGGCCTATTTGCAGTTCCTGCAAAATGGTTTCAAGAAATGTTGGAGGATGTTCCTTTAGAATTTCTTCGACGTATGTGGCTACAACAAGACGGTGCCCCATCTCATTGCACCCAAGAAATTCGGAACTACTTAAATGCGAATTTCCCAAACCGCTGGATAGGAAGAGGAGGGGCAATTAACTGGCCCCGCTAGGTCGCCTGATCTCACAAAATGTGACTTCTTTTGTGTGGGGATTCGTTAAAAACAAAGTGTACACCTCTTCACCTACCACTGCCGAAGATATGCGGGAGAGGATAACTAACGCTTTCAGAGAAATTACCCCGGACATTCTGGTCAACGTTGACAATAACTTCAAACGTCGAATGAGGATGTGTATTCAAGAAAATGGCAGACATTTCGAGCAGCTTTTGTAAAAGTTAAACATCAAGAACTGGCCTGAGGCAAAGTCACTGCTCTGTGTGGACATCTTGAAAATTATTTTGTGATTTAAAACGTCAGAACTAAAATACAACACTCTGGTTTTCAATTGAAATAGTTTTCATTCCTAAGGTAGAAAACAAAAGCGGAAAAGCAGCTAATCACCGACTCAGGGCGCACGCGATGATCCGATTTAATTAAAATTTTAGAAGAGAACTATAACAATAAAAATTCTGCATATGATGGGCTGAAAAAATAATAGTGTTCTATTTGAAAAAACAGTTTTGCCGGTTTGAAACAATTTATTTTTGAAGCGGTAGCTTTGAATGAATTTAACAGAAACATGTTTGTGTAAATAGTGCAAATGGTAGGTCATTTCTCTTAGAAGCGATCTGTGAAAACCGCATTCCTCTAAGTTCTTTTGTTTCGGAGATATGAAAAATGGCGCAGGGTACCGAAACGGCATTTTTCTTCCTTTGCGCTAATTTTCTGAGGAACGGTGCATTTCAGCCATAATGTATGGTTAACGAAGTGGCCTTTAAATTAAGCGAGAAATCTAATAAAGCAATAATAAATGGGGCATTCCATTTAAAAAAATTAAGTTAGGTTGCGTACAGGAAAAACGGGACACCCTGTATATTCGAAAATAATTTTATGGTATAGAGAAGTTGAATTGGTGGAACTTTTATTTGAAACATTTTTCGATATCTCCAACCGCAAATGAGTTATTGAAGATCCACGCTTGCTTGTGACACCCTGTATATGATTTATAGTAAATAAAAAAAATGGAAAAACAAAAATCAATCGCTCGGTATATATTTAACGTGTTTCCATACAAAATACAAAAAAAATCCGTGTCTTACTTGTAACTGTTTCAAACCTTATTCACTCGCTAATATAACGACACTTTTCCTTACTTTCAATATTAACCCTACCTTCCCAACTACTTCGTAATACACAAAAAAAAATCTAAACATGTACACAATCAAGGTTTAAGTAATACAATTAAATAAAAATACAGTAATCAATTAGAAACGTTAGTGTTGGTGTTTAACACTTCATCTTTATATAAAAACGCAGAGAAAAATCTCACCCTGTTGTTTTCACAACCGATGCATTATTATCCATTAACTGAAATTGCAGAACATCCTCTGCCTGCAAATCCGCTAGACTATAAAAACGTTCGTGTTAAAAATTATTGCAATTAAACGTTCGTACATTAAATACAAAAAAAAAAAAAAAGATAAATGGTTGAGCTAATTGTAGGGTTTTAAATGTCTATATATACGTGTAAGTTCTAATTTAGATACGCAATTATACGCATTTCTTAGTGTGTGGATGAATATACTTTTATGTATAAATTAGGTGTGCTAATCCTGCTTTACACACAAGCCTACATTCATCCTGCTATACTTTAACCTCAGATTGCTTCCATAAAAAATTCAACAAGATTCCAAAGACTAGAATTTGTAAGTACGAAAATTTCTAGCCACACAATGTGTACTTTAACCAAGCTCTGTTCATATCTCTTATATTATTCATATTACAAGAAACAGGAGTCACTTCAAAAAGCACTTAACTTATTATGGTAACTTAAGCCGTTCTTGTTATACCGACTATGAAAAGTTGGGTTTATGGTGTGAATTTATACAAAATTGTTTATAATGTTAAAAGATTAATACGCAATAAGTAATAGTCGTATTTCATAAAGAAAGTAAATTAATGTAAACACATTAGAGTGATATTTCACAAAATTAACAAAGTTTTAAAATTACATTTAAACAAATAAAAGGATTCTTCGTGAGAAACTATTTAAAAATTAATACTTTACAGAAGACACGGAACTCATTTCAATAAATTAAAACCAATTGCTTGTTTCAATATTAAAAAAAGATAGAAACAATATTCTGCTGTACAATGTTTTCTTTTTTTTAGGAAATACTATATACTGAAAAGACATATACTTCCTTGTGCATATTGCCAAAACAAAACAATGTCTTTTGACCTCAATAGGCAAAAAAACCTTTTCTTCATACTTATATCAAATAAAACAGAAATAAATACATTAAAGCTATAATTAAATGGTGATTAACACAAAATGATTGTTTAGGACTAAATCAATCAAAAGCTGAATAACTGTCATAACTAAAATTGTAAACGAAACCATTAATAAAATAATAAAGACAACAAATTTACTATATGAACAACAAATGTGTTGCTTGAAGTGAAGTGTAAAATTTCCAGTGCCACCACATATCGTAACAGTTAGTAACCACACAAATGGTAACGTACAGCCGTTCGCGTTTCCTAGTGGCGCGGTTAAGAGCAAGTACATGTATTAGTTGTTCACTCTTTAATTGCATACATATAAACAAAATAAAATGAGATAGATTTTACTATTGTATAGGTAGGCTTGGTACCAAATTAACAAAACTGAGGGCATGAAGCTATAATTTGAATATATAAACTACTGTTCATATGATGATTTCATAAAAGTTTAACGTTCATCCGCAGTTAGATATTGTAGTTTCATGTAAATTACTCTTCATAATGTAAAAAAATGATATTTTTAAAGTTAAAAGTTGCGATGTTTTTGATTCAGAATTAAACTTTTTCTGATAAAACAACCATTTTGTCATCAAAATAGTTTAAAGAGTTAAGGCCATTGTCCGAAAATCAATGTATTGTTATGGAAAATATTTGATCAGTCAGAAACGTATAAAATACACATTGCAGTTGAATTACTGTGATAAACATAACAATTGTTATTTACTAATCAACGTTTACAAATGGCTAATCAGATATTTGCACATTTAAAATAAGGTCTTGTTTATTTTAATAACATTTAATTTCTAATGCTTCCAAAATTTTAGTTCTTTATAATTGTTAATTAATGGTTTGATTCAAAATATGTTTTGCAAAATTTCAATTCTTTGGATGTTTATTTCTAAAAGCGATTCATCTATCTTATTTCAAAATTTCTAATATATTCTTCTATAAATTATATTAACATTTTAAATTGTAAACTTCTGATTATTTTAAAGTGTTAATTTTGTCCTTCTCATTGAATACTAAACGTTTACCTGTTTTAAATGTCCGAATTTTATGAATTATTCCTTTGTAATAACAAAACTAACCCATTTTATTTTTGTATATGTACCTACGCAATTAAAGGGGAACGAGTAATATAAAGAATGTTTCTAAATTCATGCACAAATTACAGGAGGTGATTACTCGTATGAAATTAAGATTTGTCTTTCCTATAACAAAATTTCCTCAGAATAACCCTTTCTGAGATATCACCCTTAAAAGGTGGTGACTAAAATTCAATTTTATTTTTTTTTCTAAAATTTCAGTAAAGCTATAAACTTGATATTCTGTAATTTTCGTGCACTCGCAAAAGATTAACCATGGGTATTTTTTTAATGTTCCGGTTACACATTATACGGGGTGAAAATAGCAACCCTTACTTTATTTCATATCAAAATTTTTTCGTGATTAAGTTTTGTGAAATAAAATTATAACTAAATTTAAAAAATTTTTTTATTCTTAATTTTTTTTCCAAAACCAATAGCTGCAGAGGAAAAAAAACATCATGATTATAATGTTTTCCTTGTTTGTTATACCTTGTTTTTAATTACCAAGTTTTGGAATAGTAGGCTGCTGTCACTTCGACAATTCATTTACCGTGTTTACTTAATGTTTATTCAAATTGAAGTAAGCTAATGTCAAACAGTTGTTGTCACCACCTATTAAGGCGATATCTCAGAAAGGGGTGGGCTGAAGAAATTTTGTTATAGGAAAAGACCCATCTTAATTTCATACGAGCAATCAACTCTTGAATTTTGTCGCATGAATTTTGAAACACCTGCTGTAAACCGCGCCATTATAAACGCGAAAAACTGTACAAATCGTATCATGGACAGTTGGTAACGGCGGAAGTTGGTAACACCGACAGTTCGTCGCTATTACCTTTCGTAACGCCAAGACTTTAATCCTTTGTTTATTCTACTTTCACTAAATTTGAATTTTAATTGTTGTTTGTTGTTTAATTGTTGAATTGACGTGAAACACTACATGTCGCTAGGTCAAAAACTACATCAAATTTTATTAACATTCTCACTCGTTGTTTAAACTTAAAATTCAGTATTAACATTTCATGTTAACAGTTTAGTATACTTATGTAATTACACTGTTCGAATACTAATGAATAAAACTAAAGTATGTCAATAACCTTTATTATAATAAAAAATGTTTCATATTTGTAAATTATGAATATACACTTATTACACAGACACAATTAAAATATGTGCGCTGTATTTCTTAAACATTGCAGGCGCTGTTCAATATTATAATACAGGATGACTCTTACTACACTTATTTGTTTATACTTTAAATATTGAGGCATCCTTTGACCACCTTCATATTGCAAATAATATGTGTGTTGAAAACAAACTTCTGCCAAACTTCCAGCGAGGAATTTCCACATTGAAATAAAGATTGTAAGCAATAATGGAAACCATTGGTAGTCTCAGTTCATTAATCCCTAATGAATGTATTTTCGAAATATTGTAAAATTCCTGCGACTTCTAGGTATGCATCAGTAGCTTCTTCAACAGGAAGTAAACGATATTGAAGTTAGAATTTTAACGCATATTGATAAATTTTCTATATTTGAATAAAATTCACGTTTTAAACCAACTTCCCTAACTTTGACTACTGATTGATTCAAATGAAAAAACACACTTTCGTTTTAATTCCGGGAAACTTGATTTGAAAAGCAGTGATTGCTGCCTTTTCAAAATCAAGTAGGTAAGATTCAGGATTTAGAA
Source organism: Abscondita cerata (assembly GCA_030710515.1). Lineage (NCBI taxonomy): Eukaryota > Metazoa > Arthropoda > Insecta > Coleoptera > Lampyridae > Abscondita > Abscondita cerata. The sequence continues at coordinate 147,201 of JALBCR010001386.1, read as the reverse complement.
TTGAAGTCGATTTTTAATATACGTAGAAACCTTCGATTAAATCCTCAGTCTTATTTGTCAGTAACGCAAAAACACATTAACATGCTACACCATCAAGTTGAGCATAGATACTGTAAAGCTAGAAAAATATTTCAGGTACAACTTTGAAAGTTCTGTCCGCTAACCAATTTTGATGTTCCAATAATAAGTTTAATAACGTTTCATGTCCAAATAGCAATATCCTATGAAGATCATCAGATCCACTGTCACGTAATAGTAAGTTCCTATATTTCAGAGGAATAAAAAAATTCAAGCTGTTTGGAATAGCAGGCACAGCAACTCTTTTTCCTTGTTTAGCACGCTGAAGAGTTCTTAATATTGAGATTTTCTTTGAGAGTATTATTTTGACACTCTCATTTGCTTCAAGTAGTTTTTCAATATAGACAAGTTTAGGTGTTGCTCCAGGAGTTTTCATATTGGCTTTCATTTCATTAACAATTTTCTTGCATCTGCTGCAAAAGGTTGCACAATATGCACAATGCACAATTACAGATTCCGTTACAGATTTTAGACAAACAAAATTTTGGTACATAAGAGTACGTTTTCCAAGCGAACTAAAACCATACGTAAGTTCATTTGCCATTTCTTAAATTCCGAAACTCTAGATAACTCGTTACGAAAATAATCACATATGTCCTAAAAAACGAAGTGGTTATTTTTCTGTGAATGTGTGGTTGGGTTAGCGCGCGGGGTCCAGGAGTTTGTTGGGCTATCGATGGACGTCTTGATTCTGCTGCGTATTTAGATATTTTGAAACTATTATGAAACCTTCAGTCGAAGTGTTTTATCCAGACGAAGATTATATTTTCCAACAAGTAAGTATTCTTATTTCACTATACTTTCTCCAAAAAATAGTTCGGGATCTGTTGAATTAACATTTTCATAATGTATTTTTGTTGTTAAAGGACAACGTCCTATTCATACTTCGCGGGTTGTGCGCAATTGGATACGAGAAAATAACTTGGAGCTGTTACCCTGGCCAGCAAAAAGCCCAGATTTTAACATTATCGAAAATGTTTGGGCTCGAATACTTGCTGTTATCCGAAGACAACAAGGGCCAAATTTTATACCAGTAAACCGTAATGCACTAATTGCAGCCATTGATACCGCATGGGAAACGATTAATATTAATTATATTGATACCTTGATAGCGTCAATGAGCAGACGCCTCCAAGAATGTATCAATAATAATGGAGGTCACACCCATTATTGATTTCTTATATTTATTTATATAGTAATACCTTTATTTAAAAAAAAGTTTTCATTTAATTTTAAACTATAACTTGGTATCTTAATTATAATTATGTAATAAATTCTTGTCAAAAAACTAAATATATACGTTGACAATAAGAATTGCCTTAGTTTTTATTTTCACTTTTATATTAACTACAGAAAAAATGAAACGTCATAAAATATACATTTTGTAAGGACTAAATATTATGAATAGAGAGTTTAATGATTTTTTTAATAACTTACAATAATTAGTAGGTTAGATTTATTTAAAAATAAGTAATAATCAGTCAACCCAAATAACCATGTTTAGTTTTTGATTTAATTTAAAAGTTATTGCTTGTAGACGTTTTTTAAATCAAAATTATTTCTAATTTTATTTTGTAAACATTTCCTAAACAAAATTTTGATTCGATAATTAATCGAGCTATGGTGTTTAATTAGCGATACCTTCAAATATATTCTTTAAAGAAAAAAGTAAGCAACGTAAATTACCTATTTTCTAAAACGTGCTTAGTGTAATGATTCATTCTACAGTCCTTCTATAAGATAACCCCTGCTGAGACTACCTGCTGTTAGAATTGTAAATGATACCCTTAAGCCCGCTTCACAATGTGCAAACTTTTGTTTACAGAAATTGTGGTGTCCAAGTTTTAAATTTCATGAGTGTACATCCGTGGATTTAAATAAAGTCCACGCGCTCATAAACAACCAGAGCATTTGGACATGTCATAAAGTACTTAATGGTGCAGGTAAATGTTTACAATTTTAAGCGACTACTTAATCCTCTAATGCGTTTACCACGGTTGGGTTTATATTGCACGTATTTAAAAAATATAATTAACGAGCATTGTTAGTGGTAATAGGTATTTCCGGAAAAGATTAATGTTGTAATTTCTATACATACTTAATTCAAAATTTTTTGTTTTCAATGATATTACATTAACTTAATTCAATCCACTTTTTTATTTGAGTTTGATCTTCAAATATAACAATTTTATTTTTGGAAAAACTGATTTAGACATGAAGTCAATTAATGATGAAACAATTAATATAAAACTACATCGTTTGAATTATATCAAATTTTTTTGTAAATTTTACGAATTCTCATTAAATAGATTACATCTAAAAGTCATTTCTTTTTGTCACTTAAAATTTGTCATTTTGAAGAATAAATTAGAAAAAAATTTAAAATTGGTTGGTCCAGTCAAAAGTTATTGCGTCTTGAAAATGAGTGAAAATAAGGAACAAATTCGATACATTAGTTATTTTATTTCAAAAAATAAAAAGAAAGCTACACAGTATCAAAAAAAAAACAGCTTCCGTGAATGGTTCGCTCGGTTTTGTGCTAAAAACTTTGATGTCAAAACGCACTTCGCTCTGGTCGACCAATCACAGAAAAAGTCGAGGAAATCAAGGAAAAGGTTGAACAAACCGGCACATAAGCAGTTATGACAAGTATCTAAGAATTAGTCAGAACAGTTGAAATCATTGGAAAGGCAGAATACAAAAAGCTCGATGTTTGGGAGCCAAGTGATTTAACGGAAAGAAATTTAATTAACCAATTTCCATCTGTGAATCTTTACTGAAATGAAATGAAAACGAACCATTTCTGAAACGCATGATCACCGGCAATGAAAAGTGGATCACTACGACAGTAATAAGACAATAATGGACGAAAAGAATAAAGCTTCATAAACGGTAGCAAAGCCTAATTGACGACAACAAATGTGATAGTGTGTTCAGTAGAATTTGAAATGAATCGTGCATTATAAGATGCTGCGGCCTAACCCAACGATTAATTATGTACTCTACTGTCAGCAACTGATAAGGATGAAGGAAGCGATTAAAAAAAAGCGGCCAGAATTGATCAACAGAAAAGAATGATACACATCTTTGATGACTCGGTACAAATTAAAACAGCTTGGCTGGAAAGTTCTCATTCATTCACCGTGTAGTCCAGACCTTGCACCGTCAAACTGCCATTTGTTTCGATCCCTGCCGGACCCTATTTATGGCATCAAAAGAAGACTGTGAAAATCACTTGTTCAAGTTTTTGGCAAAAGAAACAAGATCTTCTAAAAATGCAAAATTATGGCAAAAAGTTGTCGAATAAAACGGCACATATTTGATTGAATAAAATTTGTTCCAAATATAAAAAAATTGTTTGAATTTTGCTTAAAAATCGATGGAAAAATGTTTAGGTTACTGCGGTATTTATTTATTATTTATTGGTATGGTAGATTTTTAATATTGTATTGTGATCATCTTTAGTGCGTGTATGCTACTGTACAGAAGTACTTGGCTTGTATATTGGCACGATTGTTTTGCATTTGAAGTTATCGCTTTGTTGACGTGTTACCATATTTACTTGACATTGAACCATGAAAAAGATTTCTGTTTTCGTTTTCTTTCGAGTGCCGATAGATGGCAGCCATCATTTGGTCTTCTCATTTGGTACACGATTGTACTTCCGCTACGATCCGATGCATCATTTGCTTTCCCGAAGTCGTGGTTGTCGAACTGTATAAACTCTGTGCTACGTTTTAGCACGTTCAGGTAATTAATCCGTAACTATCTTTTACATCCGTAGTAATATTTCAATTATTTTGGTTTGTATCGTTATTCAAATATACCTAATTCCGGCTAAAAACTAAGTCAAAATTTGTTCTATGGTAGTTTCGAAATTTGGAAGCAAACTTTTCTACACGAAATACTTATACTTCTACGACACCTGTACTTCTTTGTTCCGGCTAGTTCGAAAGGCAAACCATTCAGTAGACATGAAAGTGTTGCTGTCAACCATTGTAATTTTGGTGGAGAAAAACCTCTACAACACGTTGCTTTGATGATAAATCATTCGTCGTTCTCTATTTCGGTTATCGACAAGCTGCTAAAGAACCTACGAACGCTTACTTTCATACAGGTACCCTGTCTTTTTGTTTATTTGGGGGTAAAAGAAACATCAACTCTTCATTGCGACTTCTCGTGTATATAAACTGTATGAAGACGTAGAATTAAGTTTAGCGTCTTACGTCAGCGCAACTGCAATTTAAAGAAAAGCGCTCCTGGTCTACTAAATTATAGCGTAAAACATCGCAATAACGCTTGTGATAATTTTTAATTGATTCAAAATATAACCGTTTATTATATGTTCCGTTGAACTTGTTGTCTTTATTACAATTAGATTTTTAACGTTACGTCGGCTCTCTGATTCGCGCCTACAGTAGTCTCTTAATTAATTCGAATCAGTGACGTCCGAGTAATATCACGTATATTAAACACGAAATAACTAAGTACGACAATTTGCGTATATACAATTATTTTTCTAACTCACGACGCTCTACGACAAATTGATTATTCGGGCAAATACAAAATTGTCTTTCTGGAATTTTATTTAACAAATAACGGTCAACCAAATCTAATAGTAAAACTTGCTCATTTCCCATTTTGTATTTGTTTTTCCTGTAACAGACGGTATTTCACACAACAATCAATTGCCGTTACAGTTAACTGTTGACATTTCTTAATTTAAAACTAATCCTAAATACTTTTGGACAAATGTAAAGCATTTTCTTTGCTTTCAACATTTTATTTATAAAGCTATTGACGAGAACAGCTCAGTTGGAAGGTATTTTACACTGATTTTGCAAAAAGCGTGTGATAGTGTTAACCATAAGATATTAATTAATAAATCAGCTAACATTGGTTTCATGTACCGTTATTCTCTTGGATTACAAGTTACCTTTCCAATCGCTCCTAAGTAGTTCAATACAAAGAGTTTTTCTTTTACTATATCAGCCCACACTGGCGTTCCTCAAAACTCTCATCTTGCTCCATTGATGTTCTTGATATTTATTAATGATATTAAAGAAGTTTTTCAACACGCGGATATACTGTTGTTTACCGATAATGTAAAAACCTTACAAATATTGTGATCTTCAACATGATTTGAATTATATCTAAAAGCAATTAGAGTGTTAGGTTTTATTTGTAGATACTCCATGCATATTCTTACTCTGGATTAAATAAAGCTGTTATATATTTCACTCGTTCGATCTCAGTTAGAATACTGCTGTGGAATCTGGTCATCCTAATCATTCAACTCTTATTACTAAGATAGAAAAAGTACAACACCGTTTCCTTAGATATATTTCATATAAATCAGGACTCTCACTTCAAAATTTGGTTCAAATTCTTTCATTGATTGATATTAATACTTTAAACGCCCCAAGATTATTTCTAGACCAATTATTCTTACATAAGATAATTAACGGATTTCAAATTGCTCGTTTCTTTTATAACAAATAAGCGTTAACGTCCCTAGTAAAAAATCTACGAAATAATAAACAGCTCTATTTAAATGCTACTAATAGTAAATCTAACTTTCATCAAAAGTCTCCCATCTTAAGGTTAATGAAGACAGCAAATTCTTACTCTAAAATAAACTTTTTGATTGTGTCTGAATTTAAACTACACCTCAAAAAGAGAATTATCAAATTTTGATGCATCGTTTTATAAAAACTATTATTAATCAATAAATAACGTATGAAATTATGTAAACAACAACTGATTCAAAGTGCAAGACAGTATTGCAACATCGCGAACATTAATTTTACATATTAGCAGCATAAAAAATGTCCCACTTTATTACTAACTTTGACGTCATCCCATTGGTTTCGTAAACGAAGTTTACTAATGATTTCTTAAGTTGCTAATTAACGTATCTCAAGAAATAATTTCCATAAACAGGACACGCTTAGTTATCTGCTATATTTCAAACTAAAAATTTTAGATCTTTTTAAGAACAAACGAACCATGAAATTGCGCAGAAGCTTCGCTTCTTGCATATTAAGTTTTCCAGACTCTTATAGTTAATAGGTTTCGCGACGATGTTTTTGTGTCTACGACGAATCATATCTAGAAATTAATTTGATTAAAGATCGATCATTTGCATAAAATGAAAGATCAAAAGCGCTTACTTTATTCGAAAAATTAATTTGATTTTGTTAATCGCTTAAACTGATATTTCTCTGTAATGGTGTCAATGTCGGTCGACAGAGCTTACGTTTAATATGGTAGATTAATTACTACCTAGATTATGCCGACCCATTCAATTATCGTATATAATAGATGGTAAAGTTGCCCCTTTCTACATGAATTAACAAATATACATAGTAAAATCGTTTGCTTTGCTAACAAATCGTATCTACTTTTATTCAGAACGTCCAAATTAAATTACCATAAACAGAGTAAAAATATGTAGAAGAATACTAATAATAACAGTTAAAAAGGAAATGTAAAGATATAATACGTTTATAAAAAACAAAAGTTCAATAAAAAAACCATTCGTGAAAATTAATTAATGTAATTGTTGGTAACTCTGTTTATTGTTAGTTACCTTCAGTTTAAATCAAACGCTATAATTTAACTTTTTCGCATTTAAAGAATATAAATCAATTCATAAATTGTTTCTTAGACGTAAATTTAATACCTACTTACAATTACTGTACGATCGCAACCATTACTTTATTGAGGTTAATTTTTGCCGATTATGTTCATAATAACAAAACATACGTATTTGCTTTAATTAATTTTTATTTTATGCAATTGAACGTCAATTCAAATTATGACGTTTGAATTATTGTGTAATATTTTCGACGGCAGGTATTTGTAAGGATGAGATAATTGCAGTCAAAAGTTTTACAAACATCAAAACTCCTTCATAATTTTCGTGCAAAATGTAAATGTTCAAACTTCTTTAATTATATGCCCTTCGTGCATATTTTAAACAATGTAATTGTAACATTACTTCATTACGTCGGAAAATGTGTAATGAAGTTTTTTCAAACAATATATGAATCTACCAATAACAATTTTGTGAGATTTTCCTTCTGAAAAAATTACACAATGATCCTTTTTGTTATATGAATAATGCAGTGATTAACAGAAATTCTAGCAACGCTTGCAAAGAATTTTTTAATAAAATTTCAGAAACATCATAATTACTATTTTCCTCTACTATAATTTTATGTCCAAAACGACTGTGAAATATTTCAACTAACAAAGTAGGGGTATTTTTTGTAAAGTAATTAGAATTAGAATACCAAATTCGGATAACATATTACGTTCAATTTATAGAATTAAGTACTAGTTTGTACATATTGTAGATATGTAGTAGTATATGAAGTAATTTGTTATACAGGATGTTAATTAGTATTAAGCACTTGTACAAACTTCAAATGGCGAATCTTTCACAAATTTGAAGATAAAAATATTTTATAAAAATGAATTAATAATAACATCGATAATAACTTTATTATAGTTATGACGAAAATCATTATAAAAGTTTTTTTTAATTACAATACGCTTTAAATACTCACATTACCAAATTAATTTGTTCTCATTTATCTATCTAACAAAATATGTTGCTAAATTATGCTCAAATTGTATCAGAAAGATAATTAATTTTGAATTTAACATAGAAAACGCTTATGTCAACTTTTCCGTGGGTATGTACATGCAGCATCAACGATTAATGTTGGAGGTAATATTTTTTTGCTTTCCTGGTTACTCATGTTAATCAAATGACCAATTTCTTTTAATCTTGAAGTCATTCAAACGTTCTTCAAGTGGTTATCAAAAAAATTAACAAATAAGTCAGTGGTACTAAAACATGTTGTTAATTGTACTATTGTTATTTAATTTTTATGACCGGAAGGAAGATAGCAATAACTTTCAGCAATAGATTTTGCTACTTTAACACCGGACCGATATATAAGAGGGCGGCGTTGCACGGTATTCGTCGCTATTTTTCATTTTAATAATTGTTATTGAAGTAAATAAGCATTATTAAATACATTTAAACTTAAAAAAAAAAGATTATTTAATTAAAAAAATTAATCATTGATTTCGCGAAGAGCATTATGCTCTAGACTACGGCGTGCATATCACTTCATGTGTAGTAGAACAAATGGTGGTAAATTTTTTTCTAAAGTGATCTTTAAAGTGAGAAATTAGAAAAACTGTAAATAGACTAGAGCATAATAAGGCTCCTCGCAAAATCAACGATTAATTTTTTTTATTTAAATAATCTTTTCTATTATATTTAAATCTATTTATTAATGCTTTTTTACTTCAATAACAATTATTAAAATGAAGATATAGCGACGGGTATTGTGAAACGTCGCGTTCTCATACATCGGTCCGATGTTAGAGTTTGCATAATCTATTGCTGAAAGTTATTGCTAACTTCTCCCCGGTATTTATAAATGTATTTTTCTATTTTGGGTCGATTACAGAGCTATAAAAGCACCCAAATGAGTTCTTTATAGAAATTTGAGTTTTTTTATATAAATAGAACAATTTTTATTCCGACGGTGGTAACACTGATAACGTCAAGATGTCATTACGTTCGGTGTGCATTAATTTAAATCGTAATTAAAGTTCAGTAGATTTATTTATCTACTTATTTTGTTTCCACCCATTTTTTAAAATAAAACATACGATAAATGTACTAATTAAACTTAAACTAGCACATAAACCAAAATTTATTGAAAATATTGCCACCTTAGCAATTACACTTCAAAATTCTTTAAATTTAAAAACTCGTGAAATTTTATTTTAAAATCAATCTGAAAAGCCCAAAATAAAAAAATAGTATAAAGAATTCGTTTCAGAAGACATTTTAGCGACTCGTACTTCGAAACCCCGCTTCGCGGCTCGTTTTCAAACCCGTACTCGTCTTATAAGATGCGTCTTCTGAAACTAGTTCTTTAATATACTATTATAAGATTGTATGAAACGTTAATACTTTAAGAAATTAATAAAGTTCAACATCAGAATGAAACTTCAAGTGAAATATTGATGTAAAATAAACAAATTTATAAATTTTGAAAAAACATCACTTGAACATGAATGATTTCCCCCTGGTTCAACTTTTCAGCTTTAATGATCGAATGGGGTACATCGTTAAAACATTGACATCCTCTCAATAAATGTTGCGACATCTAGTGTCGACTTGTGTTAACGTAAAACTTACGAACATGCATTTGAATTAAGGTAACTTCGTCGTCCATGGGTTATTTCTTAAATCTTTAAATTTTCTCACTTTTAAGTTTCTCGTACCCTACATCATCAGGTTTCCATGTGATTTACAATTAAAGATAGCATTAACTAAGTGTGTTTTTAGGATTTTCTAAAGTTTTCCAAAATTATTCCACCAACCTGAGGTTTACAAAAAGTTCCGTTCGTGATTGCAGAAATGCACAGTTATTCTGTAACTCTCACATTCAAAAATGCTAGATATTTGTAGTTTAAGCCAGACTCACAATAAACTGTTCTTTTCACATGCACACACAAAGGTTTCTTATACTTCCCCAAACACAAACAATCCAATAAGCACAAAAACAATGCTTCTAAAATTCATAAAATTTCAATTTCAATAACATCTCAATCTACCGGCGATTCACTTTAGTGATAGGAACCTAATATTTTTTATTTTAAGAAAAATGGCACCCTGTGTATGTTTGTAAGGCATTTTTTTTCTTCATATAAAAGAGCTGAGATACATATTTATGGTTTTTTTTTATTTTCTCTTGGAAGGGAACATTGTTATTTGAGCACTTTTGCTGAAGAAAACTGAAGAAAATAGAAAATAATAGTTTTCTGTAATCACTTTTCGAAAATCCGACAAAATATTGCGAAAGCCATTTGGTCTACTTGACAGAAATTGCCTCTTCCCTATCAAATAGGTCAATTTAAAACATAGTATGCAATCAAAAGATTCATTAAACTTTCAAAAGTGAATACAATAACAACAAATATCTTGTGATACCTACCATTTACTAAATAGTATGAAATGTATCTGATACTTCACATATCATATAATCATTTAATTAGATTTTTAAAATAATAGAAAATAGTTTGAGTTTAAAAGAGGAGAGGCGAGAGTACTGCTAAGAGTTCACGGACGAATACCGTTATGTATTTTATTCGTGATAAATGTAAAAACAAAATTAAAAACATCGAAAAGATCAAAATTTTATAATAAACCGTTTAAATGTAGGTGCATTTGCGAAACATGATTAGCAACGACGATTTCTCCATTTTATTATTGCAATGATTAATTATGTGATTTCTTAATAACACTTTACAGTGATAAGTCCGTTTTTTCCATTTTACGGGACTAAAACGGGGCCGTAAACACCAATTGTTGTTATCCCCTCGTTTCACTAGAACATCCAGGAAGGGAAGCTCCTTATTCTCTTCTGTCTCCATTGTAAACTTATACAGCCATGGGATCACCATTATCACCGGTTATTGCGAATATCTATATGGAAGCATTCGAGCAAGAAGCCATTCAATCCAGCAAACAGAAACCGAAATGCTGGTTCAGATACGTGGACGATACCTTTGTCATATGGCCTCATGGGAAAGAAGCACTTACTGTATTTCTTAACCACCTCAACACTCAGCACGAAAAATCAAGTTTACAATGGAGACAGAAGAGAATAAGGAGCTTCCTTTCCTGGATGTTCTAGTGAAACGAGGGGATAACAACAAGTTGGCTCATAGTGTATATCGTAAAAAGACACACACCAACCGATACCTCCATGCCACATCACACCATCATCCACAGCAGAAGCGGTCTCTAATCAAAACTTTATTGCATAGAGCTAACAAGATTCCTGACGAGGTTCACAAGGCAGAAGAACTTCGACACGTCCAACAAGCCCTAATGAAGAACGGCTATACCAGAAAAGAAATAAGAGCCGCCTGTCGCAGGAAATCCGAAAAGAGAAGGAACAGGTCACCACCTACGCTCGTTTGCCATTCATTGCTGGAGTAACTGACAAATTAAGAAAATCATTGGAGAAGAAGAATATCGGTGTCAGGTTTGGAACGGTTAGAAAAATCCAGAAACTACTACCTTCTAATAAAGATAACCTGCCGAAACTCTCAACAAAAGGGGTCTACCAAATTGATTGTTCATGTGGAAAGGTCTACATTGGTCAAACCGGACGCAACATAAAATGTAGATTAAAAGAACATCACCGAGACGCCAAGTCCAGAGCGGTAGATAAATCAGCAATCGCAGAACATCTACACGAAAAGGAAAACACATCATCAACTTTGAGGAAGCTAAAGTTCTATCAAGGACTAACAACTACTATCCAAGGATAATCAGAGAATCCTTAGAAATTATGAAAAATAAAAACAACTTCAATCGAGAAGATGGTTACCGATTAAGCAACACGTGAAACTAACTCTTCACAAAAACAAAGAAAACAAATGTCGCCACAAAATTAGTCGATACCAAACAGAAGATCAACCAACCATCAAAAACCAACCACCCGTCACTGATCGACATCAACCAACCGTAGCGGAACATAGGTATATAACAAGGAGCAGAAGACAACAACACCAGTCTTTAGAGTAACTTCTGAAGAAGCTAACAGCATGGTTAGCGAAACGTCAAACAGAGAACGTAGGAAGGAAGGACGAACACGGCTCAACCCGATAGATAATAATCTTACATTTTTATATACAATTTAATGGAGTACTCAATTTATTCTAGCATAATTCGTTATCGAGTTACAGACCAAACATGCATTTTTTTAAATTGTTGGCCACATTATTAGATTGATTAGAGATTTTTTTTAGCTTTCTGAAAATATATGATTTTATACATTTATCTCGGCAAATTAAACGATTTTTTGAAAAACATCTCTTGATGAAAGTCACCTATGAACCTTTGTTTACTGCGTGAATTCGTTTTAGTTTTTTGACACTTCACGCAGTTTCTTATAAATAAATGGCCAAAAGTTATTAATTTCAGTAATTAATTATTATTATTATACCTTTTTTTATAATGGCTTGTAGTTTGATAAAAACTTCCAAATTAACTCAAAAACACGAATGCCTACAGTTTTATTGAGAAATATAGACCTGATACTGATGAAAAATAAGAGCGCCTATAAAACAAGTAATTTTTAACAAATTTTTTTATCGAAAATATTAACATATTTTGTTTTAATTATACACGTTCAAACGCTTCTTTTATAATATAAATATTTGTCAAAATTTGTTTCCTTTCTATCGTGTCTGTAATTTTAATACGGCCATATTTGCGACCCATCATAACCTGTAGCTGAGTTATTTTATTAAATGACAATAACAAAAGCATGACTTCAGAGGCAACTATTCAAACCCAATACCTTAAAGTAGTTAAATGAGTACTAATAACGTTATAATTGATAGATATAAAACTATGTAGTAACTAATACATACTTATTAGTTGATATTAGGTAGAATTCTGCAGTGACGGTTACACACACCATTTTTGTATTAATAAATACTGGAAGGTCATGTAGCTTAGTAACAAATCCTTCAGTATGCTGAACATATTACTATACAGTTAAAAACTTTATGGTAATTTTAGAAACTAATATTTACAATGGATTAAGTAATAAAGAAAATTTTACTTTTTTGGTCGCAAACATTGCGTAGCGTTACCTGAAATTGACTATTTAAAGTTTCAAACTACTTAAAGTATTGTAGTGGCAACTGTATGTGCTACTTGGGAAAACTACTGACAATAATAATTTGCCATTAGATTTTGAAAGTTTTAATATAAACTGTTTTTTTTAATTAACAGAACATTTTCAGTACGTGAAACTGGCAATTATTTATTATTTATTGAAAAGGATTTTCTTTGTATGAACAAACAATTCATCATTTAGAAACTCTACAAGTTTATTTAGAAATCAATGCAAAAGTTAAATTACCAGAAAACTGATTAGTATGCAACGACGGTTACTCCATTGATGCGGAGCGTACGTGAAACTCTAAAGTTAAAATTTAATTACCGTTTCATAAATTTCTCTTCAATATTTTTTCAAAACATGTCATAAAAATACTGATACGTTTTTAACATGATAAAAAGCACGAACGAAATGTTAATGCAATAAAACGAAATAAAATAGTAACAGTGGTTATGAAACTTCAGTAAGAAAAGCCTTTTTTAGAATTATAAACACAATGTCTAAGTTTTTTTTAAGTATATAAAACAAAGCACCAACCCAATATCATCAAAATAACATTTATCAAATTACAACTTATTTAATAATATGCTTGCATTATTTTATATAAGTCACTCTGTAGTACATACTTCGGGAAGTGTTTATTAGAAAGAAACTTCTTATCCCTTTTCATTGTAATGAATATTTTAGTAATTCCATATCCCATCCGTCACCATTACAATCCATCCGTCACCATTATAATCTTTTGTATAATCGTATGATAAAAAAATTCAATTATGACTGGTAAAGAATGTGAGCAATTTTCTTTTATAATGGATATCATTCGCTGTTTCAAAACGGTTAAAATTTTTCATTTTAAATGTAAATAATATACATGTTATTGAGACAAAGAAAGTCTATTACAGAAATCTTTATCTCAACTAATAAATCTGCAATAATAAAACAATAAACCTTCTTTACAAAAAAAATCCACTTAAAACAACGCTAACATAAAATACAGACTATAAACTGTTTTACTACAAAACTTCTTAAAGAGTAAATACTTTTATGGCAATTGCTAGTCAACAATACAATATCAGTGTTACAACAGCACAAACAAACGTGGCAAATATGTATCGTATTAAACAAACATTCCTCAGCAACGGTTATAGAAGTTATTATTTTACACATTGAAAATGTAATCTAACGAAATTTTTATTAAAAAATAAACATTTGAAAAATCAAATATGCAACTGTAATTTCAAATCAGTGCATAGAAAATTAGATGCCATTGTAAAGGAAAAGATGGTATTCAGCTGCACAAATAAATCGTGATTATTTGCATGTTTTCCAAAAGAGAGGAACCGAAGAGTAAGAGAAGCAATTACCGGGGCTGTGGTTGTTCTTTCGAGCGGTGCCGCCACCCAATAAACACTTCATCATAAATTCACCGCTGTAGAGTACAATAGCTGAAAAATAAAATTAAAATGCTTAGCACTTCCTCGCTTTAATTTAATAAGGCCGGAAACGGTATTGCCACCAGGCTTCAACTAATTACTTTATCAAATGAATCATAAAAGTATGCTTTATTGACATTTTGTTGTTTGATTATTGTTCGCGAAACGGAAATGACAAAATTTATTTCTATATTTTCAACCACCTTCAATATCGACTGGTTGACGGTAATTTAATTTATGTCGTACAATGATGTTTATGAAAATTAATTTAAATTCAAAAGATTTCAGAAAATATCGCTCGTTCTTTAAATTCTAAATAAAGATTATGTAAATAGAAAAAACTAAAACTGAAGGGAAAAATAGTTGCGTATGTATCAGTCCTGAAATGATATTTTTTGTGATCGCACACATATTTATTATTTATGTATCAAAAATCAATACCCATATATATATTTTTCCAGCAAAATTGTATAAAAATAACACGTGTGTAATATGTACTAAGTGACATAGAAAGAAGAACACCCAATAATAATGAATTTATTTGAACATTTTTGGTATACTAGTGTATACGAATTAGATTAGTAAACGATCACAATTTGATCAAAATTAAACTGTTAACTTCTTTAAAAAACTTAATAATGTGTTGCTCCACCACAATGTCTTGTGCACTCATTAACACGTCTGGGCATACTTCTAATGAGGTGATAGATTTCTTCTTGAGGTATCTCATCCCATGCTATCTGTAACTGATGCTGCAAAGCCGCTAGAGTTTGTGCAGGGTGAGGTAAATTGAGTAATCTTCTTCCCATAATATCCCAGACGTGCTCGATGGGCGAAAGATCGGGAGATCTTGGTGGCCAAGGCAACAAAGCAATTTGATTGGCCTCAAAATGAGCCAAAGAAACCCTAGCAACATGAGGTTGTGCGTTGTCTTGTTGGAATGTGCTGTTGGGGATGGTCTGAACATAAGGTACAATATGGGGTCTACGACCTCCTGGATGTAGCGCGCAGCGGTCATGTTACCCCTAATGAAGCCCAAGGGTGATCTACTTCCAATAGCAATAGCTCCCCATACCATAACTCCATGCCTATTCACAGAAAATTGGGGATCTTGTCTTTCACCCTTGCACGACCGTCATGCATACCCAAACAGAATCTGGATTCATCACTAAAGACAATTGAATTCCATTCTTGGTCCCAATTTTCCCGTCCTCTACACCACGCTAGACGATAACGTCGATGCTCTGGAGTCAGTGGTAGCACAAAAAGGGGACGGTATGAAAAGAGCCCAAAGGTTCTTATCCTTCTATAAACGGTTCGCATCCCAATCGGTCTTCCATGTTCTTCAAACCACTGGTCCACAATCGCCCGTGTAGAAGAGAAGCGGGACCGCCAATAGTCTAAGACGGCGATCTTCGCGTTCTGTGGTTCTTCGACGACGTCCTGTACCTCTCGCTCTTCGTGTACGGCCCTCTTGGTTCCATGCCCGAACACAGACTGCCACAGTGTTTAAACTCCGTTGCGTTCTAGCGGCTATATCTCTCATAGACAAACCAGCCTCACGCAATCCCACAATTCTACCCCTATCAAACTCGCTTAATTGCCGAAAATTATGGCGTTTTCGCACTGGAGGCATTGTGATTGAATTAAAGAAGCTCTTTGAAATGCAATTTAAATCGCTTAAATGACAACTGTACTTACAAATGCTTAATTCATTGTTTTAGGGCTACTTAATCGTAAGTGTTTTTGAATAAGGTTAACAAAACAACCGCTAGGGCAATATGGCTGAATAACTGATCGTTTTTTATCTTAATATAAACAAATATATTCCCAAAAAAAATTTACAAAATATTCATTATTACTGGGTGTTCTTCTTTCTATGTCACTTAGTATATATTATGTATTTAATACAGAAAGTTCGATTAGATACTACGTTATTTTAATTTAGATGTACCCGCACTAACTTTCTCGCATCTAGACTTAATAACATAATGTATTGACATATACCAATTTTAATTGAACTTTGAAGGAAAATTTACCCTGCAGTTATTTTACCAAAATCCCTTAAAAAACAACAAAATTTTATAGAAAACTGTTGAAGTTGATTTCAAGTAATCCAAATTGATTTAATCAAATTTAGAGGTTCAAATTCGCCAAAAAGTTTATGGTATTTTGCCGTAATTTATTGTCCAAATGACTAATATTATTTGTTTAATATAATTTAATATTTGTTCCAGTCTTTATTTGAAAAAACTAAAATTTAAGAGATTAAACTCTCCCTTAATTGAGTTTTTTCTGGAAAAAAGACGATGGTTATTTTGTAAACATTGTAAAGTACTAATCATTAGAACCGTTTCAATTTTGCACACCTAATTTAAAGGGTAGAAAAATGAAAAATACTTTTAAATTGTTTATTAAATAATAATCCATTCTCTACCGCACTGTAGAACTAGTTTTGGGAATTTGTCTATGCTATATCTATAATATTTATTTATATATAAGGCTATGTTAAACATTTTGTTCAAGTTTTTCAGCTGATTTCGTGCATGCATTTAATTCGTGTAAATTCTACATGACAGATCTTTCGATTTATGCCCAATTTCCTATTTAATTGTTATTAACAGTGGAACAAAATATATAAGAACGTCCGTATTAATTATCCATAAGAAATATGCAGGGAGTGTGGCCTATGTAGCAGAAAATGTATTCACTTTTTCACCGCTCGTTGTAATAGAACTCCCACCAACCCTTCCAGTTATTTATCGTAAACTTCTTCTGTATTCTTTTCGTCTCGTGTTGCACGTGCGTTTGAAGGTGACAATTCCCCTGGCCTAATGGGCCACCCTGTATAACTGTATCTGTTACCTCAGTATAGTTTGTATTGTTATCATGTACTTAAGCTGAAATAAAGTAATTTCCTAATTTTATAATTTTGTAGGTTCGTAGAAAAAGTATAGTATGCAATTCATTTTATAATCTTTTCTAGATACTCGTTTATTTAACTCTCGTTCCGCTACCTTTCGCTCATCTCTAAATAAAACTTGTATCTAAAATGCCGTTTATAAAACTTGTAGCATAATATACTATTATACCTAACACATATATTAAAAATTTGAATTTAGAAAAGAATATTGAGTCCATTATTTATGTATTGGTTGTATTTATATTTTATTAATAAAACTCCGAGCAATTTCCAATACTATTATTTTATTTACTTGGCTAGTTTCACTCAAATAACTTAATTAGTTATTAATTAATTAATTATTATTATGACTTAAAAGTTATTTGAATTGGAAACTAGTCAAGTAAATAAAATAAAAAGACAGTATTAGAAATTGCTTAGAGTTTTATTAATAAAATATAAAAATTTGAAGTTTAAATTTAGATTTTTTTTAGTAATTATCAAAAATAGGGATATCGACCCGAGCTAGGTCATTGAATTTTAGCATTTCAACAGTCCAATAATGTGTATTTCCAATTTAATAATTCATTTAAATGATTAAAAATGCAATTGTTAGTAAAAATGGTCATATAAGTTTAAAAACGTCCAAAGACACCCTACATATTTTATACCGATAATCGGTGTATCAAAATACATCCAAGTTAAAAAATATCTCACATATACATAACTGTTATAGCATATAAAACACTAATTTAATTTCAAGCAATAATGTGTGCACATCATAGTGAATTTATCTACACACCCTAGTGATACGCAAAGCCAATAAAAGCAAAGTAGTGGTACTGCCTCCTTTGCTTCCTTATTTTCACCCGCGACTCTCCTGCGAAACTAAGCGAGTGGAACAGTTCAGCCTTAATATTAAATTTGAATCAAACAGTTTTATTGGTCTGACCTCTACGACAGAGTACATACATAATAAGCGAGGTAGGCTGCTGTACCTCAGAAACCACTCATCGTATCGACTTACGGTAATAAATAATATTATACAGGGTGAGTTTTTAAGACGGGATAGCTTGATTACTCCTATGTTTATAAAGTATGATTTTTGTTATAGCATATGTATTATTATAGTAGTAGTAAATGAAATGGTGAATAAGATTTAATAATAATATATAGGGCGTGCAATTTAAATTTTTAAAGTTATGGAGGTTTGAAATGTAACAAAGTTAAAAAAGCATAATCTTTTCACATAAATATGGGTGTTTTTATGATAACAACTTACTTTGAAGTATTGTCTAATAATGTACCAAATCTCAATTCGATATAATAAAAGGCAAGTTTTTATAACTTCTTAAAGAAGTTACTGCGAAGCCTATTTAATGAAGAAAAATAAAATAACTTTTAAACGACTTAACTAAATGTTAAAAATAAAACATATTTGAAAAGCTTAGATTATTATTTATCTAAATATGTACAAATATATACATATTTCCAAAAAAATTAGTTCAGAACCACCCTGTATAAACAATACACCCTGTATATAACAAACAAAAATTTGAAAACTGCGCCTCAGACTGTTTACAACGCCGTTTGGATAATTTTGATATCTTTAAAAACATAGGAGTAATCAGGCTATCCCTCTTAAAAACTCACCCTGTATAATAAAAGTAGTCAAGAGAAAATGCTGGAAATTATTTTCGAGTTACTAAAATCGTAACCAGGGGGCGTAATTGCTATCTTTAATTTTAAAACTCGTTTTCTGAAAAACATTTTCTCACATTAATGATAGTTATAGTAGATGCTGTTTTAAAGCTGAAACAAATTCAAATCTTTTTTGTTTAATACTATTTGGTATATCTATAAAAGGAAAGTGGTGGGAGGTACTCGGACGTATCGGAAATAAATGCCGACAACTCCAAAAAGTTTAACATATTTTAATAAACTTAGTGTCGTGAGCTTTTCCTAAGCTGTCAATCGTGCTATGAGTGATGCGATTGCAATTACTTATCTTGTCATCAGATAATGTTTTCTGACAATTGCAAAGGAAATTATTTTCTCGATAAAAATTAAATGTAATGATATGATTTTTTGGTCATTATACAGGGTGTTAGGTAAACATGCGGCAAAAAATCAATGGGGTTTTCCTTGGCCTAATCTAAGAATATTTTGTCCTATGATGATTTCCTAAACACCTCTTTATTTCGAAGATACAGGGTGAACAAAATGTGCCACAGTAACAATATTAATGTAAATAAAAGTATGGCGTACGCCAATGAGTTTGTCAAGTAAAAAAATTAAGTGACGTTTAGCTGTTTGATGTGTCACATTTGTTTAAAGTGAGTGACGTTTAGGTCTTTTACGTGTCTTTAATAGTTAGTGAAGTCCGCTATTATGGCTGGAGGAAGTCATTTCGAACATTTATTGTAGATTGATCAACTTTACATTTATTTTTGATATTAAATATTGTTACTGTCGCAAATTTTGTTCACCCTGTATCTTCGAAATAAAGAGGTGTTTAGGAAATCATCATAGGACAAAATATTCTTAGATTACGCCAAGGAAAACCCCCTTCAATTTTTGCCGCATGTTTACCTAACACCCTGTATAGACAACTAAGATCCCAGCAACCCAGTGAAAACCGCAACTCAGTATCTTATGCTAAAATAATGAATAAAAAATTTCAAATTTAAAAAGTTGAATTTGGAAAAGCGGGTATTCTTTATATAAGGCCTTTAAGCCTACAATGTCGGTAAAATCCGTGCTCAACGATCCGCAGTTTGAATTTCCAGTTACTTTATTAAATTTCAACAAGTGACATTATGACAAGAGATTCCATTGACATCTTCAAAAAATTTTAAATAAAATCTTTGACACATCTCGTCGAGCCTCTCTCCTTGTTTTCAATTTCTTTTAAAAATGTAAATGTAATTAATAATGCTATTTAGATCAGTTAATCATCATCAACAATTCTATAGTATTCCTTACTATGAAATAGTACTAACCATAAATGGAAGCTATTTTGCATGATATTGCGTGGAACTATATTCCACTTGCATCAGTCATATACAGGGTAATTTATACCACGAGCGAAAAATGAAAATATGTGTTCACAGCTTGATTCTAAGCAAAAATGCGAAATAATTTTTTTTCCAATCGGCCTTTGTTTTCGAGATATCGAGGTTCAAACTTTTAAAAGACCTGGTCTCAAGTTTCACACAAAAATATTAGTAGACAATATGAAAACTTTATTTAAAAACCTTGTAACTATAACACAAATAAGAACCAATACCTTAACTTACAAATTATGTTCGAAAAGTCCACCACCAGCTGCGATGCAAGCCTGGCAACGTAAAACCACTGAGGTATACACTGCAGCAAAGTCTTGTTGATTTTCAACTTCAAATGCAGCATTCACAATTCTGTCGTGTAATTGTTCTTCATTGCGAATTTTCTCTGCATACACTAGTTGTTTTACGTTGCCCCAGAAGAAAAAATCCATGGATTTAGATCTGGCGCCTGAACTGGACCGCGCCTACCTATCCACCTTCCATTAAAATGGTTATCTAACCATTCTACAACAATCCTTGCAGCATGTGGTGACACGTTGCGCAACGACGACTTTCTAAAAATCTAAAGCATTGCCGTTGCAAAAGCCGTAAACAAAAATAATGTCGGCATATTCTTCGTTCCTGAACTGCATTCTGGACTAAATTTTTAAGACTAACAATTACAAACACTACCCAAATGTGAAACTGTCAATAACTAATAAATAAGTTTTTTGTTTCAAAATACTTTATATTAGTTTTTGTAAAACTTAAAATCGTATAAGCAAAATGTGTGTCTTACGACATCTCGTGTAAAAGCATTGACACGTATGATTAGTATAAACTAAGAAAAATGCCAACAGTTAATTGTAACGACATATGTGCGTTTAACGTGCATAGCGCTATTTAAGCAACAGCTTTAATGCTTGAAACGCACGTGTGTCGATAAAGCCAAGTAAAAACTTGTACAGAAGCATAACACGCAACTAAAGAACACCTGATGCCGCATTTCGATCTTATTATGAGCTCATCAGAGGTGTATACTTAAGTGCGGTATACAACTGTACAAGACGGCGGTTGGTCTTTTAAACTCTCGTGGAGCAATGAACATAAGCAAAATGTGTGTCTTACGACATCTCGTGTAAAAGCATTGACACGTATGATTAGTATAAACTAAGAAAAATGCCAACAGTTAATTGTAACGACATGTGTGCGTTTAACGTGCATAGCGCTATTTAAGCAACAGCTTTAATGCTTGAAACGCACGTGTGTCGATAAAATGTAATATGTACCTCGGGACTAAAGTTCTTTTCATGACTCACGTGTTTTTTTGGCCTCGGCTATCGCCTCTGCAACTAAAACACATTCGTCATAAATAACTATTTTTAAAACTATTTTACAAATTTTTCTTACCGTCGTTACATTTGCACAGGTCACACATTCAAATTTAAAATAACGTTCCTTCAATTTATATAATCAGGGTGTCCAAAAATTAAGTAAACACCATATATTTCTGTAGTCTGTTGTAAGCTGGAACTAATTACCTTTCAATTGGTGTAATAGTTACCTACCCCTAAACACCAATAGTTTTCGAGAAATTAGCCATTTACAAGTAAAAATAAACATATAGGTTTCACTAAGTGCACCCAGTAGTTTAAATATCACAAACCAAAATGGTATAAATTAACCGGATACAAGATACAAATGAAGCCAAGAAAAATCATGTAATATAACTAGACGGTGATGTAGAGAAAAAGCATTAAGAAGTGCCCATTGCAATCCTAACTTTAAAAACCTAACTCTTTATCCTTTCTTTCTATAAACCTAATTTATACTAATCTTGCAATCTACAGGAAAAGAATTAAACGAACAACTCGTCCTATAAAATATTTTCAATGTGAAGATTTTTAAATGTATTTGTACAATTAATTTGTAATAAAATTTGAATAAAGATTTAGTCAATCACAACATAAATCTATTAAATCAAGATGTTCAAGAGGTCATTGATTAATATCAGCAATAATAAAAGTTAGATAATAACGTCCAACAAAACTTTTCAAAGTAGAAACACACCACTAGAGATAATAAAATCCTTCCTCGCAAAGTCTAACAACTAAAAGAAGAAAATCTACTTATCTGATTTAGATTGGATTTACCAAAAGATAAAGGTTTATAACAGCAGTAACTTTTTATGAAGTTAATAATGAATTTATAGAAATGTCTATATTAACTTGTACCGTTTAAACATTGAACGTCGATCTAAAATCACTTCTTATTATAAATATTTCGTAAAAAGTAATGGTATGCTATTTGAAGGAATTTGCATCTGATTATTTTAAATATGAGAAAGTTCAATCTATAAAAAGGCAAGTTATAAAAGTGGAACAAGAACTAAACGGCTATATTTACTCCTAAAAGAAACTTGGCAATGTTGTGTTAGGGACTATTTAATGTTATATTGACTAAAACCAAAGTATACTAATATTTTATGTAATACCGGATATCGAAAGCATCAGAATCCACTTTTGTGGTTGTTCGTTAAATGAAGAGGAATTCCTAGTGGAAATGAAATTTCGATAAAAGTTATCACAGAATGCATTTATTTAGCTGTTCGTGTAACGTAACATAACAAACAAAATTGGTGTGAAATGCAAAAACGCCCTTTGTATTACAATAAAAATGTGGAAAGCAGAAAATTTAGTTCGTACAATGCGAACTACATGAAAGATTATATAAACAAGGAAATGGCTTACCGGTGCAATAAAACTTAGAAATTTATAAACGAAAGTTAAAGGGTTGCCGCGTTAATAATTAAATAGAATAAATTCTGCAACAAACATTCAGAATATAATTATAATCATTCGCAATCATTTAAATTGCATCAATTCTTTAAGTAGCTGTGAACGTATCGCAATTAATTAACTGAAAGTTAAAAGTTTCAAAAGCAAATTCTCAGTTAAGTCACATCAATCAAAATTTAGGCGTCAGTGACCAAATAGTTTTAAGATCGGCAAATTACCCTAAAAGTAACTGGGCTAACAGCGGGACGGGGAATATACAATTACTTACCTACAAAACACACATACTATATAAATATAAATTCAAGGGATAAACATTTTTCAAGAAAACAAAGACATGTAAAAATATTGCCGTTATTTCATAAAAACCCATTTCAAGATAACTGAAAAACATGTACGTTGAATACAAATTAAATTTTAAACCGAAATTGAAATTATAATTTAGAATAACGATTTTCAAGATAATGCATCGAGATAGACAACTCGAAAAACAGAAGAATTTTAATAAAGAACCACTGAAAAACACAAAACATAAGATATTTATTTAAAACTCTTCTTTGTTGCATTTTCCTAAGAATAACATAAAAAAGATGTACAGGGTGTCCCAACGATAGAGTAAAGTAAGTTTTCACTTAACCAGTATTTGGGGTGTAAAATTATATTGGTCGTGGGGTAGAGGTAAGGAACACGCATCTTTTAAAAATATTGGAAGTTATACAGAGTGTTCCAGGAAAGTAGAGTGTGAAAAAATATAATTTTTTTTAATGGAACATCCTGTATTAGATTTTATTTTTGTATTCTATGTGTTCATACAAACATTTCTGGTCATATAAGACATTTGCTGAAATGTGATAGTTTTTCAGATATTCGCATTCAAAGATTAAAATTCCAGTCCATTTTTATTAAATATGTCCTATATCTGGCTTTAACAGATTTTAAGAAATTTTAATTTTTTTCAAACTAACTACGTTATAGTCATTAATAAATGTTCAAACAGACCGCCATTTTGTTGAATACATAAGTTTATCATTTTTTAAAGTTGCGTTTCACTTCCGATAACACGTCACTGTACGACAGACTTCTCGAATTTTGTTTTTCATATCCTCTTTAGTAACTGGTATATTTAGATATACCCGTTTTTTATTGTATCCCCATAAGAAAAAGTCCAACGGAGTTAAACCGCTTGACCTCGATGGCCACGATATAAAGTCTCCACGCCCTATTCATTTTTCTGAATATTGTTGATCCAATTAAGAATTCCCTTACGTTACGACAAAAATTTTGTGGTGCTCCATCGTGTTGAAGGCACATATTAACCTGTTGATGTAAATTAATATCCTCCAGTAACTGCGGCATTTATTCATGTAAGAAATATAAATAACTGCGGCCGGATAAATAAAAAAAAATAGGGAACGATCATTTGTTTGTAAAGTATACCACACCACACATTTAGTGACTAATAATTTTGATTTTGAATTTCTCGCACCCAAAATGGATTTTCAGTGGCGTAATAATGGATATTGCTTTTTTGCTAACAACTTCACACTTAAAGTAGTACTTTCAATCAATTTTGGAAGCCGATAGCACTAGGTATACGACGTTCAAGATATTTCATTCTGAAGATTCTTTGTGGCAATAGAGGTTTTTACTCACCTTCACCCAATATATAGATCATATCAATTATTAACTCATTTAAAGGATAATCCATGACCAACACAAATCATTTATCAATGACACATAAGTGCTTTTTTATTATTATACTCGCAATTGTTTTTCATGGATATAACGATCCATACAATCGTTCGGTAACGAACATAAAGTCGCCGATTAGAAAAATCAAAATTTCTTAAAATCTGTTAAAGGGCATATTTAATAAAAATGGAAAGTTGCTTAATACAATAAAACAAAAATATGCAAAGAGTGTCATTTAAAAAAATTAAAATTTGATTTTAAAATTTTCTAATTTGGATGGCTATAAAAAAGACCATGTGGATAAGATTGCAAATATTTATTGAGCTAAACATTAGTTCAATTTTACTTCTACCTTTATTAATTTTCAAAAATTCTTAATTGGAAAATAACTGAAATATTGCTCATTTATCGACTGCATGAAAATGCCAATTTTAATCTTTGAATGCGAATATCTGAAGAACTATCAAATTGCAGCAAATGTTTCATATAACAAAAAATGTTTGTATGAACACGTAGAATACAAAAATAAAATCCACCACAGAGCAGAGCGTTCCATTTAAATAAATCATACTTTTTTACGCCCTTCTTTCCTGGAACACCCTGTATAACTTGCAATACTTTTAAAAGATGCGCGATTCTTACCTCTACACCACGGTCAATACAGTTTTTAAGCCAATAATACTGATTAAGTGAAATCTTACTTTACTCTATCGTTGGGACACCCTGTACATATTCATTATTTTTTCGTTTACATGTAGGTAGTATAAGTTAAATAGTTGAACATGGTTCATTTTTTAGTAATAATAAACCAAAAGGGCGTCCAGCCAAATTGTGGCATAGCGTCTAAACTAAGCAACTTTGGACTAAGATTAGTTTACTTAAATCGGTTTATTTTGGTCTAAGGAATAAGTGGTAGGCGTGTGTAAAGACCTTTACAGGCACCCTGTATAATTATTCAATTACTAGAAAACTAGATGGCAGGAGTAGGAGTTGGAATTGCAATCAATAACGTCAGGTATGCAGATGGTACCGTCATTATCACAGAATCTTTGGAAGATATAGAAGAATGTTTAGAAGAATCTCGGATGTTAGTGAGGAAATGGAACTAACCCTAAACACAAAGAAAACAAAATTTATCATTATTAGATTGAAAGAGTAAAACAGTATAGATACATAGGCACTAGAGTCAACGATACAATGATAATACTGAAGAAGTAATCTCTAGGATAGAACAAGCAAGAAATATATTCTTAAATATGAGAAATGTTCTATGCAGCAAAAACCTCTCCCTTAAACGAAGGATAGTAAAATGTTATGTTCACTCCGCACTTCTATATAGAATGGCAACGTGGACGTTGAATAAACATCTTATGAGGAAATTGGAAGCACTAAAGATGTGGACATACAGGTGAATTCTGATATCATGGGTTGAAAAGCAAAGAATACGGACATTTTAAAAAGAATAAATAAACGAAACAGAGATATTGGCTGAAATTATACAGCGTAAACTGGATATTTGGGTCACGTGATGCGGGGAGAACACTATTATCTGCTACAACTGATCATACAAGGGCAAGTGTAGCGTCGGTAGAAGAAGGATATCGTGGATACGTAATCTTAGGGACTGGATAAATGTACATCCAGTTGTATTTCATTTAAAAAATTAAATTGCCATGATGATTTCCAAACTAAGTAGCAGAGACAGAACTTGAAGAAGAAGAATGAAAATTCTTCAACTTATGATGATTGATACAACTTTGAAGATACAATACCTCTGGCTTAACTATGAACTCCCATCCTAAAGATACCGTGAAACAACCATTAATTAATTCAGAAACCGTGTCCATATGAATTTAAACAATCAAGCGATTTAGAGTCAAATGATTTAGAGATTTTTGGAAGGCGTATTCTAAAAGTAATGGCCACTATTGTGGACTGCTATATTGACAGTTATATAAGTTAATTAATTTTAGATTTAGGTATTCAAGTTATACTAAAACCTGGTCAGAGTGAATACCGTTGTTGTTTATAAATACAGGAACTGCCATTATCCGTATACGGAAACAGCAAACATGAAACACTTAGTATTACATTTTTAATCTATGGACACATCTTCGTTTTCTATATTTTAAAATTTTTTCCATGTATACTTTTCCGTATACGGCTAATGGCGGTTCCTGGATAAATATTTCAGTAAAATAAATCGACTTGAAATTTTTATAAATAAAAAAATAATAGTAAATGCGGACCTGGTCTGGTTTAAAAAATTTTTTCCAAGTAAAAATAAACTTCTGAATTGATAACCAAAGATAAAGTTTTTGTGTAAATGCAGATGCACTGTCCAACCAAGTTTCTCTCGGCGTCACTAAGTTCGAAGAGTGTAAGAAAATAATAAACACTCATAGAAAACGTCTTAAAGTTTAAATTGTTTAACTTTACCTTTATAATAATAAAATATAAACTCTTACATACTCAGTATATGTAATCAACTAAACCAATTGTTAAGCAGGCTCCAATTTAATCGTGAAGTGGAGTAAATACACCTTATCCAACATTTGATATACTTCTTTCAAACAACAAATTAATTCAAGGTAACGTTTTACGAAATGTAGAACAAACAAAAAGAACAAGCGGTGTTTATGAATTATTGTTATTATTTCCGTGGAATATGATTTATTGCCGAATATTATTAAGACATCATACATTCGAGTATTATCAAAATCGTGCCACTTTTTTATGAACGGTTGAAGTATTTGTAGCAATGCCATGTTCTGAATTATAGCAGTAAATTAATTTAAAGAGAATTCTCAAATTAATTCATACCTGCTACCTGAATACAAAACATACTAAACGTATCTGAAATAGTTGGAAAATTTCCAAACAAATTTTCACTAATAATTCAAAATTAACGATCTAAGAACAAGTCTTGATCATAACAGTATTCATTGTTGTACGACCCATGCAATTACATCATCCAGAGCGTAACCCCATTCTTTTCGGACAAAGACGAGGAAAATAATGGAGTGTCACATACATCACGGGTACGTTTTTATTTTGGAACTCATTACACGTTCTAGTATAAATAAATCAGCACTATACAAACCCCTCCCGAAAGCAGTCCACTATTTGTCTGTGTTTTAATTACCACCGTTTACATAAGAAATAAAAGAGCAGTTTTTATTACATTAATAAAAAGAAGTGTAGGTGTATTTGTTTTTGTTTGAATTAAATTGTATAATATAAATGAATTTATAGCATTTATTTATCTTTATTTGAATTATAATGATACGAAAAACTGTAAATAAAAGGACTAAATCTTAAAAACCCAACTTTATTACGAATTTTAATGAGAATAAACAAACGACAGCAAAAGCAAACAGCAAAAGTTTCTTACTGCCTTTGTAACTGTCAACAGAATTAAACTAACAAGCTTTAATAATTAGAAAAACTATTTGTTTACTCTGCGCATTTACCTTTTTTACACTATTTAAAAAGTTCCCTACTTTCCTATGTGGAAAAGTTTTGCCTAATTAATGGTTTGTTTGATAATGAAGTCGCAAAATTTTTCATTAAATTAAAAACGCAAAATAAAGTTATTTACAAAGTTCGCAATTTTTCTTTCTTTAAACGTAATCGCCAAGCAGTCGGATCAAATTAACCGATTGAAATGTCCTTAAAAACTTCAGTTCAATTCGAGAGTAATTTCTGTTTTGAAAGTTTTAAATAAAAAAATTGTATGTAAATTGAGTAACTTGAAGTTGAATCAAACTAGAACAGTAAATATAATGGAATATAACTCGTAATCTTAATTTAGGTTTAAAATTTCGATAATTGAGTGTAATTAAACTTTAGAAACAACATTTATTAAATTAAGAACAAATTATTGTCTCTGATTAAAAGTTAAAAGCCGAAAATAAAAAAATTTATCTAACGTAAGTTTATTTCCTCCAATATTTAATTTAATTAAAAACGGGTACTTTTTAGGGACCCTTTGAGGTTGGAGGTTGTGGTTTAAAAATTCAAACTTTTACGTAGAACTGACCGACGTTTCGCCCCTCAAGCGGGAGCTTTTTCAAGGCTTTGTTCAATAAAAGTTAAAAGTCACAAAAATACAAAAATACATTTAACATCGATAAATAAATAGATTTTTTTTTAAATTAAAATTTATCTATTAAACTCACTTTGTGTTTAACATTTATTGATAATTATTCAGTTCATAATTATTTCATGTCAACATTATCTTGGTGAGATCTTGGTTACTCGTAATACGTTAGTTACACAACTACTTTTTTTAAACATTTTGTTTTTGATGATTCGATAAAGGTTTGAATATCACTCGGACGCTGTCCAGGTGACTCGGCTTGTCTCGTCCCATGGAAACGTCCTCGTCTATTATAAATCGCATAATATTCTCGTTATATTAATAGCTATAATTCGACTTGAACTTACTAAATTAAAGAAAATGGTTATTTACATTCGCGTGCGAAAAATTAGATATCGTTTAATAGACGATTTGGGTAATTTTTATGCACTCTGTGTGTTAAAAATCCAGGTAACTACAATCGTGATATGTTTCAGTTTGTCGTTTCAATGTTAATTTGACGTTTACACGTCAGACAAAAACTATTTTAAAAAACAAATTACCACAAATTATAGTTTATAGACATTTCCATGAATTTGTTTATATGACCATTCAAGTATGATAGAAACTTTCCATTAAAAATTGTTTCCAAAAACGCCACACAAGAAGTAGACAATCTTTAAATATTAAAATAGACAGTAATTTATGGTAACCTCCGATATTACCTGCTCCTACCACTTTTACATTTATTTTGCTCTAAAATAATTTCCGGTAGTATTTTTATGCTGTAAAATGATTATGTACCAACAAAAATTCTACATCAGGTATAATATAATTAAGATATCCATTAATACTCTTGAGATTCTATAATGATGATACTAAGCAATGTAATGAATTCACAAAAAACTTTAAAATAGCCACTGGCCCATCTCTTCATAATAGTGCAGTTGAATGACTAGTAGCGACGCAAAGACTAGAATAATCCAAATTGTTCACAATTATTCTTTTAAATTAATTTTCGAAGTTAATATTACCTATTTTGTTAATTTGTAAGAAAGAAAATAATTCGACTATTAAATAGAAAACTGTTACACATAACGAAATTTATACTAATTTATACACTTCTAGTGTCGAAAAGTATATAATTTTTGCAGTTGGAAAATCATTTCAAATGGTCTCTACACAGAGAGTGAGAAATATTAAAATTTGAAGATTTAGAAAATTGGTAAACAATGTAACGTTTCTATTAGTTCAGAAAACAATTACAAATTTTCTAGAGTAATAACAAGATAATTTTCAAGAATTAATAATTCCCGCTATGGATGTACTCGATAAATATAGTTAGATAAAAGATATTTTGAAATTTAGAACGAAAATAACATAACACTAAATTTGTAATTTTTCTTGTTATTATAATTTTTAAAAACCGATTTAAGAGAATTACATTTTTAAAAACTAAAGAAAAATAATTTTCAATAAAATCATTTAAAAAAAGTTGGACGTAAAAATAAACACAAAGAAAAGTAAACAAATAATGAGTATTCCTATCCAAAAATTATAGCCACTACCGGTCAAACCAAAAATGCCTCAATAGGTGCTATAAATTATCTTAAAAAATTGTAATCAGGTCTATTTCCAATTGTCACCACAATACAAATATGTATTAACTTACATTGATAATAAAGACCTTTCTAATACTCCTCCCGGTATTAAAGAGTAAGCAGATAACGTGGTTCTGGATTTGCTACCTCCTAAATCCAGAAAAAATATGGAAATACATACGATGACTTTTTAAAATGGTGCCGACTTAAAAAGTAACAAACTATACGGAAATGTGGTATGTATTTTGCAGAAATTTCCAAACAATATAAGTCTCCTACACTTTGGTCGTATTATTCTATGCTGAAAGCAACTTTGTGTGTAAAAAATAACATCGATAATTAGTAAGTTTATCAAGTTAATTGCATTTCTAAATAGAAGCCGAAGATTATAAACCCAAAAAATCAAAAATACTTAGCAGAGAAGACAGATACAAATCTTTAAGTGATGCTCTGGATAAACGTAAGTTATAATTTTAATTTATATTATGTTCCCACTGCTAATGTTTAATAATAAATAGTGTAGGTTACAATAATCTTTGGTGTGGTTAGATAAATTATAATAATAAATAGAATAAAAAAAAGATTTGATATCTGATAACAAATTTACACCTTTAGCAAACCAGCAAAGAATAATTATGAGTCTATTGATTTGATCGGAAGTGTCGGAAAGTTAATTATGTACTTAAAGAAAATCAATTGATAGAGATTATGGCAACAATAAAGTTATTCTATTTCGTAGTTCTTCTCGTTTTTTGTGGGTACTTTTTAACAAACACTAATTGATGTGTATATACTACTATAATTGAGTTATTTCAATTTATATTTTGGGCCTATGAAGTTGTACAGCTTGAAAGCAAATCTACAAAAATCACGGTAAACTAACACTTTCATTGCTAGTAGTGTCAATATCAATGATTGTTGATTGATAGTTTATATTACGATGAACGATTGCTGAGAAAATAATTTAAAAAAATAAATTAATAAAAATTCAGTAATTGTGAATTATTTTGAATATATATTTATTGAAAGAAGAGAATTAATTCAATGAGCTTAATACAAAAGCATTTTCCGGTGTCCAATGGCAAATTTTGAAATAAATATATTCATTTTATATTGATAATATGGATGCGTTCAGTAACATTTCGATTAGAACTAGTGCATATAGAAAACTAAAATGATAGAAGTGAATACGTTCAAAAACTGCAACCCAGCGAAATTATGATAATCGATATTCAGAAGGTTATTATTATAGTGAAATACGAGGCGTGTTTTTTAATTAAGTACCGTTTTAAGATTCCTCCGCTGCAGTGGTACGGTCGGCGTTTTGCGCATGCTCGCTGTGTACCTGTATTTGTCGGCCACGCGCAAATTCCGTTCGGCATTTTTCACACGCTGCGTACGGTTGTTCAGAGTGTTTAAATGCCTCTCTGCCTATCGAAAGTCTCTGCCGACTGCTATAACGGTCTGTTATCCATTTTTTGTACCAAACGTCTAAAAACAATCGATATTTGTTGTGAGATCTGTCCAGTATACAGAGAAAACATTATGAGTGAAGGAATAGTACGAAAGTAGGTTAGGCGGTTAAAGATGGCCGCCCAATTTCCAAGGTGAAAAAAGCAGTGAGTGCGGACACCTTTAAACGCACTTTCGTACCATTCCTTCACTCATAATGTTTTCTCCGTATACTGTACAAATCTCACGATAAATATCGATTACTTTTAGGCGTTTGGCACAAAGAAAACGGATAACAGACTGTTATAGCAGTCAGCGGGACTTTCAATAGGCGGAGGAATTTTAAACAATCCAGACAACCGTAGACATTAGCGAAAAATGCCGTACTAACGTCTGCGCGTGACCGACAGGTGCAGGTACACAGAGCGCATGCGCGGAATGTCGACCGTACCGCTGCAGCGGCGAAATCACAAAACGGTACTTAATTAAAAAACATGCCTCGTACTATGTGTTAACATAGATAAAAGAATACCAATTTAGATGGAAATAAGGTAGAAGAAATAAAATTATTAACAATCAGAAAGATAAAGGCAGAAAAGTCAATAACACAAAGAAATGTTAGAATTAGGCAACGCAAAAATGATGTAAAATAGAACGAAGAAATAAAAAAAGAAGAAAAGGGATATAGGATGTGAAAAACAATATGGAAAAATTAAAAAATGTATACAAGACAACTTTGTTATTTGTAGCATTAACAAAGAATAGCGAAATTTAGTTCTAAAGGATCTAAGCAAAAAGAAAGTTCAAAATGAAAAAATAATAGAATGGAAACAAGAAAAAAAAAAGATTCTGTATTGCATGATTATTTATGTGAATCGTTTACTTGCATTTATTCTATTTATTTATTTGAATATTTACCACAGAATTGCATCAACTTTTAATCACACCTAAGTACATGATGTACCTACTCTGCCTTAGAGAGACGTTGTACTAAATGTAATAAATAACTTTTAACTTCAAAAGGAAAAATTTGCTTTGCTATTTAAAATTTCATGCATATTAGATTATTAACATAATTTTACAAATTCTTTAAAATATTTATTTCAAAAAATAAATCCATAAAAATTTTTGTGAAAATCATATACCAAGCTTTACCTTTTTTTCGTTTGCATTTATTTGCATTTAAAGTTATTACAAATTGTACATCGTCCCTCTATAAACAAACTGCATAAAAGGTGTTAAAAGTCTTGCATCACCTCCAAAAAACTTATTTATTTCTTAATAGAATGTCTTTTGTTTCAATTCTAGCATTGAAAGGTGATATAAATACAAAGACTATATGGCATAGATATAAAAAAGTTTATTTGCTGGAAATAATGAAAACAGCATGTACTAGTTAATATTTACATAATTTTGAGTAATAACGCACAATACAACTATTCATACAATCAATCAGATACGATACATTGTAATATTTCATTGGCCAACCATTATTTGTAATCACTAGATTACACTTTTTGCTATAGCATTCACCAACTTTTCCAGTTCATTGCATCGATCAAAGGTTCAATTAATTCAGTTTTCGTTGAAGGTTTTTTTTTCAAAATAATGGTGGAAATTCGTTGCCAAAGATTGCGGTTAGGTTAGCCCAGTCTCTATACCCCTTGCCGAATGTAAACGGTGCAGTCTTTGCTTTTCTGATAGCAATGGTTTCTTTCTTGCTTGACATCCTCGAAGTCCAAAACTCAAAAGCTTTTTTCTTACCGTAGACGTACAAACTCTTACATCCATCGTTTCAGACCATAATTTCGTAAAATTTGTCGAATTGAGGCTTCTATCTGCTAAACTGGTCCTTCGCAGTACACCATCGTCTCGACTGGAAGTTGTCTTAAGCCGTCCACTTTTTATCTTTATCTTAAAATTTTCCGGTGCAATTGTATTTTTTCATTATTCACACTACTGAGGACTGATGACATCCAATTTTAGCCCCAATTTCATGGCAGGATTTTCCCTCTTTATGATTAAAAAATGATAGAATATCTTTTTTTTCGTCCGATAGTTTGGTTTGATGTGTCTTGTTAGACATGCTTCTAGATTACAAATAATTTATATATCCCGCCTAAAAATGCAGTTAATGAGATTGAAGTTGCAGGTTAAGACAAATAATGTTTGAAATGAACTTTTCTTTGAAAAATCATATTCTTGTAAACAGGTAATTAGGGCTAAGCTACTGGTCAGAATTTCATTGGAAGTTTACGGATGTAGAAATCATGTAATGTTAATAGCACTAATGTAATGGTATAATTAGCCTTCTTTCTTCGAAAATGTTTAAAAGCGTGAAATCAAAAGTAATGCAAAACTTTTTAACACTTCTGTATCAATGAACGTTCGTTTGAATGAATTACCTAAACGATGCGAAATAATAAATCCAGGTGAAGTTTCATTGTTTTTATTTTTTTAAATATACACTATACTTCATTCCAAATAAGAAGGTAGTAGGTGGCGCTGCGTCTGAAGGCAAGTTTACAAAGCAAAATTTTTGTTGTTTTCAAAGGCGGGAAATTTTGAAAATAGTTATTTTTTCTAATAATCGTTATCAATATTTATGTGGTATTGCATATTTCTAATGTTGAGAAGGCGAATGTAAATATATTGACTAAACGTAGGTTTTCAAGGAAATTGAACTTAATTGTGGTTAAGATTAATCGTTACCCATTGTCATTGTTACTTTGTCTTAAATTTCTACTTAACCACTTGGAACAAGTCATTATACACACTAACCTAAAAATATGAGTGGGAACAATGAAATAAACTTAATTATAAAATTAAATTTTTAATTTTATAGAATGCATGAATTCAAAATTGTAATAATAGAAGATCACTTCAGTTACTATAAATTTTCATCGGTCGATTCTTCAAAGGAACTACTATCAGAGTTCAAATTTATAGTTACTTCCAACATATTTTCAGTTATACCATCTAAATCCCACATCTTCTTTTCTTCTTTAATTATGTGCTCGACACAGTCGTGCCATTTTTCTTTTGTGACAGTAGCAACACCTTCGTCTAATAATTTTTTCACATCAGAAATCTTGTAAGTGGTATTATGAGCTGCTACGTAATGCTTTAATTGTGACCACACTAACTCAATAGGATTTAAGTTGCAGTGGTACGGAGGCAAACGCAATATGGTTTTACCGCTTCTCTTTACTAATTCGTAGATAACGTAAGGTGTCGGATGAGCTGCAGAATAATCTTTCACTAACTCCAACAGTTGTATCTTTAATAAGTCTTCTTCTAATTCGGTTATACCCTTATTATGAAGCCATTCAATAATATCACCTTTTCTCCAATTTTGTGTAGGCACTTTTTCTGACTTCACACTATGGTAAGAGGCGTTGTCCATTATTATGACAGAGTTATCTTCTAAAAGTGGTAGTATGCCATCTAACCAATTTTTAAATACTTCACCATTCATTTCCTAGTGGTAATCACCTACATATCAGTAAGTTAACAATTTCTAAAACTTGAAATTTGTTTACCTGTTTTTTTCGATTCAAAATTGAAATATGCACCTTCCACAAAACCAATGTCGCTGCCGATGTGTACAACGATCAAACGTTTTCCTTTTCCGGTTGGATCTTTAATGCCAGTTGAAAGACCCTCCATGTGTGCTTGTTGTGCAGTTGTTACGGTTGTATCTTTCCAAACCTTATTAATGACGTGTCCTGCATTCACCCAAGTTTCATCGGTGTAATAAATTTTTCTTCCTTCACTTCGATATTTGTTGATAGTGGTTAAGAATTTACGTCTCCATAAAACAATTTCTTTTTTCTCAATTAAATTGTTCTTTCTGCTGCGTACGTTTAAAGTTAGGTAATGAATCGTCATCATTCACAACTTTCAGAACTTTTTCTAAAGTTGGTAATTCATTTTAAAAAGAATGAATGTACATGTCTTCGAATTCCAGTTTTTCAAAATCTTCAAATCGTGCATATTGAGTTGAACACGTTCGTGTCTTTTTAGGGCAACGAGCAATCCCAGAAGTTTCAATTTCTTTTACAATATTCCATACCATTCGTTCACCCAGACCGCATTCGATAGATGTCAATTTCACAGTTTCTGTTTTACTCTTATCCGTCTTGTTTCGTAAGTAAACATTGTAAGCCATTAATTTTTGACCACTCCTTACTAATTTGCCCTTATGGTTTTTGAAATGAAATTCGTCCGCCATAGTAAACAAAATATGGAAATACTTTAAAACTGTAGTTATTAAATTTGTATATAAACTTACATTGCGAAATAATGTAGACAATGTCGAGTTCTAAAAAGAACAATTTTATAAAGGAATAAAAGCAGAAAATCAAAACAAGAGGAGCACACAACTACAACGGCGAAATAACAACATGAAATGTCTATAACTTCAAATATGACAATGATGACAGTTTTACCATTCCACACAAAAAAAATATCACTATTTTTAAATATAATTTTGTCAGTGTTGAACGGGTTTGAATTTTAACCAATAACAATCAAGGTTAAAACTTCTCTATGCTTTCCTTCACTACCTTCTTGTATGGAACAAAGTATAGTTCCAATTGTTATAGTTTCTGCAATCGTCATCAGGTGAATGAATACCTGACGATACAAATTGAAACGTTGTGTATATTTAAAACATAAAAACAATGAAAGTTCAGCAAGATGTTAACATGATCAAAAAAAGTTCAATAAAATTCAGTTTTCAATATTCAAACAATATACAATAATTATACAAGTGCCTGCACGACTCAGTTTTCTCTAACATAATTTAAAGGGAACCTATATACGAAGAAAGTTTGGCTAGGAAAAATACAATAAGGAACAAGTCAAATTATTCATGATTGTACGTAATAATTAATAATTGTTTAGCGAAATAAGTAAATATTAAATAAAGAAGATAATTAATTCACCGAACTTTATATTTAAACCAATATATAATTGTAGTGCAATAAAACTTAACTCAAAAAGTGTTTATAATAGTGAAAAACGCAACCTGCAATTCTATTTTTGAAAAATAAACCTCTATTAAAAGCTGCAAGTTTTCGAAATAAAGTAAATTAATTACATAAGAAAATTAAACTTCATTCTTATAATGTTTTAATACGATTACTCATTTCAAGCAGCGATGTCAACAGATCAGATTTTAATTATAGATTAGCACTTTTTTTAAATTTCACTTCACGCTTCAATACTAAAAAAGAGTAACTTAAAATAGTACTTTTTATTAATATCAGAGTTATCTGCGTTTTCGTTTTCTTGAATCTACATGAGCATGCAATGATAGTTTAAAATAGGCATGAACAGTGACCGATATAATGTCGGTGTTGCCAAGACATACATCATTGAAATTAAATTTCAAAATGTCGCAATACATTTCATCTAAATTAAAATCACGTTCTAAAATTAACCATTATTTTATATATCGGAAAGATAAGCAAAACTGGTAAGTAAAGGTTTCAATATATCTAATGCTTATTACATTAATTTCAACAAAAATCACACAGATATCAACAACTAGCCGACTCACGTGCGAATAAATAATGAATAGACTATACTTCAAGAAATTAATTCTTAAATAGCACAAATTCTAACAAACGAGTTTTTTCCTTCTTTTATTTGAACTGCAGTATATAATAATATCTGAATTGATAAATAACTATGTACTGTTACATCGCAAAATTCAATAATAGAAACGGAAATAAATGTATTCGCAAAAGTTAACTTCAAAGAGAAAATACCAATAACAGACTGCCTTCATCAGATGCTCTTAGATTATCGCGCCATTTTGATCGCTTAAAAGCCTCGTAAGTTAACCAAGAATGCTTTACTTTGAAGTCCATGGAATTTTGTATCGCTAGTCTTTCTAGTATCTGGTTATAAAAAGAGACGTACGTTCATTTACCGTCTAAAAACTGCATAATTTACTTTGAAATACAAAAACAGTTACTCTTAAACTCTGCACAACCTCGTGTTTTACATTTTTGTGTTATAAAAATTAAAAAAAAATCTCTTTAAGCGAAACAGAAAATTTTATAAAACTTGTTTACCAGTTAAATTATAACTTCCACTATAACAAACGATACTAAATTAAAATCGCATAAGTAGAAAAGTTCTGCAAATTTATGTATACCATCAGTCTAATATACAATGTGTGCATAAAAGTCGAGTTCAAACAAAATTATGCCCTAAACGCTGGTTTATTAAATTTGAAACAAAGTTATTGCTCTTCTATATACATATATATGTCCGATATAATATACCCCAGTTCTCCATTAAATGTTTTCCTTGAATAGCGTTTATCACAATCTAAACTGATAGAAAATTTTTAAATTCAAAACAGTATTGACCTAAATCAAACGAAGAATTACTACGAATACTGTATCAAATTTTTATCAATAATCCAAAATACGTTTATTGAAACATATGCATGTAGGTAATAAATAACAACTCAGGTGGCGTGTGTGTAAGAAGCATTTGAATGTACATAAATAAATCAATCACTTTTGAAAATACGGCGTAGCATTAATTTATTTCCTTCAAAATAATGATTTTAATTAACAAAATCACTTAAATTCGAATTGATTTGTATTTATTAATAAACAAAAATGTTAAATAAAATTAATGTAATAAAAATCCAATTTATATGCATAAAGAGAGCAAATGCTCATTTTGAAATGTTTACTTTAGTTATTTAATATTGGCATAAAACATTATGTACTTTAAAATTGCATTTTCACGCAACTACTACGTAGAACTCATTAGAGGTAAATATGTAAATATTTAGTTACAATATATGCAAACCGTAATCCACATAATTTTTTATTGTTGCAGATGCAATTAAAATGTAAATGTAAACCTGTAAAACGAAATTGTTTTACATTCTTTTGCAAATTGCAGTATATCGAATGCTTTTTACTACAGTTCTTATTTATTTGACAACTACAATTTGATGTGCCTGGATATCGTATCTTTATGCTTTACGAGCTTCTTCACAGATAATGAACAAGTTGAATATTACGTAAATGCTGCTATTATGTAAGAGCTTATTCAAAATTGGTAGACAATAGGATACGTGAAATGTAGTATCGTTGGGCGTAACGATTCTATTATGGGTTAAGGTGCGAGATCATACCTGATACGAAATGCTTCATATGCTTTGTCGTGGTAAATTATGACGACAGTGCAATCAATTTGGGTTCCTTGTATGTAGTAGTTTCGGTTTCAATTTAAATTTACATTTCCCACATTAAATGCAAGTACAATGCCAACAACAATATTTGTATGTCTGATAATTTCAAAAGTCAATTGCCTTTAGCATATCAATGAAGCAAGAATCGATTTTATTCAAAACAAAAATACAATATTCCTCGTGTGTTCCAAATCGAGATTACACCACGAAATCATGCCATCGAACACAATATTTTATTAAAGTAATTTTGTTTATTAAAAAATTATAACAATTGAAACATTGCCGCAGAGTTTATTGGTAACTGTCAATGTCCATTTTTAACGCGTGTTTTTAATTAACTTTTACATGTATGTTAGCATCGATAATAATATAAAAAGGGTTCGTGCCACTTTGTTAAGTCTCAAGATGCTTTATCTAAATCGTTTAACTACTTTCAATTATGCATACTGAACAGTCCCAACATGTGATTGTATCATTCTAACATTCTTATTCCGCAACTCTTATTTATTAAACTAATTTCCATGCTTTTAAAAACATTACCTATATAACTTTGCCTTACAACAACATTATAAATTATGAAAGAATGGAAAAAAACAATTACACTATACAATATGAACAACAAAAGTAAAATCAAAATCGACGAAAACGTTAGAAAGATATTTTGATGAGTGTCCCATTAGGCTCGGAAGGAAAGAAAGACAACATATCAGGCATGTGATGTTATCTGTCACAAACAAACAAACACTGAAAATAAAAATATATGACATCTTACATAAAATAAACTTATAGCTAAATACAACTAACTAGAGGTCTCGCACCACGAAACGACCGCCATAATTCTAAACTGACATAGGAAGGCGAGAAAAGTATTCAAAATTAAAGTGTTCCTAGTAGGCAAAAAAAAAGTCAAAATGAAATTATGAAAAGAGTTGGGCAGCATACCAGACTGTATTGAATTAAGTTCTTTTATAATAAGGACAATAGCACTATACTTAGTAATGCTGGAAATAACTTAATAACACAAAAAGTTATTATGTGTTATTTTGTTGCTTAATTGTGATTGTCCAACTACATCTCCCCTAGAGGATACAAATGAAAAACCAATTACTAGAAATAAATAATTAAATTTGCACCTAATTTTCAATCGTTATTCAATTTTTTTCTTCATTACTTTCTATCATGGTAGTTGCAGTTCAAAATAAAATAATAATTATTATTAAATGGGAAAAAACTAAAAAAGAACAAGCGAAAAGAAGCAATGTTTTATCCAATACCTACTCCAAAGCCAAAAGAAACAAAAGAAGTCTACTAGAGTAAAAACAAGAAAGATAATACCAGGAACACGAAAAGTACTAAAAACATTTAACGTAGATCAAAAATTGAATCTCTAATTTCAAAATTTTAATTTTAACGGAAAATAAATAGAATTTCATTTATCAACGCTTAAAGCTGATACCTCAACCGCAAACCATATTTGATTCCTGAGCAATGCGGTTTTATTTTGTATTGTAGTACTTGTATGTAACCACATTGTGACGATTTCTTGAAGAGTTTATTCGACTAAATCATTTTGTGCTTTTAGATGAACTAAAATAAATTGGTATTTTGACATGTTTGCCTTCCTGATTCACCTCAAATCTTTAGAAAACAATAATAAGAGTAAATCTTTAGTGTCTCTCTGATAAAGTTTATGTTCTCCCTAGCGTGTCTCAAGGATCTCAACTTAGCCCGTTTTATTTCTAATTTAAAGAAAAAAGAATTTAAAAATCTCGCATAATCTTTGATGAACCTCTTTAAACTCGAACATGTCAAAGATTTTGGGGTTTTTCTAGATCGCCGACACTCTTTCCATCCCCATATTGAATCTACAAGATCCTGAATGTACTTAACCTCCTAGGATTTTCTCGTTATCCATTGAAGAATGCTCTCATTACTTGTTGAAATTACCCGCATCGAACCAGTGCAAAAGGAAATTTATTTATCTTTTAAATTTATAGCTTGGGTTAATGTATATTTACCACATTCCATGTAGTTTTCTTTAATTGGTGAATTAACATAATGTCAATTATTTAACATAAGTAAGTAATTGAGTAACAAATCAATTAAACTTATATAAAACAAATTAGGTTAAAACCACAGTAAATGTTATGAAAATAAAAATCAAATTCAAATGAGACGAAGTAGTGAAAATACGTAATAGCACGAACTGTTAAAAGCATTTTACAGAATAATAATAATATAATGTAGAACTTCTGAATATGAAATTCGAAACAATGTAAAACGAATCATCTCTCGGGATTATGAACTGTGTAATAATAGTAATTATTTAATGAGTAGGTACGTATTGGAGGAGATTCTAATTTAATACTCTCAGCTCAGAAAGTTTACCGAAAACATATAGTAATTTAAAACATTAAGAAAACGCATCAGTTAACAAGAAAGTTTTAAATTAAAGCGAACCAAAATTTTTGATTTTCATTTTTCATTTAGTCCAGGTTAAAATCTTTATGAACCTACTCACTCAAATTTAAAAAAGGTTGTGCAATTTATATTTCAATGTAAGCCACGAAAGTAAGTTTTTCTCGTGTGAGACGAGCATTTAACTTAGTAAGAATTTAAATAAAGTGTGAAATTATAGTTTTGTTAATCACTTATACAAATTCCGACGAAAATCCTTTATAAGCAGTCAAATATTTACATTTTTAAAATATGATTAGCAACCATGAAAGTCAAAGCTCACATAGTTAAACAAACCATAGTAGGCATAAAGCAACTTCTTCATTTGGCAAATAGAAAAAGATTATAGGATCATGTTTAGTAAATAAAGAGTCATTTTAGAAAGAATGACAAGTGAAAAATTACCACAATCACGAAATCTCTGGATGGACAGAAGAATCAAAGGAATTTCTGAAAGAAATTCACAGTTGTAATTGTAACAACAAAGAATAACTGCTGAAATTCTTGAACTGCAAGTAAGCGTTAAGATTGTTTAACGACGATTATTTACAGCAAACCTTTATAACTTATAAGCTTAAATTTGTGCGACGACATTTACTAAACGGTTCAAAATAAAAAAAACACCCTATATTGTCCACAAGTATATGTTATGCCAGAATAAAGTACGAACAAGATACCGTGCTCTTCCGTAGAGTAGAGAAGGTCTAATTGTAGATAGATGGGAACATACTCCACAACACGATTTGTGTTCCAACCGGAGAATTAACAAAAAAATATTACTCTCGCTTTGTTCAGAAATGGTTTAGAATGATATAACAGATGTAAACGCCGGCCGTTGAAAACCTTTGAGAAACAGTGGAACATCCTGTTCGGATTACCAGAATCAGAAATTGTTAAAGCAATAATGCAAAATATTTGTTTAACTGTATTGTTGGTTGTATAACTATCTCTAGGTTTTAGTTTTTCTAGTATATCCGTTTCAGTTTTCGTGCATGTCAACCGGAAGCACCGACATTAGTTCGTTTTTGTATCCGGCTTCTGTTGCATGTACTTCAGAAGATATATTGATGTAACCTGATGTAACGCATATTATAAATTAATCTCAATTTTGTGTTGTAATTGTATTCAATAAACCTAATATTAACAACAGGTAATGGGCCTAGAACACGTATTAACTGCGAAAATTAGTCAAGTGGTTTAGTGGCATTTTTTTGAGGTTAAGTGTCAGTAGCATTGGTAAGATAGTTTTTTAATTGTTATCTGCATCACGTACTAAAGTGACGGAAGATAAGATGGATTTTAAAACCCAAATTGAAAAACTGGAAAGTGTAAACAATTGGAACAAGTGGCGAAGAAAAATTGAGCTCTTGTTAACTCATCAGGATGTGCTGGATGTGGTAACTGGAAGAAAGAAGCTACCCATTGAACCAAATGAGAAGGCGTCAGCGCCTAAAAAAGAAACATATAAAGCTTAAAGCTGATTTAAAAAGTTTTAAGAAAGAGGATGCGTTAGCCCAATTGTTCCTGGTAAGCAGCATGAATCATGTAAATGATTACCTTACTGTAACTTGTGAGTCTGCGAATTCTACATGGGAAAAATTAATCTCTGTTTATGAACAAAGCTCGGGTCAAAGACACCTCTGAAGAAATAGCGATATATATAGATCGCCTGCAGCGTAACTTTAGAGAGCTCAACGATGAATTAAAAAGGTTGGTCAAAACAGAGCTTCAT
The DNA here is from genome assembly GCA_030710515.1 of Abscondita cerata. NCBI lineage: Eukaryota > Metazoa > Arthropoda > Insecta > Coleoptera > Lampyridae > Abscondita > Abscondita cerata. Next base: position 103,966 of record JALBCR010001386.1, on the reverse strand, counting down.
GAGTTGTTGTTTATGAGCCGTATTATGTCAATACTTCCCACCGAATATTTCAAATTTAAAAGCGTTTGGGAGTCGGTGCCACTCAAAGAAAAAACGCTGAATAAATTGACAGAAAGGCTGCGATTGATAGAGATGTGTCTGCCTGATAAACGTTGAGACTCATCAACAGTGTTATTGGTATGGACAAGAAAACCACCTGTAAAACCAAAATCTGGAGCAAAAATCCGAAAGTGTTTTAGATGTCATCAGGTTAGACATTTTGTGAAAACCTGCTCTAAGAAGCATTCTAACAGTGCCACAAGTTCGGGAGCTTCTCGTGATGAATTCCTAGTTACATTTCATGATTATAAAACAAGAAAATGGTTGGCTGACTCTGGTGCTTCGGCGCACATGACAAAAGAAAAAGACAATTTTCTAAGTTATTAATCGTTTCCAACTCTAAGCCTGTTCAATTTGAAAACAGTGAAGTAATTTATGCTTACGGTTATGGAGTGATAAACGTTAAAATGCAAGTAAATGGTGCGTGGGTAAAGAATCACCTCGACAATGTTTGGTATGTTCCAAATATATCTAGAAATTTGTTGTCGATAAGTCAAACGATGAACAAAGGTTTTTTATTTTAAGCAGATTTAAAGGGTTGTGCATTTACAAAAAACAGTGTGGTGCGATTAAGTGGAAAAATTGTACGAACTAGATATGCGTGTATGTAAATCAGACACTTTTGCAGAAGTTTTTGCAGCAACAGCATTGGACACTGTACAAATGTGGCACGAAAGATTGTATCATCAAAATAAACGGTATGTGAAACACTTATTAAATCGACATGGCATCATTGTGGAGACCAATAAAGAATTTTGCGATGCCTGTGTTGTAGGTAAACAGCATCGAAGAAGTTTTCATCCACGAATTAAAAGGGCGTTCACAGCGGGTGAACAAATTAATGTAGACGTGTGTAGACCTATGCAGGAAAATTCAGTAGGTGGTACTAAATACTTCGTGTATATGTATTCTAAATATAGGTGTGTATTTTTTATTAAATTAAAATCCGAAGTTTTAGAAAACGTTTATTAATGAAGCATGTACGGCAGGTGTTAAAATTAAAGAACTTTTGTGTGATGGAGGGAAAGAGTTCGACAATGTTAATGTGAAATCATTACTTAATTCAAAGGGAATTAGTTTTCGCACAAAACCATGCCTTACACTTCTGAATAAAATGGGTCTGCTGAAAAAGAAAACCCACTCTGGTCGAAAGTGCACGGACAATGATTCACGCTAAAATCTTACCAATAAAGTTGTAAGCTGAAGCAGTCAACACTACAGCACACACATTAAATCGAACAGGTACCACACCTGTGGAAAACAAAACTCCGTCCGAGTTGTGGTTTGGTAAAGAAGTAGTTGGTCCCGATCACTTAAAAATTTTGGATACAAAATGTTTCATACATGTACCAAAGCAGAAAAAAAGAAAATGGGATAAGAAAAGCATCCCAAATTTTTTGTAGGTTACAGTGGTGAAAAAGATGCTTACCGAATCTGGATTGAAGCAACAAACAAAGTAATTCTAAGCCGTGATGTAATTTTTAAAGGTGAACGAATACTTAACACCAAAATGTTATCACACAAAGAAGCACAAGACTTGGAGAATACTGAGAAGGTGGAAGTTGCTGTACCTCTTGCAATTTCCAATGGTAAAAGTTTTCAAAAAATGGAAGAAATTGAAACTTTGGAGGAAGATTCATAAATACAGATAATGCAGATACAGATTAGAAATCCAGCTCATCTTTTGACGCAGTGATTCAGTCCAACGAGGCAAATTGATGGCGATGTGCTATGAGGGAAGAATTGGAATCCCTGGAAGAAAATGGTAACTGGAATCTTGTCAACCTGCCGAATGGTAAGAAGGTTATTGGAAATCGTTGGGTTTTACGTGTGAAATTAAAGCCTGATGGCTGCGTAGAACAATACAAAGCAAGGTTAGTTGCTAAAGGTTTTGCATAAAAGTGTGGAATAGATTACGAGAAAACCTTTAGCCCTGTGGCAAGGTTTGGCACAATAGGTACCATTAACGTGGCAGCATCAGAAGAAATGCATCTAAAGCAGTTTGATGTGCGAACTGCATTCGTGTATGGCGAGCTTAAAGAAAAGGTCTTTATGAAGCAACCCGAAGGATTCGAAGATGGCACTAAACAAATATGTCAGCTAAAAAAAGCATTTCATGGGCTTAAACAAGCTCCACGGTGCTGGAATAAACGCCTTATGGACTTTATGGTAATAAAACAGTGTTTTGTACAAAGTAATGCTGATCAATGTTTGTTTATTAAAAAAACAAGAACAAGCAAAACTTTAATAGCTGTGTAAGTTGACGATGGACTTGTAGCGGGTAATAATAATTGTAGAAATCAAAAGTTTTTTAAGTAATCTAAAACTGTTTTTTGGGAATAGAGATTTCACATTTAAGTAACTGTATTTTTTATAGGACAACAGACGTATATAAAAAAGAATCCTGTAAAGATTTAACATGGATAAAGCATGGATGGTATGCATCGCAAGCTTAGAGTCCAATCTCAGATTAAATAAAGAAACTCCGTACAGGGAAGCTGTGGGCAGCTTGATGTATCTATCAGTAGCAACACGACCAGACATTGCATATGCAGTTAGTATGGTTTCAGAGTTTGTGGCTGATCCTAAAGCTTTACATTGGCAAGCTGTAAAGCGCATTTTTAGATATATTAAAGGAACTATGAATTACGGCTTGGTATATCTCAAGAACCACAAATCTGGAATATTAGAAGCATTTAGTGATGCAGATTATGCCGGAGATGTCAATTCAAGACAATCACGAACAGGAATGATTTGTAAATATTCTGGCGGAGCAATCACGTGGTTAAGTCAGAATCAAAGAAATGTGCTGTCTACTACTAAAGCGGAGTATGTCGCAGCAAGTGAAGCAGTCAAAGAAATTATTTGGCTTAAGCGCATGTTGAACGAAGTGACAAAATTAAAAGAAATTCTATCTTTTCAAATAGACAATGCAAGTGCGCTTAAGTTGGTTAAAAACCCCAGAGTTCCATAAGCGTTCCAAGCATATAGAAATAAAGTTCCACTTTATTCGAGAAAAATACAAACAAGGCGAGGTTGATGTCCAACATGTGGATGGTATTAATCAGTTTGCAAAAATTCTGACCAAACCTCTACCTCGCAAAATGTTAGAAGTTTCCTGCAATCAACAGTGAAATATTTTAGGTGAAAGTGTTAAAGCATTAATGCAACAATTTTTGTTTAACTGTATTGTTGTTTGTATAACTATCTCTAGGTTTTAGTTTGTCGAGTATATCCGTTTCAGTTTTCGTGCATGTCACCGGAAGCATTGATATTAGTTCGTTTTTGTATCTGGTTTCTGTTGCATGTACTTCAGAAGATATATTGATGTAACCTGATGTAACGCATATTATAAATTAATCTCAATTTTGTGTTGTAATTGTATTCAATAAACCTAATATTAACAACAGAAATAAACAGTCCTTAATTACTTAGTAATTATTACTTAATTTAATTATTAATAATTAATTTTTTGTTGGACTATTTAGTTTAAAACAAATAAACTAAATGGTGTTATTTGCAGCAATTCCTCATCTTTTGATTTTTGGGAAAAAAAGTTAAATAGAACGGTACCAATTTCCTAATATTTCTTAAGAGTATATTGTTGTAAAAAACATCTTTTGGTCTAAAAGTCTAAACGCATAATCGTTGCTGAATCAATTTTAATTCAAACATGTTATGTTGCAACAGTATAATATCCTTTACATCTTATGTAGTACATGATCTAGCTTTGTTTTATTATTAGAACCATAAAAACATAAAACGTTTTCGTAAATTATAGCGCTTACACCTAGTCGTTCGTCATTTCTCAGCTTATGCATTAATTACTTCAGCATTTTGAGAAATTGATCCCAATATATTTCGCTTTAATAATAAATGTAACTGATAATTTATGTAACAAGTTTGTACCACCCTTTTAATTATGAACGCAGGAACTATTTTTAATAAAAAAAAATAAAATATCAAGTTCATCTCTTCGACATAGCATCGGCGGCGTGTTTTGGATAAACTACACGTATGATAGGCTTCACGTCGGTACATTTGTTATATAAGGAATGATACCTACATAAACATCTTACTTTTTTAAACCAACCTTGGCTCACCATTATAAAGTAATTATGTCCTTAAAAATTCTGGAAAAAACATAAATACGAGGATGTATTGATATCTAGTTAGCCTAGACCAGTTCCTTGCATAAACAAAATATTGCGTTACCATAGCAACGAACAATAACTTATTAGAAGTGTCAGTGTAAAGTTTGACGTCAAAAAAGTAAACCAGAATCACGCAATAAATTAAATGAAAAAAGATGTCCACCGAAATTGTGAAAATCGAAAAATTGAGTATCGAGCCATCATCAAGTACCTGTATTTAAAAGGGTTAAGAGGTAAGCAGATTTACGAAGATATGCTTAATACCCTTGGTGATCAATGTCCTTCGTATGCGACCGTCAAAATTGGAATGCAAGCTTCAAAAGAGGTAAATTTTCCATTGAAGATGATGACCGATCGGGAAGGCCAGTTTCTGTGTCAGTCCCCGAAAATATCGATGCAGTTCATGACATGATTTTATCAGACCGTCGAATTGGGCTAAAACGGATATCTGAAGCACTGAATATTTCATACGAACGCGTTCATCATATGGTTCACGTCAATTTGGACATGAGAAAATTGCTGCAAAATGGATCCCCAAATGTTTGAATGTTGACCAAAAGCGTGCAAGGGTAGAAGCATCGCGTTCGATCTGTGCTCGATTTGAAAACGATGTAGACTTCTTAAACCGAATTGTTACTATGGATGAGACTTGGGTACATTTCTACGATCCAGAAACAAAGCAACAATCGATGGAATGGCGACACTCTGGTTCTCCAAGACCTAAGAAGTTTCGTGTCCAAAATCTGCTGGAAAAGTTCTTGCTTCAGTTTTTGGGATTGCCATGGAGTAATCATGATTGATTTTTGGATAAGGGTAGAACAATAACTGGAGATTACTATTCGACATTACTGACCACTCTACGGGAAAATATTAAAGAGAAAAGACGCGGAAAGCTATCCAAAGGTGTTTTGTTTTTGCAGGACAACGCCCCTGCACACAAATCTCATGTTGCCATGCAAAAATTCGTGATTTAGGGTTTGAATTACTAGAACACCCTCCTTATTCACCCGATTTGGCTCCGTCCGACTATCACCTCTTTCCTCAACTGAAAAAAGTTTAAAAGGTCGTACATTTTCTTCCAACAAGGAGGTAATAGAAGCTGTGGAGGTCTGGTTTGCAGAGCAAGAAGAAACATTTTTTTTGAAAGGTCTAGAGACGTTGCAGGTCTGCTGTAATAAATGTATCCAATTAAGAGGAGAAGATTTCAAATTGTAATGTGGTTTAATTAATCTCGAATCAATTAAAAATTACTAAAATAATCGGTGCTCCATTACATTAATTTAGTTTCAATTTAATTTTTGTTCTAATTTTAATGTCAACTTCTAAATTTCCATTTAACGGTAGAAATTATAGTTAGCAAGAGTATTTCTTAATTTATAAAAACTGAGATACTATTTTTTTGTTTTTCTTGTAAAATAGTTATTTTCTTAACAAGTATCGAAAGTAGCAAATATCGTGGAAGTGTATAGCTAAACGAGTGCGAAACGTAGCGTAGCACGAGTGGTTCTAAACACGAGCACAGATATTTAAACTTTCGTACGAGTCAGGAACACTATTTTTAGACGACTACAATACAAAATTACGTTCTTACTCGTTAAGGGTTAAGAAAACAACTTTGCAACTCCAGTGTGGTAGGTAACTTTTGCTTCTTACAAAACTAAAGGCAGTGTTATATTCATCACTACTGCTTGACATTTTCAATAATTTGAAGATTTTAAACGCGAAAACAATTTTAGTTTTTTATTTACTGTGCTTCAAATAAATAACGTGTCAAATTCGGTAGACGTTTACCTACTTGATTTTTTGAATTAAATGGTAAAAAATTGATGCGAACGTCGTTGCTAAGCGTAACTAAGATGATATGAGTGTAAACTATTAACTTTTGAGTTTTATCACAACAGTTTTGAAAGAGTTATGATATTTTGCATTTTCGGACACAACTTTGTGTTGTGATGTGGTTACTTTCGAGAGTAATCGTCTAAAAAAATTATTTTTATTATTGAAGGCAGATTAATACGTATAGATTATTAAGCAAAGACGTGAAAAGCTCAGAACCTCATCAAAAGAAATAAGTCAAAACTATAAGACTAACTTCATTATATACAAAATGAAAAATTAACAAGTTAGTAAAAATCAATTCAAATTTAAAAGTAATTTCAAACTGGAGAATCAATAGAATTTATTCTTAATTCTGCACCAATATTTTGAGAATACTACGTCTTACAAAAGTCACACAAAAATTACAGGTCGTGTCGTTAATATAATGGACTATAAATAAGTTAAGTCCCTTTGTACGAAAACTAATTTTATGTTTTCATATACATCATATACAAACAAAAGTTGATTTGTGTACAATTAAATCTTTTTCCCAAACTCAAAAGGTTCTTTAAATAGAAACCTTTTGTGTAGAGTGTCAAGAAAATAAACAATTTATACTTTGTAAGTGTTAAAAAGAGCCTTTTACGACTTTTTATTGCATTTTATGCTTGAAAGCACTCTTTTCTCAACAATACAAATGTTATACTAGAAAATACTCATTCTATAAAATGACATTACAATATTTGTCCGAATTTAATTATGTAAAAAAATAATTAGCTTTGTTAGAGTAAATAAAAGCAAAAAGTCCATAAATATATTACGGCATAAATTTAGGGCATTGCTTCTTATTATTTTCCAATTAAAGTGAGTTTTAAATGTATTAATAAAGATCCTCTATTTTTGTATAATAATATCAAGAATATATAACGCGACTTATTCCGTCAATAAAAGTTTTTATTGTGGCAATTTTTTAAATGCCTTTACGAAACCGAAATAAAAATTATAAAATTGATGTTTTCTATAGATTGTAACAAAACAGACCTAATTTTTGATTAATGTTCCTTCTTTTAGTTACAAGCAATTAATCTTTTTGATATAAAACTACTACGTGTAAAATATATAGCACGCCCTTATCAATTTAGTGAAACAAAAACCTATTGTTGTAATAATTACTCAAATTAATTACTCATTTGCTTCCTTTAGTGTTTCAGATAGCAAAGTTACAGCATAGATTTATTTATGTTTATGCGATTTGCATGGAAATTTCAAAGAAAATATTTGTGTTTATTCCTACTTCAATTATTTGGACTTTAATCAAATCGAAAGCAATCACTGTCAAACAAAAACCTACTCGCACGCAACTTAAAAATATTATACTAAATAGTTACCAACTAAAATATAGATAAAGCATCTTAATACACGCATAGAACCGAAATATATCGGCAAGGTGAAAAATCGATCTATAATATATCTATATATTTCAGTGAGTATATTCCGTTTGTTGTAAAATCAGAAACCACTAAAAATTAATTAGACTTGGGTATAATAATTTTTCGACAAACATAATTAAGTATAGAAATATTGAACAAGAGAATTTAAGCGAAAGAATTAACTGTCATTGAACTAATACTTACAAGCCGGTACGAAAATTACTCACAATAATGTGTAAATAATATACATTTGCGTGTTGGTGAAATAAAAAATATGTTCTGCGAGCATTAAGATTGATATACAACTGCCAGCAAAAACAGAAGCTATAATTTTCTTTTTGGAAACATAGCTATCCAATGACTAATTACAAAATAAAATAATAAACCGTAATAGCATTTTAGTGTATTCATTATAAAACTCGAACAATATATTATTTTTTTATTTCTGTGACATAATTACGCTTTTCGCATATATTTTTTTGTCATTTTAATGTTGGTGTAGAAAATTCACCAATATCAACAAATGTTATGCTAGAAGTTTTAATGAGATTTATGCTACGAGTAATTTTCCAGGAGAAGTCTGAATCTAATGTAGAAACAAAATCTGATAACCTCAGAAATCGATTAATCCCAGAAAAATTCATTAATTAGTACAAAGATCAATCTAAAAAGTGAAAAGAAGAAAATTACGTTGCATAAAAATTCAAATGAAAGAAGTGTCAGCTATCCTTCCAACTTTTCTTGCGTTAAAGGTCTAATCATCATACATAAAAATAATGCAATTATACTCTATGGTAGATACAAATCTAACACTAAACAGCAAATACAACTGCTACAAGTCAAAATATGTTATCAGTTACTGTTTTACAGGAATAGATGGCGGGTGGTACATCTGAATTGATCAGTTTTTTAACACAGTGCAATTTCAACCATTGGAAGAATTATCAGTTTTAGAGAAAATAATAATATTATTCTGATTAAATAAAGGTATAATTTGAGAAGCATCTTCGATAAATTCAATTGTCTGATATGGCACAAATTTTAAGGAACGTATACCTACTTAATTATTAATCTAAGTGAATAATTCAACAAGCTAAAACTAAATTCAATATTAAAGAAGTGTTGTTAAATGAAGATGAATTTATAAGAAAAACGATGTGTTAGACAGATATGGGTTAAAAACGATTTTTTTTGGCAACCATTCAGATTTTTTTAAATTTTAAAACAGCATTCTGTTAGGCACTAAATTGCGCAACTTTGCCTTAATTTAACCGACCTGTATCGCTTCTGGACCTGTATTGCTTCTGAGATCTCCATGAATTCACTGAAATTTGAAAACACCCTATTTTGGGGGTACTAGTTTTAAAAAAAGCATACGCCCCTCCATAGACCAACTGAAGCAGTGTAGGCAGACAGAATAGTAGATTATTTACTAGGAGTTAAACAATAGAAGTGTTGAGCTTAAAAGTTTGCTGGCGAGGCGTTAGCCGAGACAGCAAATTAAGCAAAACAATTACATTTTTTAACTCCAAGTGAAATATATTATTTTTCTTCAAGCGTTTATTTTGCTAGTTTTCATGTGTTATGTTCAAATTTTCCGGATTCTCGAGTGTTATAGTGACGTTTTATTCTGATGAATCAAGTTGATACTTTACTGTTACATTCATAATATGACATAACTGAGGTACCAACCTCTAAATAGTTGTGAAAATAAAAGAACTGTTGCTTTTAATGTTTAGGCAGTAAAAAGCCTTTTTAGCGTCTGCCAGTAGTTCAATAATAATAATATGGACTAGGTTTAATTTAAAAATTTGTGGTTAGTTCAGCATATAAGAAATCATCAAAACTTCGAAACCGTTATGCTTACTTAATATCAAAGCTGATATATTTCATCTAAAATAAGTTTGTAGTAAAGTAGTATCATCCATATACAGTGTGTAACACAGACTACCAGACATAGGGAAATTAACATTAAAAAATCATCAAAAGATCAACTGTTGCTGTGACTCAATTTAAAACTGAAAACAATAGGGGTTGAATGAACAATTGACATTAAAACTTATTCATCATAACTATTTTGCTTTGTATTTTTTTAAAAAAAACTTAGAAATGCATAGTATTTAAAAAAAATATTACCATTAATAATCGTCTTATTATTATTAAGAATGAAAGTCTACACAACAGAAGAAAAAATAAAATTGTGACATTTAACTTACAATAAGGAAATAGTTTGAGAAGAACAAGTGAACTGTTCAGTGTTTATTATAATAATCGACCTTGTAAGGATACAATTGCACGAATTGTTAATCAATTAAAAAAAACTGGGTGCAAACAGTCTTTGTTCCAGAAGGCCTAACGAGAATGAAAATGTTAACCCGAACTTCAATGAAGTAGACATTGTAGCAGCTATCGAAGCTAATCCTAATATTATTGTGCGGGATTGCCAATAATCTAGGTGTCTCTCATATGTATACAGGGTGTTTCATTAAGGCTGGCCACCGGCCATAACTCAGAAACTAGTAAACATAAAAAGTAGGAAAAAAAATTTATTATAAAAGTGGCCATGAGAAAATCCTGGAAATTATTTTTATGTTCCGTAATTCATCGCAAGGAGGCGCAATTGAAAATTTAAAAATAAATTTCTAAATTTCACCGAAAATTTCCACATTAATGCATACCTTTGGTAACATCGTTAGAAAGCTTAGACAATTCTGCATCATTTTGGTCTAAGGCTCATTGGCGTACCGACCTTTATAAGAGTGGGGGAAGGTATTGAAAGTGTAATCATTTAAATCGCTATTATTTTTAAACGACTTATCCGATTTTAGAAACCTAGGCTTGTTTAGAAGAGAAAGGTAAGCACTTTTAACTGTCGTATTCATTAGTACGCGATAGTTCATAATAAAATTGTTAGAGGGCGCAATTTGTAACAATACTAGTTCTTTTTATTTTATTCAGAAAATTAAACCATACGGTATAATTATGACATCATAATCGAAAAGTAGATTAAATTTGCAAGAAAAAACCTCCAAACCTCAACTCGATATCTTTGCTTGTTGCATAGATATTGCCAAAAAAATTAATTTTTTACACTGCAATACAAGTTTTTTGATTTTATCCAGAAAAATTAAATCATACGGTATAATTATGACATCATAAGCAGAAAGTAGATTAAATTTGTAACAAAAAACGTAAGTAACGCAATTTGATATCTTTATTCGTTCCAGAGGCATGAACAACTGTTAAAAAATAAGTGAAAATCTATAAATGTTCAAATTGACGGCCGCTTTGTAAAATACAACTATTAATTCTTCTTCTCGTACGTTTATAACAACATAGAAAACTTCTAAGGCATAATTATGATGTGGTGTATTTTAAAATAATAAACTAGTTAGCTGCGGAAAAAAGTCGGCTCATTTCCGTGAAGCTAAATAAATTGAAATCATTGTTAACTTACTTAATTTTATGTGCCATGCTAATGAACAATTGAGGGGTCCAACGCAACAACCGGCTAAGTCCAATTTTTAAGCAATTTGAGTTTAAAACATGTTCTTGCAAAATTTAAAATACAAAACCGAATGCTGCAAGAGCCGGATTTCTAGGTAGATAAATACAAGTATTATTAAGTTTTTTTGGTTGCCTACCTTGTTGTACCGCGTAAGAACAGGTCAAGTCCGGGACTTGCTCAGTTCTTTATCGAACGTTTTGACGATTCACGTGTCAAATACTGTGCTGTTTTTTTGTGTGTTTGTGTCAGCGAGTAGGTGAAATTGAGAAAAACATGTCTGATTCATTGATGATCCTTTTGCTGGTATTCATACAGATTCTGATGAAGATTATACACTAACAACAAAAAACCGCTCACATCTTTGTCATATCCTAACATCATTAAATAGTTCAGAGTCTTCAGCGTCTGAAAACGAATTAACCGATAATTTTAATAAACCAGGACCATCCCACAGAACCCCCCAGACGGGTAGAAAACGTCTACAACAAAGAGTGTTGTGGAAAAGGAATGTAGTAGCAGAGAAAACTCTGGGAGAAAACTGTGACTGTCCAAAGAAATGTTTTGATAATTTTGGAAATGGGTGTGAATTAATTTTTACTGAATTTTATAAACTGCCTTCAAAAGATTTGCAAGACTCATATCTCTATGGACTAATGAAAAAGAGACATGTAGAAAGAAAGAGACCTCGTGGTTGTTGTGGCCAATCCAAAGCATCATCTTATGTCTATTCGGTAATATATATTTTTGAATATTTTTACCTTAAGGGAATGCTAAAGCTAGCTGAAATTTCTCAAATATGTTTTTTTTAATATTATAGGTTCGTCATAATGCTCAAGATTATACTGTATGTAAAAAGGCTTTCCTGAATTTACACGAATTCACAAAAAGTAGGTTAGAGCGATTACAGCAACATCTTTTTTTTTTAAACAATACTCCTCCAACAGACCGTAGAGGCCTCCACCAGACTAGAGTCAACAAGGTTTCAACGGAAGCAAGTACACACGTTACAGAACACATTTTAAGTTTTCCCCGTTATAAATTTACAACATTACTATTTGTCACCTTTACTCAGTATTGCTAAAATGCATAAATTATATTTGGAGAAATACGAACCAGTGCAATATTCATTGTTTCTTGAAAACAAAAAAATAAATCCTGTTGTTAAATATGAATATTTTTGAAAATATTTTAGTGAAAGTTTTAAAATTACCTTTGGCAAGCCTAAATCTGACACATGCTCAACATGTGATATGCTCATGAACAAAATCAATAGCAGTGACTCAGATGTAATTAAAAAATCTCTTGTAATAGAAAAAAACAAACACCTTAGAAAAGCTGAGTAGCTACACTGACTTGAAAGAAAAAACAAATCTTGCAAAAACAACACCAGAGGTGGAAGTTAACACCTTTGACTTCCAACAAAATTTGCCACTTTCCGTTTCATCCAGTGGTGAAGTATTCTATAAAATACAACTCTGGATGTATAATTTTGGTATACATGTTGGTAGTAGCGGCAAAATTTAATGCTATCTCTATGATGAAACCGTAAGTGGGAAATGGCAAAACGAAGTCGCTAGTATGATTTTAAACTTTCTAAATAATCACATTTCAACGGAAGTCACAGATATTTATTTATTTCCAGATAACTGCTCTTCTCAAAATAAAACAATGTATGAGTAAAACTTTTGTTCACTTTTAGTAGATTTCGATAAATTTAATTTAATACGTCATAGGTATCTTGAACCGGGCCATAGTTTTTTGCCTTGCAACCGTAGCTTTGGCAGAATTGAAGCTGAAAAAAGGAAATACGATAAAATATATTTACGTAGTGATTACATAGACATTATCAGAAAAACAAGTAGAAACTTTGTAATAAAAGAGATAACTCAAGATATGTTTCTTGGCTGTAACAAACATTTTGAAAGTATGTACGTAAAAAAACCATAAATTTACTTTGTTCAAATATAGTATTTTGTTGTACGAAAAGAGTGATTTAGGTATATTGTTAAAATGTAGCGAGTCAGTCGGAATACCACTTTTTTCAGAATTTCATACAAAAAGTTTCGGCTAATGAAAAAAATTATACTTGGGTCCAAGAATACAAAAAATAAGTTTGACCATGTTATGACACTAGCAACAAAATATGTACCTCAATGCGATCAATGGTTTTATAACCAAATTAAAGAATATCATACTGTTCATAAGGAGCCTAATGCTGACACCTCAGTCTCCGAATTTAGTTCTGATGAGTAGGTAAAATGTAGGTAAAATATGTCGTACATACTCATATTTCATCTTCAAGAGGGTATGGTCTATAATGTATTCGATAAATAAATACTATTGCTAATTTTTGTTTTATTTCAACATTATTAAGTAATACTAATGCATAAAAAAAATTTTTCAAATTTTAAATTCCACTCGTTTTATAATAATTACGTTATTTTATCTCCTGAAAAATTTGTAAAAGTGGACTTGGCCTGTTCTTGCTTTGGGCCCTTCAATTATTGGAAAATATTTGCTTCACGGATAAATGCACATTTGCATTAAATCGGGGCACAATCGTCAAAACGTTCGTTATTAGACTCAAGATAATTCACTTCCACTAAAAAGTTCTCTTCACGCTTACCAATTAGAGAACAATTTCTAAAACTTTGTAGAACATGTCATACTAAGAAATCAACGATGAAAAAGGGCATTGTTATTAAACAATTCTGTCTAATGATTTTAATAATAGAGGCCAAGTAGATCTCGTTGATTTGCAATCTACTCCTTATAAACAATACAAGTGGTTAATGCAATTTCAAGATCACACAACAAAAATTTCTTTTTGCGGCCATTGACATCTAAAGAGAACAGCTAAAGTTGCTATAGGAATTATTAAAATATAATAAGTCCGCTGCCCAAGCACATTACAAAGCGATAACGGTCGTGAATTTACCGCTGAAGTAAATAAGGAATTAATATCATTGTGCCCATCTTGTAAAATTATAAATAGTCGTCCACGGCATCCAGAAAGTCAAGGGTCGGTAGAAAAAGTAAACCAAGATGTAGAAGCAATGCTTCGCTCTTGACTTATACATAACAAAACAACTATTGGCCAATTGAATGTTATTTTGTTCAATATCAGAAAAACACATCGTTCCACTGTATTATAAAACGAACGTCGTACAAAGCTTTATTTGGTATGAATCCTAAAACAGGGCTCGATACAACTCTAATATCACCAGATTTGCTAGAAAAACTTACAACAAAAGAAAATCTAGAAAATTGTACAGGACAACTTACATTTGAAAAATGATTCAGTTCTTTAGTGTCCCCTAACATAAATGACGAACCTCCTTCTCACACATTATCATCTGGCCATTAAACTTATGATGCACAAGAAGAATTAGAAAATTGTCTAAAGAGAAATGAACTACTTCTTCACGTCAATATAACGAATAAGTAGTTTCCTTTTACTTCCAACTTGAATTCTAGTGAAACATCTTCACTAATAAACGGAGACTTTTCTAATATCTCCAATTTGATACAAGAGCAGCAAGTGTGTTACTTTGTGGCGTGTGCCAAAATGAGTATAGCGGTGCACATTTTTTCATAGTTGTAAACAACCTGTTTATGCAATTTGTGGACACTCAGTAAGGGAAGAAGGTTATAGTGCCTCAGTTTTGTGTTTCTTGTGCAACATCATTCGATCAGAAAGAAAAATTGCGGTCGAAAACATAAAGAGATCTGCGGAGAAAATGACAGATTCGTCTTCTAAAAAGTTTAAAGATATCAACATAGAGTCTGCTGTTTTAATAAAAGTTCCAAAAATTGATAGAGGTCCTTTAGATTCGAAAAACGTTGAAGGTATTATTGTGGACAAGAAAAGTAGTCTGTGCCAAGTTGAGACGTATTTTGGTGCAATAAAAGATTAGATGTCTTGCAATACAATACAAACATCGGACGTGAAGTTTTTGGAAACGGTTCCGTAAAACAAACTTCCTTTATGTGAAATTGCTGGGAAACTTTCACTATTTTCGGGACAGGAATTTAAAAATATTTTTGTTCAAAGTCAAAAATCCAATAAAAACCAAAAATGTGCGCAAAAAATAACGTTATCTGTAATTCTCGCTGTCATAAATCACTCACTTTATTTTTTTTTATTAATTGAAAACCTAGGTATTCTAGCACAGGTTTTTCATTTATTGTTTCGTATCCACTTTTTTAATTTTTATTATTATTCACATTTTTAGTTGACCGACAGACTACCAATTTCGTTCGATTTCAGATGAAAATACCTGTAGTGATTTCCGTTTTGATCAATATTCAAAAAAATAGAATGGTTACCAAACGAACGACAAGAGGATTAACGTATTTTAGTATTCCACTAAACTAGTCTGGTTGTTTCATGAAAACGCGGATTCAATTCTCACGTTTTCGTGAAAACACAAAAAGAGTGCAGTAGAATCAGTGAGATCACGCAAATCGACTGCTTTCACGTGATAATTCGATTTTTCACGATACTCCTCGTATTTTCGTGAAAACACGATTTACAGGATCCTACGTCCACATGTACAGGGTCTACCACGGAACCCGTTCATTAGAAGTTTACATGGTTCCTTACTATTTATGAATTTGAAACTTTCAGGTTAAGAATAACCGGAAATTGCCATCAACTTTCTTAAGTTAAATTAAACACCCTGTATATTATTGCATTTTACGATTCTACAATCGATTCTACGATACACTGTATTAGGTTATCCTATACCTATCGTCAACTGTTTTCGAGTTATTGTGATTTTTTAACAAATTTTTTATTTTGGAGAGGGGTGTTTCATAACCTATCTTTTGCTCTTCTTCAAACACAAAACCTCCATATTTTAAAAACAGCAAGTAAAACCATAAGGGTTCACTAAATACATTTACAGCCTATCACAGGTTATACAGGGCGTCCAAAATTTAGTGGCAAAGCCGAAAAACTTCAAACTCAAGAAAGTCCATTTTTTTCAAATCGAATACCCTGTATATTTTTACATATTTAGATGACTATTTAATTTACGCATCGATATGCTATAGGTATCCCTACACCTATCTTTAGCGATTTTGTCATTATTAACGCTGTTTTATCAAATATTAATTAAAACTGCATTTAAAAACTAAGCATATTTGAAAGTAGGCTGTGAATATGATTAAATAAATGAATGTTTCTCTAGTTGTCATTCTCATTAAAGCAAAAAGTCTATTTTATAAAATGGAAGCAGTTGAATATTCCAATAGTGATATTTTAAATTTATTCTACATCCATGGCGAATGTGAAAAAATACTTAGCAGAACTTGTAGAACATTTAATGAATCCTAATCTATCGCCAATTACCAAAGGTAAATTTAGAAGAATGGAGTCATGTTTTTAAATACAGGAAGTTTTACGGTAAAAAAAAACTACACAAAACGTATCGTTGAAGCAGAAGACAATGAAGTAAATGTGCTGGCTTATTTTCATGCTTATCCCCGGAGTTCGATAGTTGCAGCTTCTGGTGAATTGGGTGTCTCTCCAATGTCGACTCATCGCATTCTAAAACATCATAGAATGCATCCCTACAAGGAAACATCAGTAGAAGCCTTCCGCCATGGGGACGAACAGAAAAGGGTTCAGTATTGTGAAATGATTTTATTAAAAATTCAAGAAGACGAAAATTTTTTATCTAAAGTTATTTAGAGCGAAGAATCTAAGTTTAGTCGGGAAGGCGTTGATAATCGACGAAATAATCATTTCTGGAAAGGGGAAAATTCTCACGTTTTCAGAAATGCAAATTTTCAAGACCGCTACAGTTTTAATGTGTTCTGTTGCCTTTTAAATGATTCCGTAATCTACGAAGTTTACGATGTCAATTTAAATGAACAGAAATACTTAGAACTTTTAAGAGGACCAGTTACAAACTTTCTTCAAACTTTACCTCCAAACATAAGACAAGACTGTTGGTATCAGACAGATGGTGCACCTGCCCATAATACCAGAGAGGTTTATCGGGAATTGACAGAAATGTTCGAAGACCGATGGTTTGGTTCAAATGGGCCTTGGAGTTGGCCTCCTCGATCCCCAGAATTGACGCCACTAGATTTTTATCTTTGGTAGCGCATAAAAGGTGAAGTTTATAGTACACCTAGTGATAACAGGCAAGACCTATTAAATCGTGTGATAATAGCCTTTCAGCGATTAGACCTAAACGAAATAGGCTGAGCAACTATAAGGGAAACTGAACTAAGGATTATAAAGTCTCTTGAACAGAATGGGGGTCATATTGAACATTTATAGCATTCTTCAGTTAATTTACCTATTATTTGTGGTTTTTTTCTCTTTCACTAAAGCCATTTTTATTTGTTTATTGTGTTAATATCATTAAATTCGTTTTGTAAAAGTAGACTGTTTTCTCTGTTGTCATACTTTCAAAACTATGCCTAGTTTTTAATTGCAGTTTTAATCAATATTTGACAATAAGCGTTAATAGCATATGATGCGTAAATTAAATCGTTATCGAAATATATAAAAATATACAGAGTGTTCAATTTGAAAAAAATGTCTTTCTTGAGTTTGAAGTTTTTCTGCTTTGCCACTAAATTTTGAACGCCCTGTATAACCTGTGATAGCCTGTAAATGTATTTAGTGAACCCTTAAGTTTTATTTGCTGTTTTAAAATATGGAGGTTTTGTGTTTGAAGAAGAGCAAAAGATAGATAGGCTATTAAACACTCTTCCCCAAAACACAAAATTTGTTAAAAAATTTCAATAACTCGAAAACAGTTGACGATAGTATAGGATAACCTAATACCGTGCATCGCAGAATCGATTGTAGAATCCAAAATGCAATAATATACAGGGTGTTTAATTTAACTTAAGAAAGTTGATGGCAATTTCCGGTTATTCCGGAAGTTGTACAACATCGGAAATATTTTAGAACAAAAGAAGGTTATGTATTATTCTTAACTTGAAAGTTTCAAATTCATAAATAGTAAGGAACCCTGCAAACTTCTAATGAACGGGTACCGTGATAGACCCTGTATAACTCTGAAGTTACGTAGCTGCGTGTCTGCCTGTGATGTTATATGATAAAGTTATTTTACCACTTCACACAACATTGGTAACTAGATGCCATACATTATGTGTATGGCTGGCCCACGTAGTTGTTTCTTTATGGTAGTATACATTATTCAAGCAAGTCCTAATTTTGTGCGTAGAAAATGATTACATTTCGGCCGATTAACACATTGAGCACATCGGTGGTTGTATAATCAGCAGACAGTCAGATAAAATAATATATGTATACGTATAAATAAACAAGAAAATAATAACAATAAGACATTTAGAAAAAATTAGTCGTCGTTTTTAAGAATTAGTTTGACACGCAACGTGTTTTATTTATTTATTTATTCGTATGGTACATTTAATGTTGTATTGTGATGCAAGTGTTATTATATTATAAACGTCAAAACGTCATGTACGTCAATATTCGTTAGAGTTTTTTCGTGTGTGGTTTTAGGCGTTTTTAATACAAATATAAAATATGGAAGGTGATAGTACTCCATGGTCAACAAGCAAAATATGTTGTTTCCGAGAATCACCACTTTGGTTCCAGACCTGGTTATCAAGACTCTCCCGGACAATTAAGAAAAAAATGTACAATACAATTTCACTCAACGTGTTAATGCTGTTTCAAGATAGTTAAGCTTAAAATAAAATTACCTGTTTTGTAATTCAATTTACTGGTCTGGAAGTCTTACTCACCTGTAAAAGAAATACAATAAATTAGTATCGATTCCTAAGTAAATGCTACATAGTAAAGAGTATCAATTTAGTTGATAAAGTTAATTACGTAAATTTAAGTTGTATTTTCGTATCTTCTCCCGATGTACTACAAAGATAATATAAATTACGTCTTGCAATCTTGCAATTTTCAGATTACAAACATCTTTGCATTTGTGTTGGAAAGTATAATAGGCACTTAAAATTGATTTGACTGACATGCAATTTATTAAGCGGAATACTTTATATTCATTATTCGTAAGCAGTCAACGATCGATACGAAACGAAGTTAATGATGTTATTTACGAAAAAGAAACATCAAGCTCCCTTTAACATAAAAGATCGTCAGGAATATAAATCCTTAAATAATAGACAAAATGCACAAGCAAAATATTTAAATATGCAAAGCAAGTCCACAATTTAATTCTTGGCGAACATTTCATTTTAAAAACAATTTTCTAAAGCCAAATTTGTAACACGTTATATTGCGGAAAAGGAAATGACCATTTATTTCCGATCAAGCTCAGACGACAAACTAAAAACCAAATTCTTTCTCTGTTGTTTACGTCCGTATCCCGCTGGTGACACAATGAACTGCATTTTCGTTATGGTGTTTGTTGTTTTAGTAGATAATCGTTTTGTGCTTCGGTAAACACCAAGTTCCGTAAAAGATTCAATTTATGTTTTATTTTTAATAAAAAACGAAGTCGAATTTTTCTGTTTGTTTTCATCTCAGACACAGAAAATATACCTTGTATTACAGATAAACATTTTCATGCTCATCTTATTAACAAACTTTTGTAGATTTTTAAACCTACATACCCAATCGATTTTTTCAAAAGTCTATATGTAAAAAAACTTATACTTTTGCTTATACTGAAAAACCTGAATTTGTTTATTTGAATTCTCCATGTATATCACTACGAAAAGCAAATTTTA
Source organism: Abscondita cerata (assembly GCA_030710515.1). Lineage (NCBI taxonomy): Eukaryota > Metazoa > Arthropoda > Insecta > Coleoptera > Lampyridae > Abscondita > Abscondita cerata. The sequence continues at coordinate 84,239 of JALBCR010001386.1, read as the reverse complement.
AAGTAATATATATCGGAAAGAATTGAGTTGTGTCACAATATGCCCGTTAGGTACACTTTCAAACTTCAAAACGAATGTTTGAAGCTACTCATATAATTAAACTGGACAGTCTTCCCACGAGGAAACAATTCACAATATCCTACATTACTATTTCGAAGTTTCCTCGTTTCGCCCATTCATTTTCACTCGTAAATATCGGTTTTCGGTAACTTACTTATATTACTTTTAATGAATTTGCTTCGAGTCTATTTAACGACCTCGATTTTACAAATTACAAAATATACGATAAGTGTGGTGAATCATAAAGATTTTAAATTACTTAAAATTGTTTAATTTAATTGAACATGAATGTAAACATATACGGTAGATAGAATAGTGTTTTTTGGTTAACAGAAAACCGTTGAAACGTAATATATAGCGTGAACGAGATTCCCAATAATTTTGGGCCTTCTTATAGGAGTTGAGGAACAATAGGGTCGTCAATGATACACCGTGTTCTTAATAGCCGACGTTTCGATTGGCGATGGCCAATCTTTCTCAAGGCATTGTTCGTGTACTAGTCTTCATGTATGGTTGTTTTGTACACTATTTGTTAATTTATTTTGTATTGTTTTTACATGTTTATCTTATTGACACTTGTCCAAGTAATTTTAACGTAAACCAGTTGGTTTGAATTTTATTTTAATAATTAAACAATTTTTGAATTTTTGACGATCTGGACCCCTATGGTTCCCTTGAGGAGTCCTTGATGTCACCAACTCTTAGATTGCCTTGAGAAAGATTGGCCATCGCCAATCGAAACGTCGGCTATTAAGAACATGGTGTATCATTGACGACCCTATTGTTCCTCAACTCCTATAAGAAGGCCCAAAATTATTGGGAATCTCGTTCACATTGAATTTTTAAGGAGCTTTAATAGTAATATATAGCGTTTCGCCTAGTTTAGTTAGGATAAATAATCCAAATATAACATTAATGGTAAAAACAATTTAAATTCCTTGATGAACTACCTAAATAATAGATTTGTAGTTTATCCCTTGCATACAGGGAGTAATAATCCATATTATAACTTTGAAACATTATTTGGAAGAAATATCGCAGAAAATTGTAAAAACTAAAGACAAACTACGACATATCAGCACAAAAAAGTATCTACGGCGAGACTAACCGAGAACATTCTGTTTGGATTATTTTCTTTCACCCTATCATCATATCATCATCATCATCGACATCAACAAAAACATGTCAATTTTGTTAAATTTATAATCTTGTACTGACTATACTTAAAATCTAGGAACACACTTTGGTACAGTCGGTACAGTACCTTAGGTCGGTTTTAAGGAACAGAGTGTAGGTGTGGACACACTGACTCGAGCTAAAGGCAGCCGACTAGCATTTTTAGAGATCATGTTTCCTGATTATCATTTAACAAACATAAAGCAATATTTATTCAGAGGATGATGCAACTGATAATCACTGAGTTTGGTAGGTTGCAACATTGTAACCTCATAATTATACCGATGTAGAGTTTTAGACGATATCTTCTTGTTTCATAAAAGAGATTGGATAGAAGGCGTCGAGAGAAATTGAAGATAAATTGAAGAAAATAATAGCACATCAAACCTTTTCGCTACATATCGTCAACATCAGGGTCGCTGACTAACAACAACAGATATTAATCTCAAGCAATTTTCAATACACCATAAATGGATAGAGTTATTCTGTCAACTAGTTTTCTGAAGTTAATAAAAAAAACTTAAATTTGCCCTGTCGTACCATCATCTGGACTAAAAACGTCGGAAGTGTACATCAACCGTGTTTACCTTAGAAGATTATGCGGACGTACGTAAGGTAAGAACAAGAAGCTGGCTCAAAACAAAACAACAGTGTGTGCAATTAGGGTTTTCATACAAAAGACGGTAAAATTACATCTATGAGTTTCACCCATCTCCAATTTTTTCTTCTAACAGACAAAACTATATTAATCAATTTTAAAGCCATACCAATACGACTAAGAAGCCAACAAGCACAGATCAAATCAAATCAAATCAAAATCAAAAACAGCTTTATTGTCACTGAAATTTACATTTCTTGGACAAAGCATAACAACAATTCGTCCTAGAAAACGAACACAATCCATAATACATTCAGCAAGGTAGCCCACGATACATGCTTATATGTATTTAATAAAATACAGCCGTTATTTGAACTTCATTCACCCATTCAAATATGTGCCCTAACGACATGTCGTGTATGAAAAACAGGTAAATAGTATAACTAAGAATGTCAATAGGTCACTGTACAATAATAGTTGGCTTATAATATAAGATGATTGTATTCGCTTTTGAATCGATTACCTGAACAGTGACCTGTTGGCTTCTTAGTTAATTCACCCAACCGCTAGCACAAATAGTCCAGTGGGTAGTAGATATAACAAAACAGAAAGAAAGTATTGAAATAATAGCTTACCAGACATACCGACACCGCGAATCCTCACTAAAGTATACAAAAACGTGTTTAAGTTAAACTCACTAAAATCAATGGTAAACTAATAATATTGGTCAACCTATGTTCATCAAACTGAAACATGATGCTATTCGATTTGCCATACCAACATAGCAGCTACAGCTCAAGCTGTACCAAAGATTGCAACCAGAACTCAATACTTTTCTAAACGGAGCCCCGCTTGCAGGAATTGACAGATGGAAGAGTACCCTTGTCAATGTTCTAAGAGACATATCACTACTCACGTTCTTCTGTAAAGTTAGAATGAGGAGGAAACTCCAACTTGAGAGAGGACGTAACCATCCAAACACATTGTCTTAATTTGGTGCAATGTTTGAAATAGCTAACCGCAAATGTATGCTAAATATTGTTGATAAAAGAGATAACTAGGCATTAAGACAGACATGCATAATTGTCACTGATAAAAATTCTCAATCGGTAGGCAATACTCGCGGCAGTCCTTATAACAGCATTTGAAGACTATACAGATTCTTTATAAATGGAAATTAAAGCAAATTGTTTTTGTGAGAGAAATTTCAACAGACTTAGGTGTGTAACTAACTTATATTAAATATGATGCATATCAAGCAATAAAATTAAATCATGAGATAAAGTAGACTTGGCCATGGAATGTAATCAAAATACGTTTAAGAAATATCCTTAAGAACTTGGAGAAAACCATAACTTTAGCTAAAAACAACAGTTCAAACCGCAACTTCCCAACCCATCAAGTATCAGAGATATGATGAATTGTTTAAAGTATGGAAAAATTCATTTTTTTTAGAAAATGTTAAATTAACTCAAATGGTATATCATAGAACCAAAGTGTTATACCCAAAGCTAACTTAAAATACAACGAGAAAATCAAAATTGTAGTAGGTAATATACAAAGTGTATAATTTTGTGTAACTAGTGCAAAAAGTGCATATTCGTCTCGAGCTGCAATCATGCCGAGTGCAACAAATATGCTTTTCTACGATCGAAAAAATAAAAAAAAATACTTTTTACACTAGTACAAAAAATAATTTACTTTTTGCACTAATAAATTGCTTTTTGCACTAATGCAAAGAAGTGAAACTTTTGGCACAGTACTTGCGGCAAAAAATAGTCACTTTTTGCACGATCGTAGAAATAATAATTTAATAGAACCGTTCATCAATCATTGTATACTATAATTCAAAAGGTCGGCAATTACAAATATTTGATTTGTTCTCGTTTGTACACCCCCCACCAAAAGAGGTCCTAGACCAAAGTTTTAGCAACAAAGTAAAATTGAACACAAATATCATTATCAAAGCACTGTTAATCACTAGATACCGAAACACTTCTTCGAATTACAGTTTATTCTTAAATTATCTATCTTAATCTTATTAGTGATTGAGGTCAAATACTTTTGTTGGCGAGGTTACAGTTATCTCACATTTTTTTTACGAAGAGTACACCTATAGTACCTTTTATACCTATTATATTTACCAAGTAACATTTATTATTAAAAGAATTATTACATTACAAATTTCATAATGTATAAATTATTACGTAATTAAAACAATTTAAGGAATTCTATTAAAGAATAATTACGGATTTCCGTAGAAATTCCAGCAAATATATTCACAAAAACACTCATTAATTTACTACAACCCCACATTTCGCCATCAATTACTTTCAAACTCGTTCATCTAAATGTTTTCATTCATTCCTAAAATTCTAAAATGTTTAGAATACGGTGTATAAATGTTGATGGTTTTGTCGCTTTACTGTCAATTTATTTCTACTTTATTTTTTAAAATTCAAATAAACCAAGTTTATGGCTCTTTTTGTTTATTCTGCTCTGTTAAGACATTTCGTTTACATTCAGGTTATTCTCGCTATTGTTGGGATCGTATTGAACATTTTTTTGTACACGGAAAGGGTTGCTTAAAGACGTAGTTTAAAAAGATGTCAACAGATATACACAGTATATTATTAAATGTATCACTTTTAGTAATAGTTGCTATAATTAAATCATAACATAAAAAAGAATGTCTAAAATTAAATTGGACACCGATAAATTTTTATTCTGTTTCTAGAAGTCACCGAATTCCAATTTCCTGTAGTGAATATACACAAAGAGAAAAATGTGCCAGAAGTCTTAGATTATAATTCAATCTATTCATACATACTTGGTAATTACTTTTTTTGTAATATAGATTTCAGTACATACACTAAAATTATATTTCCAAAGAAAATACCCAACATTTACATTTTTTACAAATATTATCAAACAAATGGGTTTTGGACTATCCGATGCGTTATTATTAGACTTTATTGTATTGCCGTGAATGTGTAACGGTAAATCCTTTTGTGACAAATTGTAGATTTCAACATTGTTTTGTCGTAATTTCTAGCACAAATGGTTTCAAAGTTCCTTGTTCTGTATTTGTTATATTAGATAACTAAAATAATATCAAATGATATTGTTATTAATAAATCAATAATTTAATTGTATTATTTTCATTCATTGTTTGTTCAACTTGATTGTTGAACGTCTGTACGAATGCATAATTTTTATCTGAACTGAAAATAACTTTGCGCATATTTGTGAAAAGTAGTTATAATTAATAACAATTATTAGTATTGATGTCACTATAAGTTTATTAGTATTATTTTATAATTTTATCAAACAATGCATGATTATATTTATATTTAATGCTTTTGAAAAAAAAATGTATGATTTGTAGTTTTTACAATCTTCCACACCCCACCACCAATATTAACACCTATCCTTGACTTCCAAATTACTGCAATTGAAGTTGTTAGTTACAAAATACCGAGTGATTTAATTTGGTGTAGCGGCATTTTATTTTGAGGAAAAGAATTATAAACCATATATATTTATAAATGACATCTTAAACCACATTGGATGAGCTACATAGGTCAAAATTATATTGACACCCTGTATGTCTTTTTGATAGAGTCTTGTAAGGCTTTTTTTATTAACCGACAATTCATTTATTTGATCGGAATTAGTTAACATATCAGTTGTGTTGTTTGTGTTTTTTTAAGAAATATTAATCTTATTCGACAAGCAGTCATCAAAATATCCTTCTGCAACTGCAGAAGAACGCCAATCGTCATGCTTTCTAAGTGTTATCAAATCACTCCCAGAGATATCTAGATGGGTTGCAGAGCTGTGTATGTACTATGTTCAGGCAGTTTTAAAAAAGTGGCTATTTTTCCTGGAATTTTGCTGAATGTGTTTTTCTCATATGTTGGACTGTACATTTACTGTTCTTGTAATTAACGAATAGGCGGTTATGAGGTGTGTAAGTAGGTCTAAAAAAAATATATTTGTTGTATATTGTAAGTAGATTTAATTCAACAATTGCTTTGTTTTTGATTGTAAACGTTCTTGTAATATTATTCAATCTTGACTTTTTGGGCATGTCACTTTCAGAACTCTGTTTCCAAAATGCTCGTACTTTATGAAAATTATCCAGACTCTTTGACTTTACAAGTGCTTTTCAAGATTGAAAATTCAGACCATTAGTATTGCTGCATTTACAATCTTTGATCTTTCCTATAGATAAATAAGTAAAATGTTTTCTGTTACGTTTTTTGCATTTGCTCTTTTTCCAATTGTTAAACAATTTTAGTACTTTTCGTAAGTTCCCTCGACTTTGGGGGTCACAAATGTAAAGAAACATTATTATCTTCATCTTGCAAATCTGGTGGAGTATTCGTAAATTGTTTCATCGCTGTTTGAATTATTATTCATTTCAACTAATCAAAATCACAATTATTCAAAATCAAAAAGTTTTACTATTTTATAGTTCTCTTGATTCAAAATTTATGTGAAACGTCAAAGTACACAAAGTGTCTAGATAGCAAAAAATAACAAAATCGTGTTGTTATATCAATGAAAAAAACTACAATATTAAAAACGAAAACGAAAACTTAGAATGTTTTCCACCACCAGCAATTTTTCGTAATGGCAAAATAATAGATAACATTTAGATTCGCTGAATCTCCACGGAACAAATAAATATGAGTTTAGCAGCCCTAGGGTTGATGTTGATGTTTCAATTTTAAAATCGTGGCATAACACAAAAAGTTTATAAAATGTACGGAATAAAAAAAGCTTTTTAAAATTGTTCAAAAAAATGTCAACGAGTAGATAAAACACACTTAAACAATTTTTAAATGAAATTTCCTTTTTACCTATAAACTCTTATTGTATTATTTTTGGAAATCAGTTATACTTGACATAAATGTCAAAACTAATGTTTGTATTTCGAATGCTCTGAATGCATTTTACAGATTTATTTATATTAAAAACATTCCCACTTTATTATTTCAGCAGAATTTTCAAGAATTATGCAAATTTAATTAAGTATCATAGATAGTAAATATAAGAGATAAATAATACCTAAGTTTATGTATATCTAAGTAAAACGTCATATTCACAAAAGAATTCTTATGTTGGAAAATTATATCAGATAGAAGGGTCTATTGTTAGATAACAGAAGACTCCTTTAAGAATTGTGCAATTAAGATGTAAATTTAAATTTTAAAAAATTCATTTACATCTGTATGAAATAAATAACTTCGTTTTTTTCAATTATCTCGGTATTATTATTTGCATATCTTCCACAAATTGAAGAATTCTCTATAAATTTCAAAGATTATGATTGAAATTTAAAATTAAGATATAAATTGAAATGTTATATTCTCAATTAAAATAAAAGATTAAGTTCTAAAAGGAAAGGAATATAAAATGAAAAGTAGTAGTACTACACAAAATGCTTTCTTATATTATTAATCAATTCATGATGCTAACCACAAACCTTTGAAATGCAAAGAAAGGTGTTTTCCTGCGTTATGGTAATGAATGCCAGCACAGCTGCAAAATCTGAGAGATTATTATTCATTCCTCTCAAAATTCTCATGTAGCTTTCAGTAAGTTTCGCATTTTCTGTTAAATGGAGCAGCATTTATGAAGTCAGAAATTCAATACCATAATATAAACTTTTTCATGATACCGTTTGTAAGATTAAGATGTACAATAAACCCCAAAAATACTACTTAACGAGAAATTCCGTCACACTGTCTCCGAATAAACAAAGAATGATAATCTAAATTTAACGCTTTACTGCTGCGCGAATATAAAGTGAAGTTAAATTAATAAACTTCTGTCACGTATTCAATCAATCAGTGACAGTTATAAATTGTTCATTAAATAAAAAAGTAAATGAAAATCGCAGTAACGACAAAAAAAGCTTCTGCGTTTATTACAACTTTCCAGAAAGTAGAAATCTCAATTAAAGCACAATTTGCAAAACGTTTTGTACATTAGAGTCAAAGTATAATATACATTTACATAAGGGGTAAAAATCAGTCAGTTATTGATAAAGAACTTGTTCAATTCTGACGGTATAAATTAACTCAGAAATATATGATAAAGGTCGACGATTTCCGTCTGCATGCAACTGAATAAATCTCAAAAAGTTTCGAAAAATGTAAACTAGTTCAATTATGCAAATATTTTACTCGACTGTCTATTCAATATCTATTCTAAGCAATTCCTGCCATTTAACCGAGGATAGATAATAAATATTTCATCAATCCAAACATTAGGAATTAATTTGTTTTAGATTAGTTGTTACGTGATTGATTTGAAAGAAATATATTTTTTTCAAAGACTCTTAGATTTACTATAGTACTAATAGTAATAAACATATATTTATAAAACTCCGTTGGCCAAATGTTGTTCATGTGAAAACAACATTTTTAGTGACAACAAAACTTCAACAATCTTAAACCTTGGAACAAATTTGTAGAAACGCACTGTGAACACATGTGCTCCATGTCGTAGCTAGGTATAGCAAACTTTAGTGTATTTAGGTAGAATGTAGGAAAGTAATAAAGTTTATGACTGAAATCAAGAACCGCTTGCACTTACATACAGTTTAAAATTAAGATAGTTAAGGTAATTTGAAAGTCAAATTATAACTTTTATAGTGCCAATGTTGCAAAAAGTAAGTAGTGACATTAACAAAATTACTTATTCCGTCTATAATAATTTCAAAAATGTAATAGCTCTTTGTCATAAACGTTCATTTTAAGAACAATTGTATTAACTTAATGCAATATTTTATGAATTAAATGCACATCGGGTACTCGAAATACTACCATTAAATTTAACGTTAGGTAAATAGAACTGATTTAGAATTCATTCATTATTAATTATTAATATAATAATGCAGACTTGTAGTATGTTTGTTATTGTATTCTTAAAAATTAAATAGATATTTTCTAACAAAAGTTTCCAAACGTCGCAATAGTTGTAACTCTAATTAAAATTTAACTTAATAACATTAGTGCATATTTACATATTCTATGAAATTATAGTTAATATAGTAGAAATAGTAATTATTGCAATTGATCACATATATTTATTTGTGAAAGTGCATATACATAAAACAGTATAAAAAAGGATATCATATAATATATGTATACTTTACAAATAAATTTCATTCAAATCATAAAATTTTCTCAAACAGTCTTTCAGTATGCTAAAAAGTTATAAAAAAGAAATAATACATAAATAAACCATTTCACTTTTATTTATTGAATTGTAAGTAAAAAATAAAAGTTGTGTCCGTTTCAGGACCTTCTTGTGTGCTTTAATTTACCGGTGTGTTATGTACATTAGATCTTCAAAATACATACTAAGTATGTTTATAGTTAGATGTAAATATTAAATAAAATCACGTTTTAACAGAAGCATCTATTGAGGATATCTATACTTTCACAATTGTGCTGCTATTAAACTACCTAATGTATCAGATGTCACATATAGACCTGTAAAAAATAAAATAATATACAGGGTGTCCCACGTTGAATAACCGCGATCGATTTCTCGGAAACTAGACGTCTGATCATTCTGAAAACTTCGTCACATGCTAATGTCAACAGGGCCAACTCAGCTAAAATATTTTCAAGATGGTGGCACTTCTGGTTATACCGAAAGTAACTATCAACTTTGTTATTTTAAATATTATAATTAAATATTATAATTAAATATTCTTGCATTTTTAGATTCTACGACAAATTTTGAATATTTTCGATGTATAATGTTCTATACCTAAGTCTAGCCGTTTCTGACTTATTCAAGATTTTATGTCAAAAATGACATTTGCAGGCCAACACAGAAGTATCAATTTTACCTATACGGGAACTCGTATTATTTAATTTGAGGTGACTTCTTTGTAAAGAAAGAATTACTTTAACAAATTCTTCATGCCATTATGATAAATATTAATACAGGGTGGTCAAACAAGGAAGGTAAAAATGTTATTGAAAAGCTCGTCAAAAATCGATTTTTTTAAATGAAAACGCCCTATTTTTATAATCTTATCTCGTTTATCATAAAAAATAACAGTGACTTCATGTAAAGTAGTTTATTCCAAAAATTTGTTTGTTTTGAAATATTCACAATTTTACAATTTCATCAATAGAAACACAGGTATTAGTTAGCACGGCCAGCCACAGAATAGAATGAAGTGGTATAGAAATGTTTTCAAAGTTTTGTATAAATCATTTAATACTGTTAGGTGAAGGTTTCTGTTTATCAGGATATCTACGAGCAAATATTTCAAACTCGTCTCGCGCATCGAGTTAAAACATCGGCAGCCTGAGTTATACAGGGGTAAGGTGCGGCAGCCCAGCATTTTCGTGAATGAAATTTCACAACCTCTACAACAAGCTAACTTTTGCCCATAAAAAGGATAAATGTACGAAAATACATCCATACACTCATGTTTCGAAGCAAGGGATGAAGTGCGGCAGTGGAAAAAATTTTATTTAAATGTTCCCCATCGATGAAAACAGAAATTTTTCATAAAACCGATTGACAGAGCGCGGCAAACTATTCTATTTGTTAATAATTTGTTATAACATATAAAAGTATTGGGCAATATGTAAACTATGTTTTTCAATATCAATTAGGTAGTTATGAAAGATATCACTCAATTTTTACAATGCGCATTCGCACTTTTAATTCAAAAGAATTTTCTAGAAGAGATTATTAAAATTAAATTATGAAAAAGTTAATGGTTTTAAAAGTCCCTATCACAGACCCACAATTAAAATATGACATTATAAAACAGAACTTGTTAGTACAATAGTACTCAAGTTTATCAAAAAAGTCAATATAATTCTTAAAACAAATATTTATCACGATTATTTGTCCAAAACCTAAACATTAAAAAGGAAAAAAGTTTGTTGCTGATATTAATGTCAAAATGTCGCTTATCTTTTCAAACGTCATTCACCAAAATCAGTAATGATTAAAATTTAAAAAAGAGATTAACAAGATAGAAAAATGACGTACCAAATTGAAATTTTAATTGACACCCACTCACACGTAAACAGCTTATTTTTAAATTATTCTGTCAGCAAATTTTAAAAGCATGTTCGGATGACATTTTTCAGAGTAATTCAAGAACACATCTACTTAAAACGTAATAAATAATAAGATAACTGGATCGTGTTATAATAATTCCTTAATATAATGACCATTTTTAACATTGCAAAAGATGCTGTAAAGAAATTGGCTTCTAATTTGAGAAGATCCTTTATATTCCACAATTTATAAGGATTACGTCGACTTATACTTAAAGCTGTACATTATTCAAGATGTCATATAATGGCATACTCCTAAAGTAGCTAAAGCGACGGTAGTACTATAACAAACAGTTAGTAAAATAGAAAGAATTTGTATAAATAAAATGTATGTGTACTTACTGTATTGTTTTTACAAGTTGTAATTAACAAAAAACATAACGGCACCGTTTAATTCGTACAAACAATATTTGATTATCTATACTTTAGTGTTGTTAGAATAAATAATAGCAAAATATAAGTTCTGTTTTAAATAAAGTAAGTTACTTTATAGTTCTGAAATTTTAATGCTTAAAAAGCCAACGCTTATAATGAAAAATGAATCGAGTCTCCGTCTTGCATAAGTTTTCATATCCTTCTATTTCACTGTACACTTTTGATCCGTCTAACGTATAATTATTTTTATTGAATTCATTATCATGTACTTACTAAATTTTTGAATATTATTGAAATTATATGTAGAAATACATGGTGTCCCAGACCTCATATCACAACAAAAAAACAGAGAAATTATCATATGAAAAAACAAATAAAGAATCCCAATAAAAATATTGTGTAAATATTGTTGACAGTGTATGCTTGACAACTACATTACTGTAGAAATAAGTCATATCTACACACTTTTTTAAATGTAAAGAAAATTATATTAAATAGAAAGTTAGATGTTTTTGTAGTAATTTATCAACATCTGAAGAACAAATAGTATGTTTTGTTTGGAGGAAAATTACTTTTCATGGCTTGCCTCTACTATCAACCTCATTTCGTTCTGCCAGTTAAACACGGGCGCTCCATGAAAAAAAGTATCACTTTTCCTCTGTATAATATACTATGTATTAATATTAACCACTACTCAATAATGAAATCAATTGCAACTGTTACAGCAATTATGTTTTCTACTCCCACCTTTAAATAGTTATTTATTACTTAACATGTGCGGAAACAGATTCTTTTGGGAATGAGTGCCCGTTTGCAAACCCGAGTACTCGCACCAATTCCCCAATACTGTTTACGCACAAATCTCTATTATTATGATATGTAAATCACACAATTTAATTAGTAAGCTGTGGCTATATGCAGATGCACATAAGGTATACATTTGTCATCTGACATCCAGTTAACCTATAATTGTCAAACTTTTATTTGAAGATTTGCATTGTTTTACAACATTACAACAAAAATAAAATGTGCGTAAATTTCATTTTAGGATTTCGGTACGAAAAATTAGATCCGTCAATTTTTTTAATTGATATATTTTGGTGTTTTAATAAAATGTCAAAAAATCGAAAACGAGATCAGTGTCGCTCATTAATTATTCAAGGTCAAAGATCATAAAAACAGTTTTTGCTTTCTATGAGTCCAATTTACGTTATTATGAAAATTAAAGATAATTAAATTTATATATAAAAATGATATCTTCTATTTTTTACGTACAGCGAATAATTAAGCCGCAAATACGCACCGAATATTCCGGACAGAGCGTATACCTCTATTTCATATAGCCAATGCATACAATATGCGCTTGTTGTATGTAATAATAATTCATTTGCTAATCAATATACAAAATAAAATAATAAATATACAGTTTCCTCATGAAATATATCATGGTATGTATGTATACAGGGTGTTGGTTAAATGGGCAATAATGTACAGTTTATTATGCTGAATCAGATTCTGCAGAGAATACTCGAACATTCTGAGTACTTCCGGAGATATCCGGGAAAACACAAAAAACTACGTTTTCGAAAAAGTCCGATGATTCCGTAACCGTGCAAGTTACGAAAAAATTTCTCGAACAAAGTTGCTTGTTGCGTCTAGGGAATTTATTGTGATTTTCATTAAAGTAACCACTTTCACGGTTTTCGAGATACTGCTACTAACTTTATTTTTCTAAATAGGCACCATCTTAGATTTTATCATAAAAAATTCAAACTTTTTTCTGCTTTCAATGATTGTGTCACAATCTTGATTTAAGGTATAAAATTGCTGCGTATTTGGAAATTTTCTTTATTTCATCAAGTAGGCCGTGAAAACAAATAGATCACGTTGTCATGCCTACAAACGGAATAAAGTTTCAAACTGTCAAATGTGAGTTATTAGTTATGCATACATTTTTCATTTGAGATATCAAAGATTTCATAACAATTAAATCAGTTTATCAAGTGAAATAAAAATAAAAGTTAGTAGCAGTATCTCGAAAACCTTGAAAGTGGTTACTTTAATGAAAATCACAATAAACTCCCTAGACGCAACAAGCAACTTTTGTCTGAGAAATTTTTGTAACTTGGACTTTTTCGAAACTTAGTTTTTCGTGTTTTCCCGGATATCTTCGGAAGTACTAGGAATTTTTGAGATTTCTTTGCAAAATCTGATTCAGCATAATAAACCATACATTATTGTCCATTTAACCAAAATTGTATTTCCATTAATAACAAAGATAGCCATATAATCCTACTAAGTTTGGAATATACCCTGTATATACAGGGTGTCCAGAAGCTCTTCTGCCAAACAGAAACTACATGTACTAGAGATTATTTTATGTCGATTTAACTCAAATTACCTTAATCCGAAAATGCTTCCTAAGAGAGCTGCAGCCCTTCGAAAAAAACATTGTTATAAGAGTTTTTTTTAAATCGTTCAAAAATGCCGTTAATTAAAAATTTCAAACTTTGGATAATCAACAAACGATTACAGACCCGTCATTTGCTGTAATTAATTTTTTTTACAACCACCACAAGCGTATCAGTAGGGGGAGACCAACGGGTATTTTTATTAAAAATGTTTTATTTTTTACTTTTTTTTATCTTCCACCAAACTTGAGAAATTAAAGATAATTTTCATAAAAATTGAAATCGATATCATGAACCGTTCTCCAAAAAAATAATTTTAAACTTTTTGTGTTTCTAACATAACAGTTGTTTTATACCCTCATAAAATAAAAATTATTTTAAAATTTCCAAACAATGTAAACAACTAAATACTTACGACTTTCATTATCAGTATTTGTAGATTTTGTTGATTTTTTCAAATCCAAATACAACATACAATTTTATAATACAACATGATGTTATGTTAGAAACACAAAAGTTTAAATTTATTTTTTGTCGAAAACGGTTCATGATATCGATTTCAAGTAGAAATTTTTATGAAAATTATCTTGAATTTCTCAATGAGGATATGCCCTGCCCTGCAACGGAAACTTCGGTGCGCATTTGCAGCTTAATTATTCGTTGTACGTAAAAAATGGAAGATATCATTTTTATAGAAAATATAATTATTTTCATTTTCATAATAACTAAATTGGTCTCCGACCCAATGTCGCGAAAATGTGTTTTTATGCCCTTTGACCTTAAATAATTAATGACGCGACACTGTTCTCGTTTCGATTTTTGACATTTTGCTTAAATTTGCTAAATCGCCTTTTGATATATTTGCTTGACAAACAGTAGGTATAATGTAGTACTTTAGAATTATTAGAATTAGAATTTTTGAGATCATTTCTCGTTGGCAGTAATTTTGCAAAGTTATTTTTTTTTGTGTTAACTATAAGGTTAAGTGTAGGAACAGATACGTGACTTGTCTAACAAGCTCACAACAATATGAACTTCGCCCTATTGGGTAACTTGGAGAAATAATTATATTATTGTACCTTAATTCTGTCACATGCATTATAACAAATATGTACAATAAAAGACAATTACTATCTCTCTTATAAGGACAGTTATCTTAGAACCTTGAAATAAACCATTGAATACAATACACTTGACGGACACCTCTCTTGTGCGGACGCGAAAGTCATAAAAGTGCTCAAACCTCCCTTATGCGGACACGTAACCTAAGAAAGTAATCAATATAGTAATCACTTTCGCAAAATATTATTACCCTTTTTCAGCGGGATTGATTAAAACACATTAACTAATGATGATATCAACTAAACTGCATACTAAATTGTTTTGAGTTTTTCAAGAATTGTTTTTGTTGGTATAAATCCGCTGAATTTGCTTGGAAAGAAAACGAGTTTAGTCTAAATTGTGTATACGTTCAAAGCAAGTTCAGCAGGTTTATACCAACAAAAACAATTCTTGAAAAACTCAAAACACTTTAGTATGCAGCTTATTTGATACCATCATTACTGAGAATGATTTATTCAATCCCAGTGAAAAAGGGTAATATTAATAATAATAATAATCGTTTATTGACCATATACAGGTTGATTGTGAATTCAAGGCCACTTGATTTACTCTTTTATTATCCATGATTGACAAAAAGTTTATTAAGAAAAGTTTTACAAGTATACAAGATGAGTATTTTCCAAACATTGCACAAAATGGCTGACTTCCGGTTTAAGCGTAAATGACATCAACTTTATTTTGTTAAATTAATCATGTAGTATTTTTTATGCTAAAGTGATTCTTCGATAAACTCTCTTTAAAAACTATAACACAAGTATAGCGCTAAAGTTACTAATAAACTAGTTATTTATTATTCAAAATCTAATGAGATGCTTTCGATTGGTACAATTAATCTTAGGAGGCTGTGAAAACTAATGTGCACGGTCAGAATACGATTGTTAGTAGTCTTTAAAAAACTATAAAACAGGTATAGCGTTTCAAAATTTAACAGCAGTCGATCATCAAATTAATATTTTGCAACTTATGAAAACAAAACACAGCTAATACAAATAACAGCTTACAAATATCTCTATCCAAACAACAAAAGAAAAAGTAACTAGTATAACAAATGTTCAAAGTAGCCTCCATTTGGTTGTATACGTATTCCGATCGTTATGCACATTAGTTTTCACAGCCTCCTAAGATTAATTAAACCAATCGAAAGCATCTCTTTAGACTTTAAATAATAAATAACTAATTTTTTAGTAACTTTTGTTATAGTTTTTAAAGAGAATTTAACAAAGAATCACTTTAGCTTCAAAAAACTATATGGTTCATTTAAAACAATAAAGTTGATATCATTTCCGCTTGAAGCGGAAGTCAGCCATTGTGTGCAAAGTTTTGAAAATACTCATCTTGTATATTCGTAAAACTTTTCATAATAAACTTTTTGTCTATCATGGATAATAAAAGAGTAAATCAAGGGACCCTGAATTTACAATCAACCTGTATAGTAAAAGAAAAATATATATATACATTTTTAACAAAATAATTGAATAATTGAATTGGTCAAATGGTTTGCAATGAACAAGTAAGACAAAAACAAGCAAACTGCTGGTCTTCCTTGCAAGCCAAACCGTAATATTTTGCAATATTGAAGATTTTATATAAGATACATACTGCGATGACAAAGGGGTAAATTTTAATTTTGTTTTAATGTTAGGCGCCAACCACTTTATCAACCAATTTAATTTTAGCCTCTTTCTCTCAAGGGTTACTTTTTTACCGGAAAACAAAAGTGTTTTCACATGCACGCGTTTTTGTACAACTACTATCCAAATAATTTCTGTCACTAAATTTTGATTTATTTGCCTTATTCCCTTCATTAAAACACCTTCTCGGCTCAACAATAATTTATTTTAATTAACACCGTTTTAGAAATTCATTTACAAAACTTTGAGAAATGGTAAGTTTGGCAACGTGTACAAGTGTCCGCATTACGCGCAAGTCTTGATTTCGTGCACGTTGCTTATTTACAGGAATTCTTAACCTATTTGAAACTACAACTACTTTACAAACTTATTCCTACTTAATCTAAATCTACCTGGTCATAACGCCAACCTCGACGGTGAGTATTTTTTTTGTATTCGATGCTTCCGATGTTCCTTTACTTTCTTTCAGGTTACTCCTACGTCATTCCAATTTGCGCAGCCTCGACCGTTCATTCACCTTAGGTTCACGGACCTTTTCCCTTTCGGATCACTATCACTGGTGAGTATTTACTTTCCCCGTTTATATTTGTTTAGTTTTATTACTGTACTACTTCAACTTCTCACTTTGTTTGCACTTAGCACTTTTATTAATTTTTAATTGTTTTATCGTGACGTCATCTATTTAACTTTAACGGTATTTTTCTTCGGATAGATGTACGCCTTCACGCTGTGGGTTTTCAACTCTTCGTTTTGCACTTAGCACTTTTATTAATTTTTAATTGTTTTATCGTGACGTCATCTATTTAACTTTTGGGGTATTTTTCTTCGCACGGATGTACGCCTTCACGTTGTGATTTCTGAACTCCTTGGGCGTCTCTTTCGCACCTCAATTTATTACTTCCGGATCCATGGCCAACTTGTTTATCAAATTATTCAAATAAATCCGTTACGCCGCGTCGGTTTTTGTGCTGCCATCTACCGGATGTTTATCTGAACCCTTAGTTTTTCTGCAGTTTTCTTTAATTTTTATAATTAATTTTTTTAATTACTGCCATTCTTCTTCTGTTTTACTTTTGTTTGGATTCATAACCCAACTTTTTATAATTAAATT
The DNA here is from genome assembly GCA_030710515.1 of Abscondita cerata. Taxonomy (NCBI): domain Eukaryota; kingdom Metazoa; phylum Arthropoda; class Insecta; order Coleoptera; family Lampyridae; genus Abscondita; species Abscondita cerata. The sequence goes on along the minus strand of JALBCR010001386.1, from coordinate 66,642 downwards.
TATTTAAACCCCGCATTTTCACCCTTTACGTCCTTGTTTATGTTTTACATTGCCTATCACTCACTTTTATTTATCACACTTTGTCCCTTTTATCACTCTCACCTCACATTTTGTGTCCTGGCAAATGACCTTGACTTATTATTTCTACCTTAATTACACAACTAATACTAAATTTTATACAGGTTTCCTGGTTGGGAATATTACTGATGCTGCGGGACACTTAACAATGATTGAAGATCATCATTACCTAGGATCAACTATCCAATTTCCAGCAGGATTCAATGATCTTTCCGAACATAGCCGATTTACAAAGAATATGGAATTTTTGCCTTAAATGGGGTTTTAATCAATCTGGAATGGCATTTTAAGGAGTTTTCGAGACTTATGGGACTGGCTCAAATGCAATAACATCGCAATACTTAATGACTTTTAGAATGTCCCAGCGGCGGAATACCTTAAGCTTGCAAGAAAAATGGAAGTCATAAACGCAGTTAAAAAAACAAAAAAAGTGTACGTGAACTAGCAAACAGTTTGATGTTGAAAAACTCAAATTGCCAAAAACACAAGATAACAGGCGACAAAGGCGACTCAGATATGATCATAATTTGCATTTATTGGTTGTTTAAAAGTAGAAAATATTTTAACCGTGATAAAATTGTTAAAAGAAAACTTCGGAAATATTTCTAGTTTCATTAGATTGAAAGAACAATAATTTTAAATACCTTCGTTAGTGTAAATATCGTTATTTAATATAATATTTATTTTTAATTTATAACTTTATAACAATTACTTAATGTTATTACTTTGTGCAGTCTAGGAATCACCTTTTTTTCATCTTTTGTTATTAGCGCATTTTGTAATAATTGTGATTCTATTGTGATACATGTTTTGTATTAAATAGAGACGATTCTATTATAACTCAATAAAAGTCTGATGAAGTAAACTGAAATAAAAACTTTCCCGAAACGTAGCTCAAAATTCAAGTCCATCATAAGTGTTTTATTTCTAACCTCTATCTCTAATGAAAATGGATTTTATCTGCAGTAAAGTTAACCAATTCCACATTTTTTATACTATTTATGGTTGAATTGAGATTTATAAAATTGGTTTGACAGTTATGCTTGTGGTATTTTAGAGTAGATACACGTTTAGAATTTTAGTTAAAATTGGCTGACAAATTAAGAAATTGAAATAATGTTATTCGACTGCAATAAAAATTTGCACGAATAGTCTCCAAGTCGAATTGAATTGTGAAATGTGGCGTTTTTTTTAAACTAAAACTAAATATTTTTAACACGGGTAAAATTAATATTCACGTAATTAAAAACTATTTGTGAAAATTACAATTACTTAGTGATTGCCTTCGCAATTCCTATTATTTTAAGTTGTTTATTTAGGTATTAAATTAGTCATGCTAAAGTTTTAGCTTATAAATTAAATAAATTTTAATTTTGACATTTCATTTGGTTTTAGAGGAGTTTAGAGACTATTTTTGTAAAATTTCATAATATTTGAACGCCATTAATTTTAAATTTTTTAAATTTAAAGTCGTACAAAATTTTTATTTTTAAAGTTATTAAAAATCTGTTCGACAGTTACATTTAATAATATTTTAAAGTGCACTTTGTAAATTTTTATCAAGTACTTGAAAATTGAATTCGCCATTTTGAATTTTCTAGATCAAAATTTTTGTCAAATTTGAATTGGACATAGTCAAAAACATACTATAAGATACTATTGATTATTTTTCAATTGTTTTAGGACTGTCAAAAAAACGATTAAAAATTTTTAATTTTGACTTTGGGGCGCCATCTTGGCGTAACTATTTGTCTAACATAAAAATTTTACTAAGAAAAGTTGTTTATTTTATTGCCCTCTATAACCCCTATCAGGCTGTAATACATATATTGTGACACCCTGTATATAAAATTACTTCAGAACTTTTTGCCTGGAGATTTGACAATGTGTGTACACTAGGGTGGAACAAAAATTAAAATTAATATTTTTACATCACCTATATCATCAAGACATGCGTTTATACTAAATATAACGTAAAACCCTCTTTTTTATTATTTTGAATTATATCTTCAGATGGCGCAATGACACTGAAAGAGAAAAATAAGATGATAAATTTAATTGACATTAATGTGAAGCAATATTCTATTCTTTTTAGATAAAATCTAAGTTACCTTTGCATTTGACATAAGAAAATGATAAAAATTGCTGTTACTAAAAAGATTTGACGTAATTGTCAAGTGAGGTTGATGTGCGATTTGTTAGTATGAAATGCCAAAACGAGAAAGAACAGTTTCTCTTTTGTGTTTGGTGGAGCCACCAAGTTTCAGGAAAATGTGTTACCTACTTACGCAGACATTATTAGACATTATTTGTGGATTCGAGAAGAACTTCTCTGGCAACATAATAATAAAAATCCATCGATTTTTGAAGTAAGTGAAGTTGTTGTTAAAAACATTAAAAGTGTATGGAGCCGAACTTCAATTCCAATTGTCTCATCATCATAAAACAATTAATTAGGACTATAATAAGTATAAAAACTTAAAGAAATCAAGAAAACACATTAACACATTAAATCTTGAAGTCTATATGGTTGCAAGACTACTTAAGTGCGGATTTTTCTGAAGTTAAAGAGTGGAAAAAATTATGGTCTGGAGTTGATGTTTTCAATAAACATCTCATTGATCACAAGTAAATCGTATAAGGACAGGCCATTAAAAATGCAACTCTATGTTGTTTAAATGGGGTACGATTTCGAATCCAAATTGTGACTGTGGAAACGAACCGGAGACCGTTACACATATTGTAGAGTATTGTCAATTAACGAAGTTTAAAGGAGGGTTTCCAAACATTAATAATTTATGGATGAAGCTATATTATAGCTTACAAATCTAAAGGACATCTGAAGCAATATTTTGTATTCTTGTCCTGATTATCTGTTTTTCCATTATTTTCTTTTGCTATTTCTTTAACCTGCTATTTTTTTCGTCATTGTCGTGACTGGCGCTTGGACCGATCCATTATATGTCGTTATGCAATGGCTGTGCTGTTATATCTTGTGTTCTTATTTACCTTCTATAATCTTTACACTTAATTAATATTATTACATATAAATACTAAGGTGGATAAGGGTTGGCATATTTAGGTTTTGTGGTTTTCCTAAATCTTGAAGCAAATGCTTTGCCAAGACGAAGCAATCCACTATTGCACACGGTTTCGTCACCACACTATACAGGTTTATACTGATCTTCTGGGGCACCATACATAACACTTACATCACAATACAATATTTTATTAAAATGTATTATACGAATAAATAAATAAACCAAGAAAAATTAAAAGGTTTACAGGGAAGAATCAAAAGACAATTATTTGACATAGCACTTTGTAAATCTGATTTCATAACTTGCAAGTGCAAGATTAAAATTCCAACGAGGCCTTTTGATTGATCAAAGAAATGAACGAAAAATGATGATTGGTTCGATAGACTTTAAAATGACAAGAAAAAGTAAAGCTTTGGAAATAAAGAAATTAAAAACTATTGACAAATCTAACAAATCAACAGAAATAACTGCATCGAATTCACAGGAATTGCTAGAGGAAACTGATCAGGGAAAATCCAGATTTTCCTATAAATGACGATTTTGGTTTTAAACAAAAACATAGCACTTCTAAATTGTTGTGTCAAATGAGATTACACATTCCGTCGGTAGCAAAAGTATGCGACAGAATAGAAATATCAGACAGATCAGCTGCAATGTTAGTATCGGCTACCCTTGAAGATGTTGGTATAATAACATCTGACAATCTTTCAAAAATTGTTGATCGCAGTAAAATTCGAAGAGAGAGAGAAATATGTCGGAGCAAACTACAAGCTTCATCTGTATTTAACAAAGTCTTTATTTTGATGGAAGAACAGACAAAACATTAGTACAAGAGAACAAAAAATGATCGGTACTCTAGGCGATCAATTTCTGAAGAACACATTGTTCTTGTAGAACCAAATTTACAATATTTAAGACATGTAACTCCCAAAAGTGGTTCTGCTAACTTGTTGCTATTGGTTGCAACAGTGACAAATACAGAAGCAAAGAATGGAATAATTGCGCAAATGGAAAAGATAGTCGGTCATCCATTACACTGGTTCATCTCTTTATTACACATGAATGAATTGCCTTTACGACATATATTTCGTGAGCTAGATGGTTCCACGACTAGACCGAAACAGTTTTCTGGAGAAATTGGGAAGGTACTTCAAAACTGTGAAAAATTAACAGTTGTTGACTTCATCCTTATTGAAAGTTGATTACAATGATTTAAGTTCAGACTAAAAGTATCTTTATGATATATGCTTTGCCATCGACAAGGGACATGTTGAAAACCAGTTAATCAATCGAAATCTAGGGAAGTTGTGTCATTCTAGATGGCTAACTCTTACAAACAGAATACTGAGGTTATATGTGGCTACAAAAGAGCCAAATGAAAAGCTGCAGACGTTAGCAAACTTTATTATGAAAATTTACGCACCAACTTGGTTTGAGATTAAAACAAAACCAAAACGCAAAATATGGATCTATTTATTTTTTTAATATAATTAAAAAGATATAATATTTGCCCCAAAAATTTAAAAGCAATATTGCAAACTGTGTTACAATGGAATCGATTCTTTGCTCATTCTGAAAATATATTATTCAATATGATTCAAGACGAAGATTGTGATTTCAGGGAACTTGCCTTTGGAGGAATTGTTGAAATTAGAGAGATTACTCGTGTGGTGTCAGATGTTTGGATATTTGCGGTACCAAAACTAAATTTTGCAGTACAACATTATTACACTCTTATAGACTAGGCGCCTAAGACAGTGTATGAACCTCCAATAACCAAACGGCTGCACCTACTGGAATTGAAGAAACTCGAACCGAGTGGTAAAAAAATGAACCTTCCCAATTACCCTTGTCATACACAGGCTGTTGAGAGACTTATAAAATTAGTTACTGCGGTTTACAGCGAGTTGCCGACTTTTGAGACAAAACAAGAATATTTAATTAAAATTAAGGGTGAGTGCGCCACCTGAAGATAAATAGTTACGGATTGTAATTTTACACCATAATTTGTTAGTAAATAAGGCCTCTATTCTAAATATAGGAATCTCGAAATGTTAATTTTTATTTATTTTTGCTTTTTCGCTCCATCCTAGTGTACACCGTGCGTAATAGTTATCTCTTTCGTCAGAATGTGTTCTCGTTTCTTATTCTACGCAGGCCACAGCGAACCCACCCGCAAGTTCTCGGTAATCAAGTGGTATGTAGTTCAGCGAAAATTAGTCTTTTATTTCCATAGCGTACTTCAGTATTAACATCAATATTAGTACACCATTGAATATTTTACAAACTGAATTATTACAATTTGGTCATTAAAATGATTGTAATTAAAAACTGTAATACTTAATAATTAAGATATTACTCGAAAATTTCAATCAACCACATAAAGTACCAGTATCTATAAATCTAACCGTTAATAGTTGAGACAATAAAGAAAGCTATTTGGTTTTTATTTTCCTTTTATTACGTACTTTATATTGGTGTGTCGACACTTTAGTAAGAAGAATATAAATATTGCTTAATACCGTTGTTAAAGCTTTATGTCATCTGCAATATAGGAATAAAACGTAAAAAGAAAATTAAATATGACAAACTGAATTTTCCCGTTTCAAATTATTTTTTATAATTGTGTAATTAAATTTTTAAAAAAAATTTATGGTGTCGACAAATTTATACATAGAAAAATTTCAAAATAAAGGAGAGCGTCAATATTGATGCGTGTGTTCAAAATATAACAACTTGTAGTAGTAAGCATGGAGACAGCCACTTTTTGAAATTAGTATCGGGTTATATAAACGTGAAGATGGTACAGATACAATAAGCATAATTTTATGTTACACAAAAGCCACACTTTACAGCGAAAGTGTATTCTGTTTTGTTACGTTAGCTAAATAAAGTTCTTAGACAGAAATATTTTATAGGCTTATAAAATATAATAGGACGAACCTTTTTGCATGTTATTTGGCATTTAACTTTTACTGTACTTGGTGGTAAAAGATTTTAGATAGAAGGATCTCGGCACCATTTTTAGCCACACGTATAATGGAGTCTCAGAGAATTATTACTTCAGAGACTGAATTATAACATAAAAATTCTTTAAAATGATAGGAAAGATATCATTATGTGAAACTGTAGGTCTCTTTACGAACTCATCTGCGTGAACTGAATTATAATCTTAAAGGAGAAATGTATTAGTATGGAACTCATGAATAAATTACTTTCAGGCTTCATTTCGTTACTGACATATTAATTAGGCAATACGATGACAAATCTAATTTTAAGTTTGTTATGAGATTATCTTACAGTTAAATATTTGAATAAATCAATCTAGATTACTGGTCGAGGTTTTTCTTACAATTCCTTTGCCAACTTGTTCATTCGACTTTACCTATAATTTAAAACTCGGTTAATTCTATCAGATAAGAATTTACTTCCTTATCATTAGTTTGTAAATAAAAACTGGTTCACAGTTATAATTCATTTTGCTACTAAGTATTTGAAGCAAAAGACGTTACCCCAGAATTAGCTAATTCCTTGTTATTTCTCAAACAACCGTATTTGATTAGTTCAATAAATCTTTCGTTTTTCCAAGTAAAACCTGGGCTAACCTAATTTGCAATCATATTCCCTTCGGCGCCTTAAATATAGTCTGTACAAAACTTCTGAATACATCATTAATCCTACAGTGGAAATTACGCAGAAACATGCAAAATTGTATTATGTAAATAAACTTATGGAAGGAGAAAATTGAAGATTTTCCTTAACGATCTTATTTAGATAGTCTTTTTTATAATATCCCATTAATTTGTGTGACTTTAAAGGTTTTATTACTTTACATTAACTACAGGGAAATTATGTAGAATTTTCTACTTGTTCCAATTAACCGAATGATACGCAAAACAAAATTTCACCTGCATAAATTTAAGTGAAAATTATTAAGTCTCTAAGAAATTGTACATTAGAGAAACGACAAAAGAGTCATTTAACGACATCATCAATTTAAACAACGTCCTATTACAACATTAAGACCAATACAAGGGATGATTTATAAAAACGTTTGTGCAATCCATTTTAGCTGTCGATAAATAGGTTTGGTCTTGAAAAAAATTAATTCTACCAAATTCAATCCATGCTATTAAGTTTTTGTTTTTTTTGTTCTCCTTATACAAAATGAAAATCAATACTATTCCAGCCATAATACTTTTGGTATTAAACGCAAAGAAAGAAATAATTATTGTTAAAAAGCAATTTAATAAAATTAAACACAAAAATAATAAGTTAAAGCTACATGGGAGGAATACACTTCACATATAATATCATACATAAAAAAATGAGTTTCGGTCAAATAATTTTAGATTTATTATTCATTTGTGTGCTTTATTATCTACTAAAAGCATGCTTCAAAAGAGCATAATTTTTTAATTTAATTACTTGGTTTATCGTAATTTTTATGAAAACGAATTTAAAGGAAACTATCTAAATGTACAACGAGAATGAAAAGGGCGAATGTCACTCTAGATACACTAACTTAGATAAACAGTGAAATGTGGTCTATATACGTGCTTGACCGGAAATTGGGTAGTATCGGTTACATTCCCACATCGAATATTTTCAACTTATTGTTAAATAATTTAAATTTTGAATGTTATGTGATGTTTAATACAATTGCTTTTTTTCGACAATTAAATTTATTATCTGATGAAACAATGTTGACAATAAATCATCCCTTACTGAGTACAAGGTGTTTAATTTAAAAACTATATGTACCCAGTACTTTAAAACTATTTGGCGTATCTTCGTCATACGTGGCAGGAAGTGTAGGTACTAAACACCATACTAAATTATGCTAAATAAAGGTTTGTAGGCTACTGCCAAAGGCGTATGGCAAGTGATTTTTAAACCCTTCCAAAATGTACTCCACTGGTGGATTTGCCATTTTAGCAGAATTTTCGATTCTCCAATACAATTTTATTTTAAAATAGGATATAGTCAGGAATCGAGCCACCGACAGTATGCTTTTCAAACGATGGGGTGTGCAATCGAAGATATACTTTGGAAAAAATATAGATATTATGTAAACTGAACTTGCGCATTCGAATCGAGAGGGCGTAAAACGATCCGGGATTGCAAAAATGCACAAGAAAAATTTTGAATGTTTTCTTTATTATTTAAAATCGACATTATTACGTTTACATCGCATTTACGAGCTTGTTTTTCAACTTTTTGCAATGATTCTTGAACCATCAGAAAGCTTATTGTTTCTTGATTATAACACGCTTAAGCCAACTGCAAAATTGTTGTGTTCAGCATCGAAAAAATTTTTAAACTATTAGAGATAAGAACATACATAGTGCAAACGAACAAAATATGGAGAAAAGACTTATAAAGTCTTTTTGTGAAGGAATTATACAGGGAGTATATCAACGGTCAATTGTAGATTTCTCATGAAAAAAGAAAAAATTTTCTCTCTTCCAATGTTTCCTCCGAGTTTCGATTCCGAGATAAAGGGTAACAAAATTTATAATTTACAAATTTATAACAAAGTTACCATTGAAATAAATAATCCAAGTCAACAGCACAAAGTTAGGTAATTAATTTTCATACGTCTTTAAGTTCATTTTTATCGTTTAAAGTTGTCAAAAATTACGTTGAAATGGCTGGTTTTAGTAATAATGAATACACTTACATTATCAAGATTTATGACGAAACACGCAGTAACGCCAGAGCTGCACAACGACTTTATTCACTTCGCTAATTAATTAATTAATTAAATTACTAAAACCGAGTATTGTGCGAAAAAATTGCTATTATTAGTGACAATGTGTGTACAAAAACTCAAGACTGTAATTCAAACGATTCCCGAGATGCTAGCAAAAAACTGAAAAAAATATACAAAAAAAATTGGAAGAGAAAAAAATTTTTTTTCATAAGAAATCTACAGTTGACCGTTAGTATACTTATTTAGGAACACCCTGTATAGTATAAAAGATGCGAAATTTATGTAAGGCGCCGTCAATTTTGTCCGTTCTCTACGTAACCGATTATTCCTGGGCCAAAAGCCGCGAAAAGGGAGCATAAATATTATAATTTTGGTTCAGGGTAAGGTCACAGAATAATAAATATATTCACTTCATAGTAAAGTAAATAATATATATTAAATATTATTGTTAAATAATTTAGGTTAAAACTATGACTTGTGCATAATATATGTCAAGAAATTTTATATGAAACCGTCCAAAAATTAACCAAATAAAGATAGCCTGCGTTAATGAATGCAGTCGCAATAATTATGACAATATTTCTGTGATACTATAAAACAAGTTAGCAAACTTAGATTATTTCTTGCCCGAAAATCCAGTATATCATGCTCAATGCCGAAGAAATTACACAAGAACGCATTATAAATTTAAAGAACATGCTATAATTGATGTAAAAAAATGGCAAAACTAAGTTCTCGCGCAAGGGGGTGATTTACGATAAATAAAGATTCTTGTTTTGTGTTCTAAAAGGCAGAGACTTTAAAGGCAACCGAAAGATCATTTTAAAATGGCACTTTTACATATGATAGAATGTCATAAAAAAAATTGTAACTTTTAAATAATTGTAATAATATTTAAAAGAATATTTTTAAAATCTTAAAAACCAAAATTTACGGTATCAATTTTGTCGAAATTTTGAAATATAGTCTTTACAGAAAAGTACCTGTTATGAAAATTCTGATAAGTGAAAATAACCGATGTCTTGTATAAAATATAACATTGTTAAATAAAGTGATGTAATTAAGAATTTACGATGACTTGTCGCCAGACAATGAGCACTCGTGTCGATGGAGACTTCAAAATTCCTAAATTTAAAACAGCAAAATTTTATTTTATAATCAATTAAAAGCCCAAAATACCGGGTCCGGCAAAATGTATTATCCATTTTAACTATATTGTTATAATACTTTAATTACTTTAATAAAATTAAATAACAATACAAATTTTTAAAGATAAAGTACGGAAGTTTCTTATTTCTTGAAAATAGTGTCTAGCAAATAATATACCATCATGATTTTCGCGCAAATTCATAAAATTGCGACAAAACTGAAGCCTATTAATTTTATCTTGTGCACTTAATTTTTGAACTACGGCAAATTTATATGGGTGGAATTTCTTTTTTTTTCAGCATCCTTCTCATGCTCATGTCTGTCAAATGAAGAGCTACAGCATGATGAACAATACATCTTGTTGGGCTAGCAGTTACAGCTGCCGTTACTCTTTCCTCGTTACGATCATTGCAAGCAGATCTTGGTCTTCCGCTTGACTTTTTGTCTAAAATTGATCCGAGTTCTTCCCATTTACGGTACCAAGACATAATGGTTTTACGTTGAGGGCAATGGCGAATGTTAAAATAACGACAAAATTGTCTTTGAACAACAACTGAAGTAAACTAAATAAATTTGTTAACACAAAACACACGATGTTCCACTGACCAACGCTCCATTTTAACAACTGTCAAAACATGTCACAAAATTTCCAAAGCCTACTCGTTAAAAATCCGTATTTTTTTTTCTTATCAGTTAATAAACATTTTGCCGTACCCGTAGAAAATAGTATAAAGAATTCGTTTCAGAACACTAATTAGCAACTCGCTTCGCGGCTCGTTTTCGAAACTGTACTCGTTTTATAAAATCCGTCTTCTGGGACTAGTTCTTCATTACCACTACGTCAACAATATAATAAACTTCAAACAATGATTAAACAATTTGTATGTAAAATCTTCTATATAAAGCCAAATAAAAACTTTTAACAATAATAATTAGAATATTTATTTAGTAATTGGATTGTTCTTCGTTGAGGAAGGGCCCAAAAGCCACTATGACTTTTTTCAGGCAACGTTTCGTGCAGCAGAATGTGAACTTCTTCAGGTCTTTATATTCATGTTTGTTTGTTTCTACGTATACATTGTGTGTTGTATCAGAGATATTTATTTACATTTAATTGTTAATTTATTTTGTGTTTGTTTAATATCCATGTGTTTTTACACTTATTCAAGTGGCCTTAAGTTAAAGGCCTGTAGAAATGCAATTATGCTGCACGAAACGTTGCCTGAAAACGTCATAGTGTTTTTTTGTGCACAATCCAATTACTGATAATTTATAGGAAATATCTACCTTTCATAATATTTATTTACTGAATACAAACTAGGTTTTAATAAATTGCATTTTTAATACGTCCTTACATAAAGTGTAAAATTAATAACACTCTAATAAAAGAAAAAAGCTCTTGTGAAATATTCTTTTAACCATATTTTAATTAAGCTCTAGTAAACAACAACTTTTTGTTTATGTGTCGTTGTATATTCATTAAAGAACACGAGAATACTGGTCAAAACGCATTTCAAAATTTTCATTAATTACAATACCTTTGTAAACGTTCCAAAAAAATTGCGCTAATTATATTTTGCACCGTGCAATTATTTTAAGGTAAACCAAAACATTCTGAAAACAAGTAACATATTATTCAAAATTAAAGGTTTAATAAAACTTTTAAAGAACTTTCACGTAAGTTAGGAACAACGTATTAATTTATTTTAATTGAAAATAACGTACAATCTAAAATGTAAGCACTAATTTAATTTATAACAAAGATGACGGAAAGTAATTTATGGTTACAATTTAATTGCTTTATCAAAAGTTACTCGGATGTAACCAAATTACTCACGGTAAGAATTTGCCATCACCTAAATGGAAATATGACGTTTACTTAGACGCATTAATAAACGCAAAATGGATATTTTTCGTGCTCACTAAATACAATTTGATAAGGAAATGTATTGTAAAGCAGTCAAATTGAGTGACATCGATCGGATGTTATAAAGTATGAAAGGAAACTGCCAAACTGGTTTCTAAAGTGCATTAGTATGCATTTGACATGGATATTTATATCTGTATGACATCAATTTCGGTCTAGATTACAACTCTGTCACAAATGTGAATAACTTTCTGAACTTCGGGTAACTATTCGTAGGAGTTTTCTAACTAGTTTTTAACTTTTTAAAAATAAATTGGTTTACATTTTGAATTTTAGAGAGTAACCACATTCGCGACAATGAAAGATATAAATGATATAAATAATAATCCTGTAATAGGGGTAGTTGTAATGGTTTAGAGTATATTAATACTGTGTTTAGAGCACGATAAACATATGTAGGATCTCTTCCTTATAGTTTCTAGATAATCCAATGTTAAATTTCGAGTATTTTCAGAATGGTAAACTACACGTACAAGTTTCGCAGGAAAGTGATAATGTTGTTGAAGCTTACAGTATAATCTTATATGCAGAGTAGTGCACAAAGCTTAACTTTAGTTAACATAAAATATAAGATGGTGAAGTAGCCTTCCACCAACATTATGTTTTCGGTTTTTGATTGTCGTGTTGTTGTTACTCTATCACCGTTTCTATGTTGCATTTATTAAATAAAACTTATTAAAAAATATATAAACTATCATAATATCAGTTTAAAATCAATTCAAATAAATGTAATCTATGAATACGCCGATTATATGTAGGAGAGCAACAATTCTGTATTGTGTGTATTAGTAGTAATAAATAATACAGTTATTTCAATATTCAATATTTTATAAGCTCAACAATCTGAAGATATTAAACTTTAATTTTTGTTGTGCCTATTTATATTATAGTTTGAAATGTATGCTAACAATTTAAATCCCACCCTCTTCACTATTTTACAATTTGAATTGTTCATAAATCTTCATGGTCCAGAACATTAATTTTTTTGGTATTAATCTACAGCGTGGTCGAGTTTATTTTGAACATGCTCTTTAAAAAGAAAGGATTGGCTGATTTATCAACTATTAATCAACATTGTAAGTCATAACTACCGTACAATGTTCGTCTTTTAAACTCTAAATTTTATATTTTTAACACGTTCGTCTCTACGAAGTTTTTTAGCTTCTATTTTTACTGTTGCTAATGTAAATTTTCATACGTATATTGAAAACATTAGTTCTTTACAGAAGTCCCTATTTACTTATATTATAGTATATTGGTGATTGAAATGGTTATAGTATTTTCAAATTTAATAGAATTGAATACGCACGATGTTTTTATTTTAATGGTGCATTTTCAAATCATCAAAAATCATTTCCAAAAGAGGAAATATAATAATATAATTCTTTTTTACATCATAAGCGTATGGCGGAAGCAATTGTATTTATAAAAGCCAGTCATTAACTAGATATTCTTTTAAGCAAAGACCAAGTTTAATATATCCATGTTCACATAATTTGCGCCCCCATAAATTAATTTCGCAATAAGCCACACAAAGCTGAAATCTAAACAATTAACAGTTTCAATTCAGTTAAGTTTAATAAATCCTCCGAAGTTACACTTAGAGATGAATAGCTCGTAAGGATTCCTTGGGGTGGAGGATAAATTGAGCAACCCTGGTTTCAATTTGCCGACGATTCAAACCTACCTAAGATTTTGATTTCATGCCTCCACCTCAAGGAATCCTTACGAGATATCCATCTCTAATACCCGTATTTATAAACCCAACTTAAAGCGAGTTTACGCCCAGACTTAAACAAAGAATGAAAATAATTGATAAAATTTTCAGATTTTTAGACTAAGTAGACCTTAGTCAAAATTAACAAAAATTTAATGTGCACAATTCTGCTTTCAACCCCACCGTTAACCCAAATTGGCGAAAACTATAAATGTATCACAAAATTATTACTGAATTATAATAAGGTAGACATTTCCATGTCCATGGTCCATGCCCTTAGTTACTGTGAATGCATTTGTGAATCGTTTTTTTTGCCGTACTTAAATCTTTCAATCAGGTTTATACTGATCTTCTGGGGCACCATACATAACACTTACATCACAATACAATATTGAAAATGTACCATACGATTAAATTTAAAAGTTTTTAATGTTGTGATTTTCAAAACAAAATGAATTTTTACAGAAACATTCTTAGCTCCACAATCTCACAAATTCAATTACAAACATTTCTAGCATTTTACAACAAGAAAAAAATGCAGTCATATTGTTACGACGTCAGACCTTTTAAACTCGGGCGTTTTGAAAATTTTTGTATGACTTGAAATACTTTATCAGGTGCTAATAAAAACAAAATACAAATTATTTTACAATCTATCATATTCGTCATTATGTAAGTATGCTATTTTAGTTTTTAAATTAAAATTTTAATTGTTGTTGAGTGGCATATTGTAATCTAATTTGTATTTGTTTTATCACCTCCACCTGAAGAAGTGAGTAGTGCTTTTGTAACGAAACGTCACAAATAGTTGGAACAAAATAAAAGTTTGTTTTACACGAACCTTTCCTCCTACAATAAACAATTCAGAAATTACTTTAATATTAGCAATTTATCGACAAAAAATTAAAAAAGTATTACATCACATTGCTCTACATTTAATTTCTACATTTTTCATATTTTGTGTGCTAATCTATATATTCTATAAGATGTACATTCAAATCAAAAGTTTGTACAAGTCTTAAAATTCTAGTATACACATCTTTATATTTTCTTAACTTTACGGGTGACAAATTCCCGGCACGAAGTTGTTCGTGTCATTGATAGTCGATGGTAGGTTAACAAATGACGAGATCTAGCAATTATATAAAGTTCATTAACTGTTAAGAATTTATATTTACCAAATAAAACTTCAGAACGATAATTCTAGGTTTTTGTAGAATTATTGTAAGTATCGATTTTGGGACAACTTCCAGGTTACATAAATGTTTTAGCTGAAGATCCCCACACAAAATTATACCATAACATAGACTTGATTGAACAAATGAAAAGTATAAAACTCTTAGAGTATTTAAATTACAGAAATTTCGGGCCGGTATGAAGAGGAAAATAAATGTTCTTAATTTGTTTACCAATAATTTATATATAGATAAATCCTGTTTAAAGTTACAATCTACAGTGACACCTAAATATTTAATACAATTTGCTTTGTTTATATGTAAAGAACAATCACAAGGTTCAACACAATTGAAATCATAAATAATAATAGATTCTCTAAAGTTAGTAATTGTATTAAGTATAGTGAAATGTATAAAGAAGATTTTATTGTAAATGAGAGTTAAATAATTATTATCCAAACAAAATTTGCAGTATGATAAATTATTGACGCTAATGAAAAATCATCCCAATTATCAGATTTTATCAAAATCGCAGTATCATCCGTATATGAAATTATTTCAGATTTTAAGAAAGTATGATTTAATAAATCATTTATATAAATATTAAAAAATAACGGACCCAGAATGGAACTCCCCGTTTTATTTCAATACAGTCACTCAAGACAGAATTCACTTTAACTACTTTAACTTACTCCATATAGGTTCAATTTATTAGGTAATAATTTGTGGGACACAGAATCAAATGCCTGTGACTGGCCTTGCTAACTGATACCTGTGTTTCTATTGATGAAATTGTAAAATTGCGAATATTTCAAAACTACAAATTTTTGGAATAAACTAGATTACATGCAGTCAGTGTTATTTTTTATGATAAACGAGATAAGATTATAAAATAGGCCTTTTCCATTTGAAAAATCAATTTTTGACTAGTTTTTCAATAAAATTTTTTACCTTCCTTGTTTGACCACCTTGTATTAATATTTATCATAATGGCATGAAGAATTTGTTAAAGTAATTCTTTTTCTACAAAGAAGTCACCTATAAATTAAATAGTACGAGTTCCCGCATAGGTAAAATTGATACTTCTGTGTTGGCCTGCAAATGTCGTTTTTGAATAAGTCAGAAACGGCTAGACTTAGGTATAGAATACTATACACCAAAATGTTCAAAATTTGTCGTAGAATCTAAAAATGCAAGAATATATAGGGTGTTCTATTTAAAATAACAAAGTTGATAGTTACGTCCGGTGTAACAATCTTGAAAATATTTTAACTGAGTTGGCCCTGTTGACATTAGCATGTGACAAAGTTTTAAGAATGATCAGACGTCTAGTTTCCGAGAAATCAATCGCGGTTATTCAACGTGGACACCCTGTACATAAACTGTTATCAAAACCATATCCTACTATGTATACTGTTACATGTGAAAAGGTCCCGTACCTCCCGGACTATAAATAGATATTAAGTGGGGCATCAGAAAATGTCAAACTCGTAACATCCACGGATGGCGTTAGTATCGCATTATAGTTCCTAAATTAATAAATTTTTATAAAAATTCTAGACATCCACCGGTATCGGTAATTTTGCAATTTCTCTAACAGAAGGCGCCGTCATCAATAAGGTGTTTTACACATTTACATGAGGGGTGTAGCAAGTTATACACGCGGATATGCGAAATACAATTCAGCTATTAGTTACATACTTATTATCAACCCCCGAATAAATTTTGAAAATGGGGAATGAACATGAGCACTTAAACTTGTCTTTTGTGTTTATCTTCTATGATTTATAAGTCGAAATTATACAATTGTGGCAAGGCTGCACATTAACTATCGCATCGGTATTAGTTACACATTTGTTGCGCCATCTTTGCCAATATTACTGAACTTCAATTAATAAATGTTAACAGAAAAGTTTATTGTTAATACAAACGAAACATTTGAGAGAAGTCATATTCAAGGATCGAAACATTGGAACTTACCACGGTTATCTTATGTTTTAGTGGTTATCCGTAATGATAAATTTTGAATTGTTATTGTTTTTCAATTGTTGATAAATCAGTAATTATATACATTTGATGAATCAAAAATGGGATTGCCTTTCTGAAACCTTTCTACTTCAATTACTGTTTACCGTTTGACTGTAACTAAGCTTGTTTTGAAAATTAATAGATTTTAGTAGGTGCATGTTTTTCACAAACTATTTAAATGCCCTCTTAATAAAAATACAATTTTAAACACCATTTACATATTGAATGGAATTACGCTATTAGGATAATATGTTGAATCAAGTATTATGTTAGATGTTTTATTTTTAGGTTTATTAAGTCAACCATTTCTTCAAAGAATGACAGATTAAAATATTTGTTCAAAACTAAAATTTATTCAAAATTATAAATTTCTCCTGAAATTGCATATTTTTGTTACTTACACAAAGCACATATTCAAATTAATTGACAAAACTAAAGATTGTGTTTTTTATAATATTCACCTATAATTAAAATAGGGTTTTAGTTTTCTGTATGTGAATAGTAGGTAAATACGAAAGTTTTATGTCATACAAATTTTTTTTTGCAGGTTCATAAATAAGTTTTTTAGGCTGTGAGCATGTATGTCAATTTCTACCTGAAGATGTTCATTTTGAAAGTCCCTGATCGTACATTAAACACTACAATACATTTCGACAATAAAGCTCTGCAATGAATAATAAAATCAAACTTTTTCCATTAATGAATTGATTATAAAATACAGAGTGGAAATAACTTTGTAAATTTGTAAATACACTTCCAAAGCGGCAAAACATTTAATTAAAATTTCAAACGTTGACTGTCTCTATGAATACTAAAAATAAAGTAAAATCTTATAATGTTTCTTGTATTCTTTTATAATATTACAAGTCTCAGATACCGCACCACAACCTACAAGTTGAATAGACACCAAACTTTAGAAACTTATGCTCATTAAATTTTCTTGTTGCACTTTTACGACATGTTCACATTGTGCATTACTTTAATTAATTTTTTAGCACCCAAGATATTCTTATTTTATGAACAGTTTAAAAGAATAAAAAAATTATTATCTATTTACAATTCCAAGATATTTAATTAAGTAAGTTTAAGATGGTACATTTAAACGATACACCACAAGAAGATATAGTTTTGCTTTCCATATAAATTTGGCTGAATACAAAATAGACTAAGATAGTAAATAAAATTGATATGCAAATAAAAGCATTATTTTGGTAAGTAGGTACAACGCTCGATGCAAGTAAGTAATCGTCGAGAGAGGATGTTAACATTCATCTCAAGACTTTGAAAGCGTTTGGATCATATGTGCGTTATAGGAATAGAATGTTAGCACAACATAATTGTATAGAGAGGAACTAAAACTTGTGGTGCGCAAATAATTTATGTACTATTTCATTGAATTTATACGTAAAGCTCGAGTAATTACAACTATAACAAATAAACTAGTACGGTAGTAGAAGTTACGTAAATTTTATTACAACGCATAACTAAATGTAAATACGTAGTTGGAAATTTCTTGTAGAAAGTTAAATGTGCGCCCCTTAACGCAATTTATTTTATAGATCTGTTAATGTTAGATTAATTTGTAAAACGAGCCCATCTGATTATGTTAGTTTTAATGTTAAGACATGAAAATTGATGTCGAACTTTAATTACTGTAATTTTCTTTATGTCGGACCACAAAAATTATCTACCTATGAAAGTAATGTAATGAACGTTATGCATACATTAGTGATACCAATTGTTCACTAATTAATATTTCTAAAATTGAAGGAAAAGTAGGTAATTGATGTCAAAATTTTTACCAAATCCAAGTATTACTTTTTATGTTATCTAGTAAAAAGTACCCACACGCTTTGTTAATACGAAACAGGAAGGGTTATTTCTCATTAAATTTGCAAACCGTATCAGATGCGAAACTAAGAATCCGAAATATAGTAGCTTAGGTGGCCAGGGTCAGTGCATGACCAAACAATATTTATTAACAGCTCAATCAAACAACAATTTGAAAATGGTGTTTTTGGCCGGTTTCTACCACAGACAGTGGTTATGCCATACGTCCATACTTACTGACTCGTTGCAGCATACACAGAATGCAGCAGAAAATTTATACAACGAAGCGTTAGTACGTACAAGAAACACTGTCGAACGTCAATATGGAGTTTGGAAACGAAGGTTTCAATTTTATCATTAGGCATGAGATTACCAGTTGCTAAAGTCATGGGTGTAATAGTAGCAACGGCAATACTGTGCATAATATGGCTGTCGAGATGAATGACAATTCTACCCTATCATAATGAAGATGATGTGCATGAGAATAATATTATAGAAGATATACCCAACTATATTAATGTAAACCATGCTGAAAATATGCAACGGCAAATACTAATTAATAATCATTTCGCTCAATTATAATAAGTACAATGTTATTTTATTACTTAATACTTAATTATTATTAACATTTTAGCATAGAATTAATTAAAAGTACCTATAAAATTACGATTGTTTTCTTTTTAATTCTATTTCAATTTTTATTAGTGTACTGAAGATTAAATCCAATTAACTACTATATTTACTCGACTGAATGGTTACGATTTCGTACATATACAAATTGATCAAATTTAAGAATTAAATTACAATTGTGTCGAATAAAATATGGATTTAATACCACTCCAGCAATTCGAGTGTGGACCTGGGGAAACCAACGGAACCCGTACTGCAGATCCAGCACGACCTTACAATCTTCCCTCAAAACTAGCCTCGACGTCTTGATCTGGGATGAAAATGCGCCCCCTCCGACCGCGGACCTTCCTCGTGCGTCAGCGGACCTAACACTGCTACGATCGTCCGAACGTCGGGTAACGGCTGGAGGGAAATTATTTCTTTGGCTGGCTACCCCAACAATAGCGTCGAGTTCGGTTCCGAGTCAGACTTTAAACAATGTATTCCTGACTCCCAGGTTTATTTAAGATTGTCATACAGTTTATTATTTCCATATATTGCACGATTTCGTA
Organism: Abscondita cerata; assembly: GCA_030710515.1. Classification (NCBI taxonomy): domain Eukaryota; kingdom Metazoa; phylum Arthropoda; class Insecta; order Coleoptera; family Lampyridae; genus Abscondita; species Abscondita cerata. The sequence goes on along the minus strand of JALBCR010001386.1, from coordinate 46,800 downwards.
CATATACAATTAGAAATATTATTTTCCTAAAATGCTTCGATTAATTTTAACACTTACAATTCGAAGCTTCAAAGGTAAAAGAGGAAATACCAAATTTATTTGAAAGAGCTTATCAAAGTCGGCTCTCGCAACCTTTTAAAATCACCTTCAAATTTAATACGAGCTGGGGGAAGTTCAGCGGTACCAGAACACAGAACAAATTAGTATTTAAATTAATGTAAGTGAACCCAAAACGTTACATTAGCTCCATTCTTGATCGATGGCACTCTTCATCCATAACTAACCGTTTCTTTCTATCTTGTTTTTTCTCCTCAAGTGCAGTAGTTTTCAGTAAGATATATTTTTCTTTGAGATTTACAACTGTTCTTTGTTCGTTTACCATCAGCTTCTTTCTTTTTTCCTGTTAATGTTTTAGGGAGTATAGGACCAACGTTCTTTGCCTGAACGTATTGGTTGTGCCTGCGGTGCAGCTGTTGGTGTCCCTACCTGTTCACTTTCATTATTCGTCTCTGTAGTAATATATTGTTGTTCTCGTTCTGGAATCGTGCTAACGATCCCGTCATTTCCATAAACTACATCCATAGCATTAAATTCATTGCCTGTAAGTTCTAATAAAATATCATTAAGGCCAGGTGATTTTGAATCGAAGATTTCTGTTGTATCATCATCGTAACTGTTCTCTAAACCAGCAACAGTTTTTTTTGTTTAAAATGTCTATAACAATGTCATAAATGACACTTTTTGTATCATTTATTAATGGAGGTCCACCACCAGTACCTTTATGTGCTGCCCTGCAATTGGCAGCATACTTTCTGCTACCTGTTTTTAAATTATCGTACTTCGATTTTAATTGAAGTAAACTTCTGGTTCGATTGAAACTGTTGTACTTCGTTAATACTTCATTTCAAGCAGCTTCCTAAAATAGGTAATGATTTGTTGTATATTCATGAATTTAAGTATTATACTAAAAGTTTAAACTTATTACCTTCTGTTTAATGCTAATCGAGTTTGTTGTTTTGCACTCTAAAATGTGTTTGACTTTTTGAATTTCCTGCACTAAATGTAGCTCCTCTTCTAATGTAAAATTCGTAGAACGATTTCGCTTTTCGTTATTCATTTTAAAACGCTACAATAAATTACTTAAAAACTTCCTGTGATGTAAACAACCAATGGAAACTAAAATATAACCTAAATCTCCATGTTCACTGTTGCCAACACTTGTTTTTTTCATTTTTTACTACTTTAACTAAAGTTACTCACAAAAGGTGTTATAAGACCGGCATACTTTAAATAATGCTTAAAATTACTTTAAAGATAAAGTCTGCTTTAACTAAAGGTGCTTTAACCTACACATTATAAAACTGGGCCTAAATCTATCAACTAATTCATTTACACCATCCCAGTAAATATAATTGATGTGATGATTGTTTATTTCTTTAAAAAATCATTTACTCAACGCCTTTTTTAATCTCTTTGGTGTATCGAAATAGCTTTTGATTAAAATACAAAGACCAATAATGGATTTAAACTTTTCTGATCTGGTTCCTAGTATTCTACCATCAGTAACAAAATTACTTCTGCATAGCATTACTTATCTAAAATTTCTTTATATGTATACAAATCATTAAATCCTCTTATACAAATCATCTTCGTATAAGCTGTAGGAGTATTTTTAAACAATAATGAATACAATCTTGGCAACGTTTTATAAAAATTTTCTTTGACTTATATGGGATCCAACAAATTCTCGTACAGTCGTTTCTATATAAAACTTTTTTAAAGCGATCATGTCGTATTCCAATTATATGATCAAATTGCCGTTTTTATCATCCTTATCGTCATCTTCTATATATTTTCAGGCAATTCATCGAACGTCGCTGTGTATTCATCATAAACGTTAGTAAAGAGAATTTCTTGAAAATTTTGTTTGATTTCTTCAACTGAATGTTTAATTAAATCATTCAAATCGTAGTCGTCTGCAACCTCTACTGGTTCTGAAAATAATATTTTTCACCATTTTTCAGGTTGGCAAAGAATTTTTATTAAAAACATTTTGATCTTCTATTTCATCCATTTTATCATTTTTTAATGGTTCAATTTTTTTTTCTAAGATTTAAAAATTTTGCGTTGAAAACAATATTTTTTTTTAAAGTATGAATTCGTGATTTCGGATTTATTTGCTTGATCAAATATTGTTTCCAATCGTTTTGTAATGAAAAAAAAACGTCTTTTCCTATGTAATCTGTTTTATAAGTAATTCCAACTTTCTGTTTTACTTCTTCTCTCTTTTTTATTAAACTTTTAGTTAGTCCAACTTCATTTGACAAATTGTTTGGATTCATCACTTTAACTATTTATCGAATAACTAGCACTACTTCTAATACTCTGTGTCCAAGATAAGGAGGGCCACTATGAGTATCTCCGAAACAGTAACATATACAGACCTGGTTAAATGGGACAAAAGTTGCGCCATCAAAGGCCCAAAAAATTTTTCGATCAATTCCGATGAGACTTCTCCACGGCAACTTTTATTTTTGTTTAACGCATTGTTACTAATTTTGAACCCGACGTTTCGTTTGGGGAACATCCTCAACTTTCTTAATGGCCCTTATTTTTTGACATCATATTCTGAAATAGTATATTGTGGAAGAATGTTTTTAAATTTCCATAATGATTTAACCAAAGGAATGGAACACTAAACTGCAGCGTCTATTTAACAATTATTCAACAGATATACAGAGGCACTACCAACGAATTATTCTATAGCATTAAAACGACAAATAATGTTAGAAATTTTAAAGCATACATATGTCAGGATTATTCAAAACCATATTTTAAAGATGTTTTGGATTGTACAGGGTGCTCTAGAAACACGTACCATATCAAAGTTAGGTTATTTTAAATAGATTACTCTGTATTTTTTTTCTATTTTTAAATTGAACGATAAAAAATAATGTATGTTCTTTAACATGTCCCTATACCTACTTACATCCGTTTCTGAGATAAATCGATTTTACCTGATTTGCAAACCTCCAAAAATGCAATAACTTCAAGATAAATAAGAGCAAGCAACTTTGGTTTACACCACCTTACTAAGAGCCTTCAACATCTGTTTTGCAATATTTACTATTATGTTATGATGTACAGGGTGTTTTTAATACTACATCATAGCACTACCTTTTAGTCAGTATCAGGGGTTACCAACCCTAACTCTGATTTTTGGAGATATTTAAAAATTTGATAGTTTAACAATTTACGATGTACTGGTATCTAAGTTACCTGTGAAATATCGCAATATGGACATTATCTTGCAACTTTCAGTTTTAAATATTTACCTTCAAAATAAAAAGAAATGTGCTTATGACTAGTATCGAAAAAGTCAGTCGAATTACGCACACCGGTCACAATTTACTAATGTTTAACAACAGCAACCGTTATTTGGTACATCAAAAATCGATCATACTGTAAACATCGACAAACTTTAACCTATTAACTAAGAATGTAATACAAATCGCTCTAATAGTAGTACGATAATTTCGAAAACCATTATTTTAAATTTTTTTAACAAAGTTACCAATGGTAACAGTGTCATCGATTTTGCTGAAACTAATAACGGTTGCTGTTGTTTATGACTGGTGGGCGTAATTCGACTGACTCTTAGAGCACGGCATAAGTCATGAGCACATTTCTGTTATTTTGTTCTGAAAAAAATTTTTTTAAGGTTAATATTTAAAGCTGGACATTGAAAATGTTCATTTTACTGATATCTCACAGGTAACTTAAATTCCAGTAAATTGCCAATTGTTAAACTAGCAAATTTTAAAATATCTCGAAAATATCAGAGTTAAGGTTGGTAACCTAATACCGATTGAAAAGTAACTAGTTCCTGATTCCAACAGGCTACAGAAATACAGGATGTTCTATTTAAGTTAAGCAAGTTATTTAAGTTTTAAGTCGTTAGAGTTATGCGGTAGTATTTAAAACACTCTGTACATCATAACATAATAGTAAATATTGCAAAAGAAATGTTGAAGAGTCTTAGTAAAATGTTGCATTTTCGGAAGGTCTGCAAATTAGGTAAAATCGATTTATCTCAGAAACGGATGTAAGTTGGTATAGGGACATGTTAAAGAACATACATTATTTTTATCTTACTATTTAAAATAGAAAAAAAACACAGGGTGTTCCATTTAAAATAACCCAACTGTGATATAGTACGTGTTTCTGGAGCACCCTGTACAATCGAACATATTTTAAAATGTAAAATGTCGATATATATATGCCTTAAGATTTCTTACATTATTGGTCGTTTTAGTGCTACAGAATAATTCATTGATAGTGCCCCACCCTGTATAAGCTTCCTATTGTTTTAATTTTAGTATCGGTTCGCTGATGATGATAGCTTAGCTATTTAAACACGTGTCCGAGCAAAGTTTTTGGTGTTTTTCTTTTGATAATGATTTAAGTTTTGGATAACACTGACTACATATTTTTATGCACTGCTTTTCAAAATTCAAGTTTTTATCAACTATTAGTCTCCAGAACAGAGATACTTTCACTTATATTTAATACAGTACCACCTAACACTATCTGTTCGTTTAATATTAACTTAGCTCTATTTATTACTAGTTCTGATCCAATACACAGGATTGTTATTATTTCTGCATTTACACGACGACTATTTTTCTCGACCATAAAGTATATTTTTCAAGTTTCAATTAAGTTCACCAATTAGGATGTTTACATTTCAGATATGCAGGATTTGTACATTTGTGTGTCGTCGGCGTATAGGAGATTCCATTTATTTGTTAGAATTTGTGCCACTTTTAAAACAAAATTATAATATCTACAACTGCTTCTTTGTAAAACGGTAACAACATATTTAGCATATTAAATTAATGTTATCAATCACAGTTTTCCAATAATTTTTCAATATCTTCTTCTGTTACAGTTTCTATCCGGTACATCTGGTTATAGTAAAACCAAGATATTTAGTAGCTCGGAAAAAAAAGTAGTTGCTTCAAGTTTAATCTAATTATTTAGTAATATATAAACCAATAAGTTATAATATAATAATAATTTGGTGTCTGAAGTTAATTTAATAGTTAACATCTTCATTAACAACGGATAAACAATTTATTTTAAATTTCTATAAAAACCTATTACTTACCACAAATATTTAGGTTTGATGGAGACAAAATTTTCTTTTGTATAAGTAATATAATTTTCAAGAATTTAAAACGTTTCAAATTTTTGGCATCGAAATAAAATTTTGAAAAAAAATATTTTGCTGTTTGAATATGTTATGTAAATGTGATGTTAGAATTAGACAATCTTTAGTTTTAAAAAACGCTTTTAAGCAACTGTTGAATTACATAATTTAACCATTTGTGCAAAACCCTTTTATAAGTCTCTTGATTACCAACCTCGTAGCAATTATTTATTCGACCAAAAACCTTTTTAATTAGAATTTTAACATTTTAAATGCATAACATTCCTTCCACTCTGGAAAAAATAATTTGCAAAAGAGGGTTTTCATAATACTTACTCTCAGGAATTTTTGTAAACCAACCTTTACGAATCGTGATAATATAATACCTACACTTTGGATTGCATTTTTTGTTTTGATTAGTAATCGTTGGTCCTTAAAACGAAAATCACATTTAAGCAAATAATAAAAGGAACTGGAATGAATTACAAATCATTAAATTCTAAGGAAAAAAATTAACGTTATATGATAGATTTCTTTATGTTTCGTGTATCCTTGTATGTAACCATAAAATAAATAAGTAATAAAAATACATAAATAAAATTAATGTTGCTAGAAAAGATAGATGCCGAAACTACCTCAGTAATCAGTCAAGAAATGCTAAAAAGAGATGCGATATTACATTTGCCAAAAAATATATTAACTAAATGTCAACAATACAAAGAAAAAGAAAAGTAAAATATTGTGCAAAAGAAAACTCAACAGAATAAGAGAGAAGCGTTTTATTCAATTTGAATTTGATTTTATACGAAGATCTAAATTGTGAAACATCAATACGATTACCAAGCGTCTGAAGATAAATCAAGTTTTGCTGTTGAAATTTTATTTACAGTAACTGTTGAACAACAGAGTAAATTTATACACACATAGATCAGTTCACACTTGAATACTGAAATCTTAAATTAAATTTAGAGAAATAAATAAGACATTCAATAAAACGAAAAAAAAATAATTCCTGTGAATAAATGGATGCTCATTTCATATGCAGCATAAACTCGTTCGAAAACAAGTGGAGTACTTTTGCTTGTTTATTTAAATAAGTTACTTATTGATTGCATTTTTGAGAACAAAACAAATAATAATTTCGACAAAAATATTTGCCATAAGAAAGTAAATGCTATTTGTATATTTATTTAGTTATTCAAAAATAATTAGATAGGAACCTAAATATGAATAGGAATAGATAAAAAATTAAGTTAGTTTAGGTAATATTCATCTGTAGGTTCATCTGTAGTTTCGTAGAGTCTCGGTGTTACAAACAGTATTAATATTTTAATTACATGTTTTTTAAAAAGATACGTTTTATTTATAATCGCGAAGATTAATTATATTTTGGGCAGTGTCTGACAGCCCAAACTGCAACTATAAGATAGACATTAACCAATGGTTAATACTAATACCGATCAAAGAATAACACCGAGTATTTGATGCACCATGCAAATACAAGAATAAGTGAATTTTTATAATTATAAAAAAACGAGCTATTAATTATCAAAATCCATTTATCTATTGATTTAAGTTACAATTAGTATTTCAACAATACCTAATAGTTATAGTTGCTATTGAACTACAATTGCTATATGATTGAGTCGCTATACTTTAAGCAATGTTTGGATTCTCCTCGTAGCTATGCAGCCAAGTTCTGGTTGTGATTTCCCTCGCCTATAAATATGGATTTATAAAGGAGACGTTTGAACACCCTGTTGTTTTAATAATTTCATTGTTGTATACAACACGCTTCGTGAGGTTGATGTGTTAGAATGGTTTGTAATTTTATTACGTTTCATTTAACCCAATTTTTCCAGCAGCTGGAATCTACTTAGAAATCGTGTTTTTCCGAATGGACATATTTTCAAAAAACCAACCCAAAAACCATTTTGTTTCCACACTGAATTCGGTATTAAGAACAACTGACTTGTAGTAATACGTGTGCCGCTCTTGTTGATGAAACAAGTTAGAAAGTTATTTTATGTCACAAGTATTAGCATATTGTACTGTGTAAAAAAGTACCTAACTGGACTTTAACCCGAGTAGATTTTATTTTTAACCTTACATTCCCTTTGTGTTAACGGCTTTCTTCCTTCTTGGCAAGATACTAAGTTTTTTTTAAATAGATCAAAAGTCCTTCCAAATTGCTTGTGAAACTTTTAATGTAGCATGTTATTTTTTCATATTAAAGGCAAAATCTTATAGGATTTCTGCTGAATGACGTACAAGAGTGACTTCATGAAGTGTGTAGTCTCTTGTCTTACACATCATCAAACTGTTTCCACATATAAGTATTCGTTTTGTTGTATTTATAGGCGTTAATGTACAACACATTTTTAGAACAAAATATTGCCACAATCAACGTTTCAATTTTTACGTTTGAGACCTTGATATATCTCATGCCAAATAAGAGATCATTTTTACTAATCAACGAAATTGCCGCCTCTCCAAAGCGTCAACCATCCTCACAACCTGTTTATGATACTTGTGTGAACTGTCATATAACGTGCCGTCATCAGTCATGGCGTTTGCTTAACATTATATTATGATTGTAATTTTATTTTATTTTTTCGGTTGTGCAGTTCTGTGTATATGGCGTTGTAATACAAGATTAACTTATTACGATTTACGCTTAATGAAGTAATCGATAAATGGACTTAAATACCGGCGACCGCAATAAAACAGCCAGGATAAACTGACCACGATGGAACGTCCCTTCCCAATAAAATATACCTATAGCTAATTAGAATTAGAAAATCCATATCCAATGTGTGAGGAAAATGATTACATATATGTCAATGTTTTTCCTTGCAAATTCCTCTATAATTTCATCAAAATTAGTCTTTAGAGTGATATCTTGTTCTATGTTCAACTGAGTAGAGGTAACCTTTTGACATTTTAAACCCTGAACAAAGCTCAAAAGTCCTTTCTGCAATGCAGTTAGTCACTGATCGTTAGAAACATTCGTACAACAGCTTCTAAATTAAAGAAATTATTTGTCAAGTTTTTGTTTTTATTGTAAGAGTAAAGTGCTGGCAAAGTTTTGAAATGTTTAAAGTCACATAGAAAATATCTGATGGTTCTAAATAAAATTAATTAACAGTGATAACACTTCAAACTTTGAATGCATTACTTCATATGCGTCTTTTCTTCTTGTTAAGTTAGCTATAAGTGAGTCCATTATTTTCAGGAACACAACATTTATAAAACCAGTTGTCTTCAACTCCTCGTGTTTCGTCAGCAAAACTTTTCTTTTCCTTATTCGTTTATAGTTAAGAGAATGTCCCCAACAGAAGTAGCTAGCAGATTGTCCATAACAATCAAATTATTCTCTTTTGAGTTCAAAACCCGGCAATGTGCTAAGTTGTTTTATCTCTGCCTAGAGAGTAAGAGTTTCTTTCAGTGTAAGTTAACCAAACATTTGTCAACCCGCTCCAAAATAGCACCCCACAAAACTAAGAGAAAACTAGTTTCAAAGTTCTAAAACTTATTCACAAGAGTTTGGGCTGGTTTGATATATACATCTCCATAACCTTATACCAAGCCTTTGACAGCATCTGATCTTGCAGATCATCCAGTCTCAGACAACGACTTAACCACAGGTGTATTATTTTATACTAAGTGGCTTTTCAAAATTGGCCATCTATGAGTAGACATTGTTGTATAATTTCTGCACAAACCCAAACAATACTATCGTAGATGTGCAACATTGATCGGCAGCAGAACCTACAAGATTTAACGAGAGTGTAAGCAAACGGTACAGATTCTGCTTGAGGACGGTATTGTTTATTTGAGCTTGAAAACCTGTAGCAGGAACCAGACATATTAGAAGCACTTTGACCACACAATGTCTGATATTCAAGTCAGCATTTTTAAGGCAGCGACATTTATTAAGTATACATTTTGGGGGCAGAAGAAGTCGGAGTATAAAAATATTCGAATTAAAATTTCATACAGGAACGCACAAAAAAATTAGGACATCTTAAATGTAAAAAAAACAATTGCTGTAAGTGGCATCCCCTGCAATTTACTATAAAATTGAGAACTGATTTCCAATTCTCATCCCAAAAACCACCGAGTACCAAATTTAGTGCAAGTAGTACAGCTATTAAGAAACTTATCCAAGAAAACTAATAAAAATAATGACTTTGACGCTCTGTATTTCGGAAATTATTAACTTTTTGAACTAATGTAATTTGGGTTAATCGGCATATTTTAGTCCCAGAAATCTACGGTAGCTCTGTACAGGAATACCAGGACACCCTCTATAACGATACAGAAAAATTTCAAACAACTAAAAAATTATGTTAGCGTCAGCACGAAGTGCATGAAGGAGGTGAAATGGCATAACTGCATTCATTCATCCAACCACAAATTTTAGACGTAATTTTGTATAATTCGTTAATCATTTTATGCATGAATTTACAAAAATGACGACATTAAAGTAAAATGATTAAACTAACAACCAGTAAAACTCACTTAATGCAGTTTTCCTAGACAACCAGACACTAAACAGAAAATAGCAAAAAGTACATTAATAGTTAAGACTGACATTTCGATAGTGTAGTGCTGTGCTTTCAGTAACGACACGTAAAATAATACGCACCCATTACAACGTCAGCAATTTCAACCGTTTGAATTGTCTTTGTGTTTTCGGCCTCTATCCAAAAGGAGTACTAAATATATTTTTCGCTAAAGTTTTTAATAAGAATACCAATTATAGTGCGAATTTTGTAAACAGAATATTATTATTCTTCAAAACAAATGTATCAGAAATCGTTGTATAAACACTAAGTGGGGTGTACAATTTTTTTTTAATTGGTACCGTACTTAAAAAACCTATTTTAAGGAAAGTATTTTTAAATAGGTAGAAGCTTGTAAGATAAGACAAAAAGGTAAAACTCCTTTAATTAGAAAATGGGTTTCTTGAGGGTTTGAACGCGGAATAAGGACCAACGTTGGTAAAACGAATTTTTGTTTGGGAGTTTTGATTAAAAATGTCTAGAAAACGATTTACACAATTACTAATTATAATTCGAAAGAAGATGTAACCACTGTTCTCATAGGTAATATTGTTGTCTATACCAACAGTAACTGAAACATTTTTGGCTGATAATGCTACTAAAAACAAAGAAGAGGAAGTCTGCCGAAAATAATCAGTTTGTAGCTACGACAAAACAGTGATAATTATGGTCTTAAAAATAAAAATCATTAAATCATCTCTTCAGCAATAAACTGAATTCCGTAGTTAATGGTCAATCCATACTTAAATCTGGACATAATAGCATTTTTGTATTATTTATTGTTTTAAATTTGGTTTCAAAATTTTATAAATAATCAACATTCAATACAGTAATTGAGCGTTTAATTACAAAAATTATTTATTTGAATCTAAAGGTTCTATTGATTGTAGAGATGTTTTGGTTATTTAGGACATTATTACGATATCTTCGCACGTCTTTTTTTAATTCAAAAACGGTACTTACTTAAAAAACATGCCTCGTAAATACCTTCCCCCTATTTGTGTGCTTTAGAGGAATTTTCCATACCACAAAATACATCTACTAATAATGTCTATCTAAATCGAAAAATTATATTCGATATTATTACTGAAAATAATTTACAATAAATTTAAAATGGCCTCCCATATAATACCATTTCGCTTATTTCCAAATCAAACCGTCGTTTTAATACAGTGTTATACAAAAATCGAAAGAGTTGTTTCCAGGATATAATGTTTGCTTAACGAACGTAATATTTTTGCTTTTTATAAATTCCACTCAGTTGATCTAACTATAATTGGTGGTGTTAAAATTTCCGATTTGGAAACTCCCATTTTACGTACAAAATGTGGAGTAATAAAATAAACTATTCATTGTTGGTTTTAATTATGAACCCAATATCATTAAGTGCAAAATTAATCCTGGTTTCTTATTAATGAAGAATTGAGCTTCCAGCTAAACTTTTATTAAAATGAACCGAAATAAACCATATTAGAAATTATAGGTAGAACAAGGCAAAAGATTAAGAAAATGCCAATTACATGCTACAACAAACAAGAATATAACACAGGCGTAACTTTATAAGATATTTGCAAATTATGGATAACTTTGCTAAAAGACCGCAAACAACAATAACCCAACCCAATTTAATTAAGTTAGTTTAGTTTCTCTGTCCATGAATACTCTAAGAAAGGTTACCACCAAAACTAATTTAATTTCAAACGTACCATTAACACCATTACTGTTTTAGGTATTCTAATAATCCATATAATAAAATAAAAGTCACTATCAGCAAAAAATTACATTGCATTTTTTTCTAAATAAAAGTACTAAAAGTAGAGTTTCTCTTGTAAAATGAAAACTTAATTGCTTGTACATAATCCCATCAAAAGAGATGTCTTTGTTTTATTTTCCTTAATTATAGCAATTGCACAGTAACTAAGATAAGTACTTTTCATTAAAGAAATTGTGGAGTGTTCTCTGAATAATTATTTCTAATTATTGACGTTATAAAATTGTATAGTTTAATGGTAGTTTCTTCCACGTTTTAATGTACGCCAAAAATATTTGTTATTGCATATTTTTATACGAACAAATTCTTACAAAAATTTTAAAAAGCGCTTTTACAAAGTGCTTCTTCAGTTCAAGGCACCGATGAAGACAAACAATACCTTGTGGTCCGAAACAGTATATTTTGATATTTACAAGTTAGAATTTTAAGTACGTTTTCACGACAAATACTTTCTTTCAAACATAAATTATAAAAATTTAGGACGTACCTACATAAAATTATGACCTATATGGAAATTCACAAGAGAGGATTACCAAAGCAAATGCATTTAACAAAGAACAAAGGCGTGTTAAGATCAATACACACGCCTATCAGTATAAATTTCACACAATTAAAAAGTAATAGTTGAATATCAAATAAATATAGAGCAAATGTACTTCTAACTTTAAATAAAAACTCTTTGAAAGTTGATAGCATTTCTAGTAATGCTGTCAAATACTGTATAAACTTCTTACTCTAACCGTAAAATCAATAGAACCCACAACTTTTATAAAATAAAACACTTTTCAACGAAAACATTGTCACTTGACGTTTTATTGGCATTGTAGTGTTTGTACAACCGTAGTTTCAACAAAGGATTTTACAACATTTTGAATAAAATAATAAATATATTCATTTTCAATTAATTTCACTAAAAATAATACTAATAAATCTAAAGCATTTTAAAGTGTTTAATAAATGTAAAATGAAAGTAAAGTCAATATTTTTAAATTTCAAGCATGTAAGCAAACAAAAAGATTTTCAAAGAAGTTGAAAAACGAAAATTGAATTCGACAATATTAAATCAACACGTGTTATGCAATTTTAAAATTGCACGTAGTATTCGAGATATAAATTGGAAAAAAGAATTTTTTTCAAATTTTAGATTGTTAAATATGTAGTTTTAGTAAGACAAATATCTCGTCCTCTTTTGTATTTACTTTATTTTTATGAAAACAAAACAAAGAGACCCTCTATCACCCCTAAAAACTGTTGAAACGTTCAACAACGGTAAAATAAAATATCATAAGTGTTATATTTTTTAGAGAAGAAAAATATTAACTGTAAGTTTTTCAAATTTAGAGCACCGAAACAAAAACACAGTTATCACACAATGTCAACTAGAACAAAAGCGATATCGTTTCTCTATCAGCCTTTTGAACAAAATTTACTGTATTTTCGTTTAATTTATGTTTTGATATTGTTAACTACTTAGAAAACAAATCAAAATGACGATTTTATATTAAACGCGAAAATTGGTATTGAAACTGCAGTTTGAATTGATGAGAATATAAAATTAAATACGACAGAAACAGGGTAATCAGTACTACTTGTATGTTACTACACTAGTAGGGTAAACCACGATTTTTAAATAGTTGGAATGTAGCAAATATATATACAAAATTAAAGTTAACACAATTCATCTTTTAAAGAAGTGAATTTGACAGTTGTCGTAATAACGTCTGTTTACATTTTAGAGAATTTAATACAATAAAATATTTGTCTGCACCCCCGACATATATTTTACATCATTTTATTTTTATTAATCACGAAGCAAAATATTCTAGTTAAATTGCGTAATAACTAATGAAAACAAGTTTATTTATTTTTAGTAATCTATATTAGCAAATAGGGAATGAGAGTTCCTTAGTATAGAGACTTTTAGATTTTCGATAGTGAGCGTGTCGCTCACAGTCGCTGGTTCGGTTAAAATGAAGGACCAATTTTTGTGTAAAATAAAATAAGGACTCACCTTAATTGACGATATAACTGAAATTACCGGCCGGTAATTGCATCTTCAATCACGAACACTCGCGCTTAAGGTGGGAAAAACTAGGAATTGTATTGTTTGCGTATTGAAGGCTTAAGTCGGACTGTCTGGGTATTGTGGTCGTGATGTGATAACAAAATCAAAAATTTTATTTTTAATCATGTAGCCAAATTCATGTAACTAAATTATATGCTGCGTTAACAGATAGACACATGACTGACATATTTGAAACAAAGCATAAAAATTAAACAAGAAATTAAAACTGTAAATTTTTCAGACTACATTTTAAATATAAAATGAAATAAATATACATACTTAAATATTGCAGATTAATAAGAAATACTAATTAAAATTTTCTTTAAGGCTTTTATACAAACGGCATTGACTTCAGGCAAAAGAAAAAACAAATTTCTTTCAAAGCTTCTAATTAAAATCAATAATATAATTACTTGAGTAATCAGAAAAAATAAGTACTGCAAATTTAATTGATTACTTTCAAATACATTAAACTTTTTAATTATTATTTTTACCAAATTTGTACTAATACAAATCGAAAAGAAAAATAATTGCAAACTTTATAAAAGTATTTCATCGTTAATTTAAAGAACATTATTTTTGATTCTATGCTGCAAAGTATAAAACTACAAGATAATGAAGTCTAATTAAATATTAGCAATGAATCATTACTACATAAAGTAACTACAAATTAAAACATTTAGTTATTATACGGAGTGTCCCAGAATCTGTATCACAGAAAAATAGACAAGTGTATAAAAATTATAAAAACGTTGCAAAATAAGGTAGTCAAATTTCAACACTACAATTTCTAATATTTATTAAAAACGTAAAAACATAGAAAATAAATTTTAAACAGTAAAATTAAGGCACCATGACAAGAGTATAGTTGAAACAAAATAGCATTATAATACAACATTATTATATTATAATACAACATTATTGTATTATAATACAACATTGTTGTGTTATAATACAACATTGTTGGCATGTTTAAGTTTTAGTGATTTTCCTAAACCTTGAAGTAAATGCTTTGCCAAGACGAACCAATTCACTATTGCACACGGTTTCGTCACCACACTATACAGGTTTATACTTATCTTCTGGGGCACCATACATAACACTTACATCACAATACAATATTTGTATAATGGACCATACGAATAAATAAATAAACACAACATTAATAGTTATTTGTCCAACAAGTGAAGAAAGCGATTCTTTTTTCCACTCGAGCTTTCCTTATGTGTTAGACACAACATTTTTCCACGACATTCCCCAAAAAACCAACCAACCAACAAAATGAAAGAAAAACTATTAATTATAAACGTAACCTATTTGTTACAGGATTTCGTCACAATTTCGTACGTAAAAGCAAAAATCAATAATCTGAGGGTTACAATAATCCCATCTATTTATTCTGTGGTCTCGGTAAGGTCTCAACCTGTCATAGCGCAACGTTGCTAGCCGCGTAATTCTAACCAATAAATGTAGGGTAACAATGTTTAAAAGTCGAAATATAAGATACTAAATCAAACAAAAGTGACTGAATAATAATAGTTATTTGTATAACAAAAAATAAATTGTTTAATTAAGTTCCAAACGACATTCTTGCAACATGACATTTTTTTCCTCACTAGTGAGGGAAAAACAATTTTCCTCACTATTTGTAAAGAAGAAACGTCTGTTTCTAAGTATGTCGTAGAAAAAAATACATTATGTTCAATTTAGATATATAGTGTGTCTACTCAAGTTGGAACTATATATGTGGAAATATATTTATTAACGGTTTTTTGAAAAAAATTATTATTCTTGATAAAGTTCTGCATGGTCCAAGTGCAAATAAAATGCAACCATCAGATATCAATTTTTAAGCCGTAAAAATGTTATAATGAAAAGTTGCTTTGAATTTAAATTTATATCCATGGCATGAAAATTCAGGTTTGGTGATTATTGTACGTTATAAATATTTGCAATTATAAATTTCAATTCTAAATTTATCCCTCTTACCTGTGAAAAATATGATAAAATTTCCGTTTGTTAATGTTTTTGAACAATCTTGCAATTTAAATACGAAATGAATGCATAACAATTATTTACTTTAAAAATTAAAGGTGGATATGTTAAAGCTTTAGTAGACTGAATTAAAATTTAAATCTGTTTGTTTCTGATTTATAGGTTTTTTTACTAAATATTGTTTGTATGAATTTTCCTATTTCTAAAATAAATGATTATTATACAATATTCATCACGTATTTAAATTGCAAGATTGTTCTAAGATCAATAGAAATAGAAAGGTTGTCATATTTTTAACAGATAAGAAGATGAATTCACTATTGAAATTTGTATCCGCAAATATTTATAATAGCATTGATTAATGATAATAGCCTGATCAATATATACACATTTCGGTCGAACAAAATTTAGGAATTCTATGAAATTCTTAAATCAAGTAGTTGTAATAGGTACTATATCAGATTAAAAAAACTTTCTCCAAGTTATATGTCCTGTGATTCAAAAAATTGCAAAGTTACAATATTTAATTGTTTAAATTTAATCTAGTTTAAATAAAACACATGAAAAAGGTTTCAAATAAAAGTAGTTTAAGAACCACTTTTGTTTGTAGAATGAGTTTATGACCCAACTTGAGGTAGCAAGGAAAAAGTGAAGGCAGCTAGCTTAATTAGGCTAACAACTCTCACCTACCTCTCACCTCATCAGGCAGTTCCCTAATTAGTCCTCTCACCTCATTAGGCTGTTGTTGTCAATTAGTGCTGTTCACGCAAAGCATTCTATTTAATTACTTGTTTTGCTTTTTAATCAACAGGTCTTATCCTACATTTTACACCATCATTAATTCATCTTAATCAACCTTTACAGCTATATACAAACTTCAAACTCCATCTTTCAATTGTCGCCGTAGCCTAGTGGTTAAAGCCTTGGCTCGGTAATGCAATGGTTGCAAGTTCGAATCTCAACCAAGTTTTTAAATACATAAAAAACTTTAGGACGCCATGATGGGACGCCATGATGGGACGCCATGTTGGAAATTCAAATCGACCGCCGAAACATCCGCCATGATGGAAATCAACTTCAACAACAACAGCCTAATGAGGTGAGAGGCCGTATTTTCCATTGACGTCTTCAAAAACAAAAACAAGTAATTAAATAGAATGCCTGCGTCAACAGCCTGTTGACAACAACACTAATAAGGTGAGAGGTCTAATTAGGGAACTGCCTGATGAGGTGAGAGGTAGGTGAGAGGTTGTTAGCCTAATTAGGCTAGCTGCCTTTCACTTTTCCTCATTATCTCAAGGTTACGTCCTCCTCATTCTACTTTTGTTTGAAATTTTTTTAATATTTGAATTTGTAACAAAAAATACAGCCGATTTTCAAAAAAGTATTATTTGACTACTACACAATGCGCAACACGTTTTCTTCTGATATTTCAATCATTCACTCTTTGATTAATAATATCAGATATAAATATAGTACTGATAATTATCAAGTTAACACTATTTATTGTAGAAATCCTAAATTTTTAGTGAATAACATTTTATAAAGATTTGAAGTGTTTTTCATAACTAAAATTAACTTGGAAATTAAGCTTTGTAGGTTTATGATATTTCTGCAAATTTTTGCTCATAATTACTTTAATAATTAATAAAATGACTATTTCTTTTGCATACTTTTTTGCTAATATCTACTTTTACATCTTATTAAAAACCAAACCGGACTAGTTTACAATGGAGGAAAAATATCAACCATTCAATTTAGAAGATTTGAAATGTCTCCATAAAAATTCAACGGAATGTACTTTAAAGTGTATATTTTTGAATGATTATTTTGTTTTACAAATTTTCATAATCAAATTTAAATAGTGTATTATTTTTACGCAGATGCAAAAACGCGTCTTTTTTTAATAACATTTTTCAGGCTAAATATGAACTCTTAAAAATTCACGAACATATAACTAAATATTTCTAGTAGCTGTTACATATAGTGTGAACTTAACCAATGTTACCTCTATTTATAATAGAGCAGTGTGAGGTAATAATGCTGAGAGCAGCGCTGTGTATGACGTGAATTTTCATGCTAAATTGTAGTAATTTCATATTTAGATATAACTTTTAAATAAAATTAGATTTTCTTTATAACATTCTTCTGTATTAAAAAAAATAATGGTATTTACTCTTGATTCATATTTTTGACAAACCTTGTATACGACTTAAAAAATTGATATCTCATGGTGCATTTGAAGTTTTTGACCAAGCAGAACTTTTTATCACGAATAAGTTTTTTTCAAAAAACCAATAATAAAAAAGTTTTCCTACACGACTTTGTAAGAAAAATCTTAAACTGTCGGAAGTTTAAGGTTGTGTTAATCGAAACTGCAAATATTAAACTATTATAACAAAATTAATGGTAACATTTTATTACAGGATAGCAATAATAATTCAAAACCTACGTTTAAAAAAAGTATTCATTATTTTCCAAAGAACCATCTTATATAATTTGCTTTATATTGTAGTATGCGACGCCTTTTAAAGAAGATTGCTTTAAAACTTTAATAAAACCGGACGAGCAGTTTAATGTGAAATATGTCCAAGTACACCGAAATGTAATTTAATTATAAATATTGAAGAGTACTTAAATTAATAATTATTGATTATGTACTTTTAATGGAAATTTCAAAAGATACGACTTTTACAACTCAATTTAAACTCTCCAAAAGAAAATATTTATTTTATTAATATTGTAGCTAATATCAATTTTTATATAACAAAATATGAGGTCTTAAGAATCGAATTATTACTTCAAGTTCAAAGTTTTATAGAAAAATATGTCTAGTTTGCTTACACTGTAATGTTGTTTTTGATGTTTTTATTAATAAACTGTGGATACTGTCGTTTAATACTTTCTATATTTATATTTTTAAATAAAGTTGATGGATATCACTAGAGATTTTTTAATATATGTTAGGTACTATGTAAGTATATATTAAAAATATTAAACGTGTAGAAAAACTGGGTTTAATTTAAAACTAATTCATACTTTTATGTGACAAATAACAAGAGAAAATCACGTTGAGGAGAAATGAATTAAGTCGCACACAAATGCGTGTTTGGAATTATATTTATGCATTAATAATTAAATGACAGGTAGCAATTAATAAACTTATAACGTTGTAAGTAAAATTCAGACGACATATTATTTCATATAGCTATTATTATCAAACTTTTATAATGAGAGCCAATATTACATTTTAATTAACGTTCATGTTACACACATAATTTCGAAATAATTAATATATTCTACACGCATGTATTAAACTTTAACTAGATAAATATGTATAAATCTATTGTTGTGGAAAGTTTTAAATATTAATGATATATTATCAAAAACTTGAAGGACTTGAATGAAACAAAATTATTAATCAACTTTAAACAAAGGGTAAGAAATTTATATGTTATTAATCAACATACTTTAAGTAAAGTATTGTAATTTAATATTACTAAGGCCTGATTTTTCATCTCCAGTTAATTTTATCTGTCCGTTAATCATCTTGTAACGCGACTTTCTAAAATTTTGATTGGCTGAATACTGTGTTTCCATAGTAGTTAACCGACTGATAAAGTTAACTAGAGGTGAAAAAGCCGAAATTTCCCAAAAACCAAGCGATTCGCACAAAACTTAGTATCCTTTGATAGTCATATAGTGCAGTAAATAGAGATATATTTTGACAAAAATAATAGTAAGATGTATTCATGTTTTATACCGAAAATTAATTGTCATTATATAGTTAATTAACATTTATATGCTTTTTTTCCTGAGTGAAAAGTAATAAACCAATGTTAATGGTGTAAAAGAAAAGTTATAGAAGATAAAAATACGAATAAAATGAGCACCAATTGAACTCAATCATGTAATAACTTTCCGAGAAAAATCGGAAAAAGTGAAATATTTGGGTTTTTCTTTTAAAATTTGTAAATTCGTCATTTTTTGAGATGTAGGATAAATCTTTAAAAGAGTAGGAGGTAATGGTAAGTACTTAGTGTATGTAAAACACTGCAATTGTCGGGCAATTAGTTTATGCACAATTGCGATTTAAATTTTTAAAGCAATATATTCAATCAAGACTGAATGCTCGTGTGATCATCTAATTGTCAAAATAAAAATATTGTAAAGTTGAAATAAAAAGAAACAAAACCTATATCCTGATTTTTCGATAAAATGATATTTAACACAAAAACTGCATGCAAAGATGACTGAAAATGGCCGAGTGAGAGAAAACGGAGAAGTAGTGGGAGTACCCGTCCGCAGCGCGCTTATATAAATCTCAATCCCTCAAACGGCGCTAGCGGACGGGTACCCCACTACTCCGCCGTATGCTTACACTCGTTCATTTTCAGTCATCTTTGCATGCATTTTTGGGTGTTAAATATCATGTTATCGAAAAAATGAGAATATACGTTTTGTTCCTTTTTATTTCAACTTTACAACACGAGCATTCAGCCTCGATTAAATATATTGCTTTAAAAAATTTAAATCGTGCATAAACTAATTGCCCAACAATTGCAGGGTTTTACACACACTAAGTACGTATCATTATCTCCTATTTCCTGAAAGATTTATGCTACATCTCAAAAATGACTGATCTACGACTTTAAAAGAAAAACCCAAATATTTCACTTTTCCGATTTTTTTGGAAAGTTATTACCTGATTGAGTCCAATTGGTGCGTATTTTTATCTTCTATAACTTTCCTTTTACACCATTAACATTGGTTTATTACTTTCACTCAGGAAAAAAGTTGAAAAACACGTTTCTTTGCATATAAATGTTAATTAACTATATAATGACAATTCATTTTCGGTATAAAACATGAATTTAAGGTACTTTATACTATTTACAATTACATGGCGCAGGCGATATTCTACTACTATTTTTGTCAAAAATTTACTAATTATTTCCCTTATTGACTGGGGTAATAAATGGTATAAGAGCATACAAACTGTATTGTGGTCAAAAACTAAAAATAAGGGCAGAGAAAAGTGGAAAAAAACAATACGTTGTAGAAAAAACATTTAAACAATTGTGAACTAAATTGTTACTGAATTTGTAATTGACTTCAAAATATAAGAATTGCCGTATAGTAACAATGAACATACGCTGTTTGCTTAAACCCTAAAATGGTTCATAACTATCTAATCCTTGCTTGTATTAGGAGATTCGTGAGTTGATTAGCGAGAAGTAGCCCCTTCTCCTAATTTCTTAAAAACAGCCCATCATTTTTTTTTCATATCGACGAGATTAGAACAATTCTTGAATTTTCTGTTCTAGATACTTTAGTATCTGAAAATTTTGACTCAAGATAGACTTTTCGGTAGAATTTTAGCAGGGCCGTGTTCCCTCGCTACGGTCATATGGATATGGTAAGTGACTTTAACTCTGACTCAATTTGAACCACATACTTAAAGAAAAATAAGCTTGATCTACTCCTATAGACTACTGACAACACTGTCGCTGATATATGCTGCTGGATATCACAGTTGAATTTACAATCTTGTAGAAGAACTCAGGATCCATTGATTGGAAAATCTCATATTGATGTATTGGTGAATGAATCAAAATTAAAAACTCAAATAGTCAACCATAAAACTATATATAAATGTCCATAGGCCTGATGAACTTTAAGTCTAACCAATACTCATTTAATGTAGCACGTAGCAAAAATATTAAATAAAATAGTAAATATGTATAAACAAATAGAATTTTTTAAATATGAGTGAGATTGTCGACAACAATTACACAAGAACTTTCGTTTTGTCGGATAAATATTTATTTACAACGAGCATTTGTTGCTTATCAACTAAACAAAAAAAATTGAGTGCTGTCAATTTTTCGAGTTTAAGCAATATGATCGAGTTTTGTAAATAACTATTTATCCTGACAAAATGAAACCTCGAGTGTAAATTGACTAGATAATTTAATGAATGAGCAGAACAAATTTATTATTTTTATTAATAGCTACAATAAATTATTAATCAGATATATAATTGGATTATTATCGTCTTTTACTTTAGTGCTACTCGTTATTCCGCTACTACTAGTACTCTGTTGCCCTCTCATTGCTGTTACTATATTGTTATGGTGGTGTTTGTCTAATTGATGGTAGCTACTAATGGAACCGAAACTCGCATGATATGTAATTTTCATTATTAACTCTATTTTTCAATAACTCGGTTACTGCCGCTTCGCGATTGGAATGATTTTTGATTTTTGCTTTTTTATGTCTAGTGCTATTTCTTCCGCTGATCCTTTGGTCCATTTTGCAATTTCATTAACTCCAACCGGCATGTCTTTGTACTAACTTTTTGAACTTTGTTTCCTCCAGAACGGGTTTAGTGTTAAAAAACATCAGACACTATTTCTTCTCGCATGTTTCGCTCAGCGCGGTTATTTCTACAATTTTATATTCATCGTTACGTACAAGTATTGTTTTAGTGTTGGAGTATCTACCTAAAAGTTCGCTTAAATTGCGGTTTCTATTAACGCAAAATTTAGTTCGACAAGCACCCAGGTGCCACTTTCGCAAAAAGAATTTTGTACGATCTTTTCGACATACACTTTAGGCGTATAATATCTTAAAAAAAATTTTGTATGATAGCCTATGGGCCGTTGTAGTATTAAAAAGAATGTTACGATCTAAGGATCCTTTCCTCACGTATTGGGCTTCTTCGCTGGTGCTCATTGACTCCTCCCATTTTCATCTGGAGGCGTATACCTTGACCTGGAAGCCTGCCGTATGCCGCATCTTCAGAGGAATCAGCAGGGCGCGCCGAGTTAGGAGAACTGTAATATTTATCCAGTGACGCAAATATATTTTTTTAAATTCCGACTTTGATAAAAATTAAATAGATTGAATTCTTGAACTAAAAACCAGAGTTATTCCGACATAACGATTGATTTATTTTGTGTGCGGTCAGTAACGGAAATGAGAGGCGTTGTACGCTTCGATACTAAGGACAGATAAGAATTGTGACGAGTTAAATGCGGTAATGCGGTTGTAATTTAAGTTTAATTACTTTTGTTAATAAATTCTTGCCAGGTGGTAATAAGTGAATGATGTAGGATTTTTATTTTGTTAACGTTTCAAGTCTCTCGAATATTTTGTGAAATAGTCTTTGTAACGTATGTAGGTCGCGATATTTTTTTTGTGTTTGCTATTTTTTTACTATTAGGTATCCCGGCGTTGTTATCGTCAAACTTATTGTATCTGTGTATTTTCTTTATGAACTGTGTGTGAATATACTTTGTTTCTTGTTCAAGTCCGGTTTATTATTTACTTAACTTTTATGTTCCTGTGTACATGTTCTCGACAGGTAGTTGCGGCGTGTGCTTGGCGGACCTCTGAGGCGGTGTACGAGCAGGTGCCCCAAACTCCTCTAGTAGGTAAGGGCTTGAGGAGTTTTTCCCTTTAAAATCCGTGCCTTGCGCTCATAAACAACCCTAATATCGACAAATTTTATTTGAGAACCTGAGTTCTAAGCACTCCAAATGGGAATGCATCGAGCAACTTAACGAATCACGACCCGTCTCGTCAGAGCTAGTTACCCTTTTCATTTGTGTTACGTTTTGCAAGTAACAAACCGTATTGATTTTTTTCCTCATTTCCGGCCACGTCGATGACAAAGAGGAGAGTAGGACATTTACTTGTGGGCTCCCTCTACCCTCACATAAAGTTTTATGCATGTGCTGCGGTTAGTCTGGCCATATCCGTTGTTAGAAACGGATCGTGTATCTGAGCTCCGTCGGAATCATGTTACGTGCTAATGTAGAACAACGTGTTAACATCAAATTCTTCACAAAACTGGGAAAATCCGGTACAGAAACTTACAATTTATTGACCGAAGTTTATGGTGATCAATGTCTATCTCGCACCAAGTTTTCGAGTAGTTTAGGAAGTTTAAGGAGGGTAGGAAAGACATCGGGGACGATCCAAAATCGTCCTTCCACTACGAAAACTAATGAGAATGTGGAGAAAGTCGATAGAATTGTTCGAAGAGACCACCGCCTGAGCATTCAAGCAATTTCTGAACTTACTAACATCAATAAAGAATCTGTCAGGCAGATTTTGCACGACGATCTAGACATAAAAAAGTGTGTGCTAAATTGTGCCAAAACTTCTCACACCCGAGCAAAAGGAACGTCGAGTGAATTGCTGTGCTGACGTTCTTGAAAACATTGAAAATGATCCTGATTTCCTCTAAAACGTAATTACGTGTGATGAAACTTGGATATTTCAATATGATCCAAAGACTAAGCGACAATCCATGCATTGGAAGAGATCCCAATCCCCTAGAGTAAAGAAAGCGCGCATAAGCAAATCCAAATTTAAGGCGATGATGTTTTTTTTTTAATCATTTTTATCTACATTGATTGGGTGCCTAAAGATCAGACTGTCAACCAGATTTATTATAAAAATGTTTTGATTACCCTCTGTGAACGTGTGCGACATGACATATGAAAGAATGCCTTGTGGATTCTTCATCAGGACAACGCGCCGGTACACGCCGCGCTATGTGTGTAGAAATATTTGGCGAAAAACAACATTCCAGTGATGGAACATCCACCGTACTCGCCGGACCTAGCACCGTGCGACTTTTTTCTCTTCCCAAAAGTGAAATCTGCGCTCAAAGGAACCAGGTTCGAGTCCATGGATGCAGTGAAAAAAAAAGACGCAATCGTTAAACAACTTAACACAAAAAGACCTGCAGCACTGTTTCCAACAATGGAAAATTTGCATTGAAAGGTGTAGGGATCGAGGAGGGGACTACATTGAAGGGCACAACATTTCAATTGTCTGATTTTTTTTCAATAAACGATTAGAGCATGAGTCCGGTTTCTTTATTGCCACACCTCGTACTTACATCAAGTTCACTATGAAAATTGAAGAAAATCATCGTCTTCCTTTCCTTGACGTACTTGTCATCCGGAAACCTAATGGCGAATTAGGTTGCACTCATACTGACACATACTCACATGGCTCTTTACATCATCATCCTGCTGTCTTTGTACTAACTTTTGAACTTTGTTTCCCCAGAACGGGTTTAGTGTTAAAAACATCAGACACTATTTCTTCTCTTTTATACAAAAGCTTCATTAAAGAGCGAACCGACAAATAGCATTATTAGATGTATTTGATACTAAGAATTTTGAATCGCTTACTTTTTCCCTCCTCCTGACATCTCTTCGTGAAAATGGAATTATTTTCGAATCTCCCATTAAATGTTTTCCTTTTAAAGTGAAATACTTTGCAATATGCAGCACTATCGAATTCTTTTTTGCAGTCCTTCGGGTTCTTCTGCGTTCTATTTGTGACCGTTACAAATATTACTTCTTTGGTTAAAGCTTTGGAACGGCGTTTCCTTTTCCAAACGTTCTTGTAAGATTCGATGTTTGGCATTTCTTGCATCTCTTACTGGTTTAAACTGAATGTCGTTAAATGGATCGATTTTAATATGGAAATCGTTGTAATATTTCCCTTGGAGTGTTCCATAGCGTCTTCACGGTGTATTCTTTATAATCCTCTCCGTTTACCAAAATTCTGTAAATGTCTCCATATCGAAACCCGAGTATTTACAGTATTTTTAGGAACCATTTTATGTACTTCTGTTACTATTTCAGCATTAGTATATTTACCAAATCGAGAAAATGAAGTCATTTAAGATTTTTAACTTTTTTAAGTCGTTATTTTTGTTTGTTTACGTATCCATGACGAAGCAATTGTGATTTGTAAACATAATTTCGCAGTATGTTGATATGGTAACCAAAGGTAAATAAAGTTTTTTTATCAAATAAAGTTAGGGCTAACTTCTATCGCTGTCAAAGTGACAAATCCAAAGCTCCTTATGGAATTTTTTATAAATGAATTATCATGAATAAAACATTAAAATAGATATTGGTTTCCGGAGTTCTACACCCGTTTCTGATAAAAACTATTCTGATTAGGTATTGTGGGCTGACCAAATAATGCTATGCTTTGTACTAAACTTTTGGCAAATATCTCGCACTGAACCTTGAAAGAATGGTGAGACCAAACAATGTTTTAACTCAATTTACTGCGTCGATAATTTTAACAACTTTCAGCGTGTTCAAAATTATTGCAACAAATTTAAGATGTAGTTATGATGTTACATGTTCAAGGTACCGCTATTGTATAAACCACCATAAATATTTTAAGTTGACAATTTCACTTCTGTCTGAAGGCGTTCTGTCTCTATGTACCCACAACAACCTACATATATTTAACCGTTTTTGCTAGTAATTTAAAATTACGACCCTGACAATATTTATTTATTCGTATGGTACATTTTCATTATTGTATGGTGATTAACTGTTATGTATGGTGTCCCAGAAGATCAGTATAAACCTGTATAATGTAGTGACGAAATCAAGTGCAATTGTGGATTGGTTCGTATTGGCAAAAAAATTGCTTCAAGGTTTACGAAAACCACTGAAACCTAAACATGCCAATCCTTTTGCACATTACGACATTTAATGGACCGGTCCAAACCCCAGTCACGACAATGGCCAAAAAATAGTAGGTTAAAGAAATAGCAAATAAAAGAATGAAAAATACATAATCATGACAGAAAATACAAATTATTGCTTAACTTCAGATATCCTTCAAATTAGTAAACCATAATACCGTTTAGTCCGTTGAGTTATGAATGGTTGAAACTTTGTTAATTGACAATCCTCCACAACATGTGCAATGGTTTCTAGTTCGTTTCCACAGTCACAATTTGGATTAAAAATCGCACCCCATTTAAACAACATTAAGTTGCATTTTTAATGGCCTGTTCTTATGCGATTTACTTTTGACCAAATTTTTCTTTTTTGATCAAAGCCCGGGATTCTATTGTTGGATCATCAATGAGATGTTTATTGAAAACATCAACTTCAGAAAAACCGTACTTAAGTAGCCTTGCAACCATACAAGACTCCGAAATTTAAGTCTTTTGGCTCATCATTACAAATTGGTAAGTTTTTGTTAATTTGGCATTTATCGCTTTCTCGTTTTAACGCAGGTTTTCGCCGAATGTCCGATTAAGTAATATTACAAAGAGCAGGAAGCCAATCGAGAGGAGTAGATTTAATGGTTCCACTAATTATACGCATAATGCAATTGAATTGTGCATCATATTCTGTTGTAGAATAAACTAATGCAAATGCAAATGCAGCTGTACGAGGTGTCTTGCATCTGCTCCCCAAGTTGTCCCAGCTAATTTTTGAATGGCATTATTTCTTGTTATCATTTTGGTTTGACTTTTTCTAAATGGTCTTTGTAAATTAAAACCTATCTAAAGTTAATATTAAGAATTTTGAATTCTGTGACAGGCAGGGGTGGCTGGCAAGTTGTATGAGTTAAGGTAAAGAATATTATCCTATATGGAACTAATTATCAACTTTTGAAATTTTTAAAGAGTCTAATTATAAAGGTAACTTCACGTATATATTGTAAGATTCAAGAACGCCACTGAATTTGGAGTCTCAAAATATCCGAACGTCAAATAACAAACTGACAAGTGTCGCTTCTTTGCCCTAGGTTAATATTCTTTAGTTAAGGCAGAAAATTTCCAGTTCCATAGCTCCAGTTTCGCTGATGGTTTGGGCAACTTAACTATTCATTGAAATTGCAAATTTAACTTTCGCGCTAAAATTTATTTGATGTCATTGTACTATAAAAAAGTTGATTTAATAAATAATTGCTCACTTACTTACGTGAAAAAAAAGTTTGTTTTTAAAATTGTTATTTGAATGTAATTTTTAAAGAAAGAAATTGTAATAACTGTAACTTACCAACCAACACCGTTTACCTCCGATCACATGAAAACAACTTTATTCGTTTTGGTATTTTTTTATAATGAGCGGAGAAAAACAGCAAAAACAAATCGTGTTTATGACTTATAAGCTGCCTGAACTAGTGCTTTTTGTGTTATAGATTTAAACAACAGTCAAATGCCCAATTTATACTAAAAAATTGGGTTTTTATTTATTATTACAGCCGGTTATAAAAAAATTTGAATACAAATTGTATTTAATCGCTATGCATTTTGAAAGTTGTTTATATGTCTAAAATTTTCTAATTAGGTGTTGAAAAATAACTTTCAAGTAAAAATTCTGCAAAACTATATAGTAATTAAATTTTCCTTCTATCTATTACGAACCGAAAATATTTTACAAAATCCCTTTTAAAACCATGAAAGAGTTTGATAAATTTCAGTTAAATATTCCCTTTTGAATTAAAAGAAATGTTCTAACACAAAAATGAAACGTATAATGATAAAGTTAAACAGAAAATATATTTGAATTTCACAATTAGAAAATGTTTTTCATATTTATGCGAATCGTAGAAATCGTATGCTTTGATGTTTCTACAACATTATTTCTTAGATAACTTTTTTAATGAAGTGAATTATTTCTATTTAAAAGGAAAGTTGATAAAATAACCATATTGTAACAATCTTAACACTTTGCACACGATTCTTTGATCTAAAATCCATTATCTTAATCATTTCTTCTTATAAAAGTATCGATTTCAAAATGAAAATACTATTTAAATGTATTCTACCCAAAAGACAGTGTACATAATAGAATTGGTCTCATCGACGTTCAGAACAGGTCAAACGTTAAAACCTTAAACGCATTAAAATTATTTATACTTTATTTTCAATTACTTAAAAAAATTCCATTAGCATTATTGTACAGTAAGTAAATCGGCAATTGATCATCGAGAAAGTTTTTCCAATTATTTCAACTCAAAGAGGTATGCACGACACAGCTTATTAGATAAAACTTCGAAGTTAGTTCCTTTATGATCAGTTATCTATATTGGAAAACTGATGAACACAAAGAGAATAAAACCCTTATCTCTTTCCACAATATGAAATTGAGTTGTTCAAGTTTCCATAAGAGTTAGTCGCTAAGAGAGCAGTCGACGATTCCTATATTTTGTATAAAGAAAAGAAAGTATTAATTTGTAGCGCTAATAAAAGAAGTTTCTTATTAAAAAGTTAACTAGTAAATATAATTACAAAATTTTCACGAGTAGTAAAAATTTCGATGATACAACTTGTCTAGTAAATCGAAAGTTATCGGCTGAACAAATAGAAATATGTAGAGAAAAGCAACGTGAAAGTAATAAAATTAATTTCACTTCTGTAGACTTACATTGGCACCCCAACAGTAAAACATTCCTATAGCTTATTTTTTACTGCACATTCTATAAAAAATTCAACTAAGCCAGCACGCATAAATGGGAATATAGCATCTAAAATATGAAAATGACCAAAATATTGCTGATAAAGCATTTTATGTTTTTGCTATTACCCAGAGAATTCCCTTCATCCGATCATGACGCATAGGAACTAACCAATTCAATTCAAGACCCCGAGACTAAATCAAATATTACGACTTTAGTTACATTTTTTTATGTATATATTTCACCACAGAACTATGAACAAAAACGCGAATTCCTACTTTGATTGAACCCAATTGTTACAAATAAAGTAATATAATTGTACGATGAAAAGTAAAATGAACCGGCTAATTACTTGATTTAATACCTGTTCTCTGAAAAAACCGTTTTTATTTTTAAATGAAAAACGCAGGTATTTCACATGAATTGACAAGTGAAATTTATATTTATTTCAAAGGAAAATTTGGCGTCATATTACATTTATGAAATGGAAATTTGAATTTATGAATGTGTTGGCTCATCAGCAGGATTTTCCCTTAAAATAAAAATGTAAATTTAATGGAGCCCAATTCCGTTTTGCACCAATAATATGTATGAGAATGAATTGAAAAGAAATGTATTTATTGGAGATTTTGTTTTCGCGCATTAATATTAAATTTATTTCAATAAACTACATTATATATGAATAGCATAATTTCAAGTGTACGTCTCTGTTCCATCGTGTTTTCTTTCACGTTTTTAGAAAAATTATGATTAATCGCTAATGCCTTTATTTGAAATATCATTAAATAAGTTTTTATTTTCTTACATGCACTTAAATGTAATGTATTTTAATTTATCTTAAGTGCATCACTACATGAAAATTGTACTTATTATTTGTGAGACCACGCGAACGTTTCTATTCACAGTAAGTAATGGCCGTACGCACCAACACAGCTTAAACTGAGTAAAAATTACTTCAACCTTCCCATTTCATTTATCCCAAAAACTAGCATTTGACATTCTCGTTTTCTCCTGTTCTATAACATATATCGTTGTTAAGTTAATAACACCGAATTTGTGATAAGCGTATGTTTTAATAAACTTCAACCAAAATCGTTTTACAGTGTTTCAAACCGGAACATATTTGTTCTAATTATTCTCATTGACAATTTAACTCATGTATAAAAGTCAGCGGCATTACAGTAAAATTTGAATTTCAATTTTAACGTGTAAGAGTGAATTTTACAAGTTGAGGATGTCAGCGACAGCTATTGAGTTTTTGCATAACTTTTGTAAGAGAAATATCAATCCTTTATATTTAGAATGTTAAGACGGTATTTGTTTCATAATTGTGAGAAAATCTTAGTCAGAGCGTTTGTAAACAATGTTGTCACATCAAAACTAACAAGGAGGTTAGAAGGATTTATCTTGAAATTATTTAAACGTTGAATGACATAATAAGTTGAATACGTATGACGAAGGTATTAGCTACAAAGCTGTTAAGGATTTTGACAAAAATTGAGTAATTTGTTTAGAAATATTGGGCAGATCATAAAGTCGAGGAATTTTGGAATGGAAGCTATAGCTTCCGTTCAATTTCGAGAGGTAGATTTTATCGTTTGGGTAACTTCGTGTTTAATTCTTGGAGTAGGATTACATGCTTAACGACTGTAAGTATCTAATGATACTTGTATTTCCAAGATGATTGATACCGTTATCGGCTGGAAGAATACTGACATCAAGGTTCTTCCGAAGATCATGTATAGCTGTCGTTAAACGTTAACTTTTATAGCTTTAGATGGTTGAAGTAGTGATGGTCTAAATCCAAACCGTGTTAGCAATGTGACAAGAATGCCCTCTAATTGAAGATTCTACATCACAAACAAACGATATTGTCTTTAGGAATACGGCTAAAGGCGATAAAAAAATTAGAACCTGATTGGTGCTTGAAATTGAACTTGTGGTTGGATAAATATTTTTGAAGTGGAAAGGGTTTGATAATTTGGACAGAAAAGATTCAACAAGGAAAGACAAACACAAAATGAGAGGGCACGAGTAAGAAAAAGCTAAGTCGACAGAACCCTCTAAGCTTATATCAAAATTTAGAAAATACGAAGGTTACATAATAAATGTTCTCCATGGAGAGATAATTAACACAGTGTATACATTGGGCCGATTCAGAAAGCGTTCTAATATCAAACTTACCCTCAACGAGTTAGTCACTCATTACTGACTTAAGCTCGACTAAAATCTTCTTCGCTCAGTTATAAGTGGGTTTTAGAATGCTCTCTGAATTCGACCCCTAGTTTTATGTGTCCCAGTTTAGAGATTCATTTACGCACTAATTTTCATTTTCTTCTAAAATCATTAATTTTTCCATTGTTGTAAACAATGTATTTATTTAAGCTATCATTAATTCGCTCTGTATTCTATTGTTCCCTGTCATGGGACCGTGATTAGAGACGACACTGTACGAAGAAGGTTGAAGGAACACAATTTAACATCTCATCCCCTTGCTACATGCCCTAAGTTGATGGTAGAGTATCGTAGGCGTCGTAGGCTCCGTTCTCTTTACGGATGAGTCGCATTTCACGAGGTATTCACCGGATCGTCGTCAAAGGGTTTTTTAGACGTGGGCGGAAATCGATATTCCCAATGTTGCTTTGCTCCTAGAGTAGCATTTGGTGGTAGAGGTTTGATGGAATGGGGAGGCATTTCGTTGGTATCATGACTGCTGATAGGTACATCAGAGAGTTTTTTAGACCATGGTACATTTTGCTTCAGAGAACATTTTCTCCTAATGCACAACAATGCCGACTGCCATACAGCCCAGACTTAAATCCCAAGCGTGTTAGACGGAATTATGGCGAGTTCCAATACCGTTCTTCAGCTGGAAAAGACACTACTGCAAGAATGAGATCTGATAAGTCAGGACGAATAACGAGTTTGTCTCGATTAATGAAAGTTGTCATTCAAGCGAGTAACGGGTGCCCCAATAGAAGTGATAGGTTTTCTAATAGGATATCTAGACAGCTGTTAAAGGTACAAACGTCATCCAGCTGTCAAAATATTCAGTAAGGTTTGACAATTCATCATGCATCGTTTCACGCTTCCCGATGCGGATTGTGGCATGGCGCCATCATCGGTCCTTATCGAAATGAGGAAGGAAACACCGTTACGACCAATGGGCCACGCTACCGAGCGATGTTGGAAAAATTTCATGGCCAGAGCTCGATAACATCGATATTACCGACATGTGGTTCCAACAGGATGGAGCCACGAGCCACAAGCGACGCAACGCTCGGCTGTTCGACAGAAGTTTGGCGACTGGATCATCACCAAACGAGCGTTCATCGATTGGCCACCGCGATCGTGTGATTTGACACCTTTCGATTATTTTCTTTGGGGGTACATCGTCATTGGTCTACTCCAACAAACCAGCCACTTTGATGCCCTCGAAAACAATATTCGAGTAGCCATCGACGCCATAACGCCGCAAATGCTCGAAAATGTCATCCGAAATTGACCGACCGCTTGAAGCACTGACAGCGAGCCCGAGGCGGACATTTGAATGATGTGCTATTCCATACATAATGTCATGGATGTAGCTTCAAAATAAAGCCAAAACCAATTTGATATCTCAAACTGTTGTTGTTTTATTTAAATTTTTTTCCCTATCGTTCTTATTGGGGCACCCGTTAGAAAATACTTGTTATTAAAGACTTTTTTTCCACGACATACTTAGAAAACGAACGTTTCTTCTTTACAAATAGTGAGGAAAATTGGTTTTTAGGCGGCTTGTCACAAAAGTGACACATATCAAAGTAGCAACCTGATATCGAAACTTCAAAATATCAAAGACCAGTGTGGAAATAATTCATATCATTCAAGGTGCATGATATGAATTCGACCAATGGATGAAGTCCTATTCCGATCGTCAATTTTCTAGTTTTATAGTTTATACACAAATTCGGATTATTAGGATTTAAATAAATGTGCACAATTATTATTTGAATGAAATCTTTAATAGAACTAGAAAGTTGCATTATTAAATGTGCAGTTATTGAAATGTATTACTTTTTTATTTGAATTTTCAAACATTTTTGCCAAATTTGATGATTTGACAATTGTTGAAGAAGTTGTCATGATGGATGATTCTGCTTCATTGTTCAAGTTATCAGTAATTGGATTAGTTTCTGACGAGGTTTCTGACGAAGTTTCTGACGAATTTTTAACGGCCGAAGTGATTGTTTTAGCAACTTTCATTTTGTGCCCAATAGACTCTGCTATGTAACCTTCCGCCACTGATGAAGAATCCTATCCACCGTGGCGTTTCAGATCTTCAATCGTAGCACCAGCATCCACAAAAATGGTGGAAGATGATCGCCTCATACAGTGGCTCGTGTAAGATGCGGGTTCCTCTAAACCAAGGTAGGTAGCAATCAATTTTGGGATGCTACCTATCTTGTTGATTCCAACGGGCTGTTTAGTGCATTTGGCTTACTGATAATTCAAAAAAGCAACGTTCAGACGTATTTGGTGGTCGAAGAGCAGCATATTTGCGATAGATATCGTAAAACTCGTCAACTATCGTGAAAACACGATCCTTTTTATTTTTGATGTCACCTAATTTTACAATTACGGCCGAACCGACATCAGTTAAATCGTCAATTTTAATTGGACCAATTCGTTCCTTCGCATGGCTCCACTAATTCCGAACACCAAAATTACCTAAAATTGAAACTTCAATTGATGAAGGGTTTTTGTTTATAGGGATGTACTTACTTTCTGTAACAAATATTTGCCGTCTGGGCGCTTCTTTTATGAATTTATTAACTTCTTCAGCAGTTAAAGTTCTCGATTTTTTTGGTTTGTATCCTTGCGACATTCTTTTCAGAAAGGTTTTCAATTTAGGATATTGACTAATATTAGTATTCTGGTAAACAATAAGCGTGCTTCTTATCATAGAAAATTGCGTCCATAATGTGCTTGGGGCAATTTTTTTCAACAGCTCTCCAAAATACGCAAGCAGGACGTTTTGCGAAAACGAAGAATTTACCCTGTTTTGCTTTCGCCACTCCATAAACTTGCTATAAGCTTCCTCATAGCGTTGCCGGGATTTAGGGGCAACAACTTGAGGCTGGTTTCATTTGCTGCTTCCAAAATACTAACTTCATCATTATCCATATTTCAGAGTTTACAGATCACTATCAATATTTTATCGTTTACAGTTTAGAGGAGATAACACACTTTTTAGAAATTCAGAAATTCACAGCGAGAATAAGAAACAATTTAAAATAATAAACAACATGACCATAGCAACAGTTTAAGGTATCCAGATTATAAAAAATTTGTCTCCGATGGAATTGGAAATTAATAATTAGTTTCAGTTATGTTGTTCAAACCGTCTAAAAATATTGTTCCTAACTCGTGCGAAAGTGCAAATAACTATTTCCTCACTAGCGAAGAAAATAATGTAGTGTTACAAAATGCCTCTTTAAAAAATTAAAAATGAGTCATTAGAACTATATGCACCTAGTACTTGTTAAACAATTTAATTTAGTATTCAATCAGGTGTGTTTAATTTAATATCTTATATTTCGAATCTTAAAATTACTACCCTATATTTATTGGTTAGAATTACGCGGCTGCGCTATGACAGATTGAGACCACACCTATACTACAGAATACTGTGACGGGACTATTGGAACCCACCTATTAAATATTACTTCTTTCATTAGGTTGTTTTTTTGGGGAATGTCGTGGAAAAATGTTGTGCCTAACACATGAGGCAAGCCTTTTTCCACTCTCACTCTAACTCGAGCTCGAGTGGGAAAAAGAATCGCTTTCCTCAATTGGATAAATAACTATTGTTAGAGTTTTCTAATTTTGTTTTTCTTGCCCAGTTTATAAAATCTCTTCAAGAATGCATATGATTTACATAATTTCCAAATCATTTGTTTACTAAATAATGTATTTATAACACATTAAAGTTATTTACTCATAAAAATTAGCAAAATATGGGGCTTTATTTACATAATTTAAAAGATCTCAAACACGACTGCATTTGAGGATATTGTTTTCCAAATACATTGTATCATGTCAATTTTGACATACTACTTAAATGTCATGCACTAAGGAACAACTTGCAACAAACGCTTCTGATTTACAAGGTATTTTACAATTTATTTGGGTACTAAGATATAACGAAAAATATCGTTCATTACTCGGCATAAGTCGTTAAACTAGAAAAATTGTGTTCTATTATACATGATCAATTAACAACACTTAGCAAAACATAAAATAGAAATTTGTAGAAACTTACCAAAACAAAGGTAAACCAATACTCATATTCAGCAATATGTCATCCCCACGACATAGTCAGTTGCTTATAGTTAAAATCCGATACAAAAAACTATAATCGAAGTCATTATAACAAGAATAAATTATTAAAAAAATTTGTTCTCCTAATGCATAAGAAATGAAACCGTATAGCAAGAAAACCTAAATTTATTTTATTTAAACTCATTTTAATCAAAGCTACATTCGAAATACTTCATTCTAAACACTTACGCAGAGATCAAGTACGAAGAAAACAGTATTATAAGGCTTTTACCCCGAAGCTTTCACCCCTTTTAAAATGTTAATGTGTCTATTTGGAAGTTTCTTTTGATAAATAATCTAAAGGACTGTAACACCAAGAAGTTGAATAAGAAATCGTGTACTTTGAAGTTGATATTGCTACAAGCACTCAACTTTGCAGTTAATTCATTATCTTTTAATCTAAAAAAAAAAAAAATTGAAAACTTTCCAGATTCTGACATCAACTGTCATACTAACACCGGCGTCTTTGCTGCTATGAGAGTTCCTGCGATATGAAACTAAAATTGTTAAAGTTTATGATTCAACAAGGTGATATAAAATGTTAAGTTTGCGCTGAAGAGTGCGTTATAATGTAGAAATATTCCGTAATAAATTGTGTGTTAATAACCAGAAAACACGATACACATAATTTCTAAATGTGAAAATTTATTACGGTATCTGTATTAATGTTAATTTGGTTTTTATTTTAAATTAATTTTTTACATTCCTTAATAAATACTTATCATTTACTAAAATCGAGATACATTATTAAATTAAAATTTAGTTTAATAATAGATAAATAATTTTAAAGTTATTAAATTAAATTAAACTACACAATTACTCAAACGGAACTGAACTACACAGTTACAAAGCAATTATGAGTTACTCGTCTATTAACATCTACAAACTTCATCCATTCATCATATAAAATATGCGTTTGCCGCTATCAATACTATTCCAATCAATAAGATTTTAGTGTTTGGTACTAAACAAAAAAATAATATTTCAGAAAAGGTGTTCCTATTTACAATAGGTGTAATACTATATTACATTCAAAATCTAAAATAAATATTGAAAATGTTTTAATATGTCAAAAATTTTGCAAGTAAAAGTTACATTTTACCAAAATTACATTTTCTTATAAAAAATTAAAAAAAATATCCCCATGTATACTTTTATGAAAAACGGTAAACAATTTCTTGTACTAAATTATTGACACTAATATGTTTCCTATAGTATGTCCTTTTTCCGATATGTAAAACAAAATTCTGTCGGAGAACAATATGTCTACTTCCTTCGTAAACCGCAATTTAACAAGTACTTGTATTTCAAGTCTTTAGTTAAAGTTGGAATAAAGTAAAACGTTAAGTGTGTGTGGTGTTTGTGTAATCCATTCTAGAACTGAATATTATGAATTTTACAAAAAGAAAAGGACAAAAACTCGATAAGGTTTTGTAACTGAGAACATTACGATGCACGTTGAACTTAATTTTGTCTGTTTACAGAAATTTTGTTACAGGAAGAAATTTATTCTACATTTGTACTACTCAGTCGTTTCACATAAAAACAATTGAAAATACAGAAGTATATGTTGATTTTAATTTAAATACCTATATGATCAGTTCTTTAATTGTATTAAATAATTAATCTCTTATACTTCAAGTCTGGTAACAAAGATTTATGACGTAAAAACCTTGCAAAAATTTATATTTACTAAAGCTCACTCTCTTTTTGTAACAACAAACGATTAAATAATGAAAATACTAAATATGGATTGAAACAAAATTATGTTTGTAACACATTTATTACTAAGAATATCAATATTAATCTGACACTTTTCAAAATCGTTTTACCTGATTTTAACGGAGTGGGCATTTTCTTTCTTTTTTTTTTTTCACAGATGAGTACAAAAAAGGCATACTTTACGCAGGAAAAGTACTGCTTCTTTTTTGTAATAAACGCCTAAAATTTAGCATGGAAAGTGTGTGCAATATGTAAATTTTAAATTCCTAAAGTTTATATAGCATGAAAAATATTTTTCGTCATTATCTGATATACTGATTCGACAATCAAACCGGCTAAAAAAACCTACTTTTTCAGGCTTGATCACACATAACTATGTGTACCAAGGCAAATATTTTTTTATCGAATTTCATAAACTTTTTGCATTTTATTAGGATTGTAGTGTTCAAAATGTGGATTTAATATTAATAACATGCAACAGGTAAAAATTATGTCACTGACGTTAATAACGTGCAAAGAACGTTAGTTTGCCAGAAGTTTATCCCAGAAAATAAGTACACCCTGTAACTTTGTTGCTGTTTTAGACTAATTTGGAAAAATAGAAGAATTATACTGAACATTACACATTTTCTAACACAATTCCACTCAAATTTTGGATCCTAAGAATACAATATGAAAATTTAGTGGTTAGCGCCGACCAAATATTTTTTTTTCAATACCAACCAGTATTTATATAAAACTCATTTTGCTGATGTTTGCATTGAGCTTCAGAGCGTTTACCAACGTGGCAATCTAAACAATCTTGCAAATTTTAAAAATAAATTTTCTGCATTTTTAAGGTGATAATTTTCTCATACTCATTCTCATAATTAATTTCTATAATTCTCAAGAGACTTTTGGCACATTACTTTGTTTTATTTAAAACAAGCTGTAAATTTCCTGTAAATATTAGGCACTATAATTAATAGCCATTCTAATAAATTTAAAAAATTAAATTTAGTAGGTAAATTTGCATAGTAGTTACATAATACTGCTCTCATAAAAGAGTATCATTCTGTAAAAGTCCGATAAATGAATATTGTAACTTAATGCGGCTTTGTCCACCCTCTCTTATCTCTGACTATATTTGCAAAGCCAAAATGTTAAGTGAAATTGAAATTGTTCTGAAAAATCAGGTATAATTTCGTTTCTCGTTACTTATAATCTTATTACAGTTTTCTTCGCCTTTTTGTAAGATACTTGATTCGCGGAATTGTCTAAACTAACTCTTATCTTGGTCGCAACTTGAGACAACTTTCAGTCGCGGCTACAAAGTCGCTTCACATATTTTTAAATGACTGCGGTTAGGCTAGATTACGCGTGCAAGTCGCAACAAGTTGTCTTGACGTTATGCATTTCCAAAATCAGTGCTACAATGTGTTTGATAACGAAAAGTTTATTTTGGCGGTAGAGCCAAAACAGCTTTATATGATCAACATACCGATTATGGAAATCGAGATTTAAAACGTAAATTATGGTTCGAAATAACCGCTTCAGTTTTACCAAATTTTAATGAATTTGTTGAAAAAATAATGAGGGTAGGTTACATACAATTTTGAATTTTCAAGTCAAAACAATATACCTGTATGTTCAATATTCAAATGGCTGATTGTAATGCGGTACGCTTTTAGGCCACATCTGGGTTATAAAAATGACCCACTTGTAAACGGAAGGGTAGAAAAGGGACATTCCCGTGTAGACCGTCAACAACTACACTTTAGTTAAAACTAAAATTAAGTTTTATTTGTCAAATACTTAATGTATTAAAGAAACCATAATAAAATTGTGTATCATCATCAAAAATCGTACCTATTTTCATATCGCTGTACACTATATTTATTTAACTACTCTGCAGAACAGCGTCTGCCACTTCAATCCACAATTTTCCGTTTAGGTCCCGATTTAAATATTGTTTTAATTTTATATTCCACCAAAGTGGATCCAATCGCATTTAATTTATGAAATTTTCCTATCGAACATCGTGACTGTTGAAACCCAAAATAAAACTAGTTTGTCGCAAAATTTTTCTCCTACTTTAGTATGAGCATATCTTCTTTTGATGAACATTGCTGCAACCTCGTCCTTTTTATTGCCAATTTCAAGTTCCAGTATGGTAGAACAGGATCGGTCATTTCAATCCACAACTTCACTTTAAAGTCCCGATTTAAATATTTTGTTAATTTTATATTCCACAAAGGTGGATTTCATCTATAAAATTTTCCGTATCGAACATCGCGACTATTTGAAACTCAAAATAAAAGTAGTTTGTCGCAGGATGCGTTTTAGTCGCACCGGACCAAAAACTATAACAGACAATTTCAACTTCTCCCGATCGTAATAAAATTATGATATAATATTCTTATCACATTGTATCAAGTTTTAGACCGGGAATTGAAAATGATACATCACGCAAATTAATGATACGCGCTTACAAACATTGAAAAGTTCACATTTTTTAAATAATACGATTTGAAAGTTATAAATTTGTGAGTTTCTTCTGAGAAATTCTTTGAAGATATAGCTGTTATATGGTTTTATGATAAAAATCCTATCTTAATTAAATTCATTAGTGCGATTACAAATATTAGGAATTTATCTTTTGTTGACCCAGGGTCCTATATGCAATTATATACATTTTTCTTCAAGCGTGCTAAAATATTAATTTTACTATACCGCATTGAATATATAGAACGACTACATTATTTTACGGCGTACAATAATATTATTATTTTACGCTCAATTAGTAACTTAGTTTGCCGGTAGAGGTATTAGCACTTTTAAGCAGAAACGCCATTTAAAATTTAAACTTTAAAAATGTCGCAAATTGAAGGAACTCCACCTAAAATAAAACAAATCGCCGATGCCTTAGTTGAAAATTTGATCCCCAACAAATCGCGCAAAATATATGATTTTGCTTACAATAAATTTTGAAATGGGCGCAAGAAAATAATATAATCAATTACACAGAAAATGTTATGTTAGCGTATTTTTCCCATTTGGCGGAAACTATGAAAAGTTCGTCATTATGGGCACAATATTCCATGCTAAAGTGCCAATTAAATATTAAACATGACATAAACTTAAAAAATTACGCAAAATTAATTTCCTTCTTGAAGCGCCAAGCTGATGGGTATCAACCAAAAAAGCAAAAGTTTTCTCAAAAGAACATTTTAATAACTTTTTACAAAATGCGCCAAACAATGAATATTTGGCCATGAAGGTAATTTCAAATATAACTTTTCAATCGCTAAAGTA
Source organism: Abscondita cerata (assembly GCA_030710515.1). Classification (NCBI taxonomy): domain Eukaryota; kingdom Metazoa; phylum Arthropoda; class Insecta; order Coleoptera; family Lampyridae; genus Abscondita; species Abscondita cerata. The sequence continues at coordinate 6,556 of JALBCR010001386.1, read as the reverse complement.
GATACTGTTTTCTTAGATCGTATTAATATTCGGAGTTAGTGGGGCATGTCGTTGCGACGAACTAGTCAATTTAAGAATACAGGATATCGAAGACCTGAACGTATAATACTAGTAAAAATTCCTAATACTAAAACGAATAAGTCACGGACATTTACCATAGTTGGAGATTTTTATTTAAATTTATGTAGACAATATATGACACTTCGACCTAATGACATCAACATAACAAGATTCTTTTAAAATACCAAAATGGTAGATGCCACCGTGTCGTTATGGGGATACATAAAATTTCAGGTATACCAAAACAAGTGGCAACTTTTTTAAAACTACCTAATCCAGAGGAATACACTGGTCATACACTGCGACGAACCTCAGCTACATTGTTAGTTGACAATGGTGGAGACATTACCACTCTAAAAGACACGGTGGATGGAAATCTAACAATGTAGCTGAGGGATACATCGAAGACTCCCTTTCAAACAAACGTGAAATTGCCAATAGAATATTAGGGTGCGATGAAGGTAACACATCTACCGTAACATCAGGTGATCTTAACAGGCCTAGTACTTCCACCGCAACATCGAGCATATCCCAGTCAAGTGAATATGAAATCCATCACGACTATAATGACGTCAATGTCAGTTCTAAAACAGCAAGTAGTGGATTAAATATTATTAACTCGACATTACAAAATTGTACCTTTAATATTACTATAAATAAGAAATAGGTATTTTTTCCACTATATAGTTACTACAAAAGAATGTTTGTTTTAAGTTTTCATCTGAAATAAGAGTTAATTATTATTATTGTTGTATTGTTAAATAATTATAGCTTTCTTTCTTACTCTACAAATTAATACAAAAATTTTTCTTTTACAAACTGTGTTAATACACACAACAAAAATAATGTTGTTTGACAGTCATGTTTGACAGTTGTAAAGTTGAGTTAACGCTGTTGCCTATTTATTCTAAAACCACCTCAATTACTTCAAGAATTTGGTTTTTTACGCTTGAAGAAAAATAGTATATGCTACACGGAGTCGAACGCCTTTTGTGTTTCGCAAAGTATTTTGCGGCCTCAGCTGCGCTTCGGCCGCAATACCTTCGCTCAACACAAAAAGAATGCGTTCTACTCCTAGTAGCATAATATACTATTATCTTATCAATTAGATAATAACTCATTAAGGAGGACAGCATAGGACAAAATGTAGTCATTATGCTATTGTTCGTCAATGAGTCTTCAATATAATGAAAACTTATTTGCCCGCCCCTACCTCCCCATGTAGGAGCTAGAGCCTATAAATGTTGCGAATCGTGGATATTGATAAGTGTCACATAGAAATTATGTCGTAAAACGCCGCTTGAAGTTATAGTAATGGTTATAGCGACTCAGCTGTCGGCTCTACTGCCGTGTCGGCGCATTCGCAGGTAATTTCAAACGACGCAAAACACACACGCCGATACTACCGCCGGCACCGGGCGCAATGAAAGCCGCCTCGACACGCCATCTATTGAAAGAAACGCGCGCGGTTTGATTACTGACGCAGCGCATAAACCGCTGTGTGTGTCATCGCCCTAAAAGTAATTTTATGCTTTAGGCATGCCAAGGGACTTGTCATTTACATTCTTGATTGTCTTGTGAATTGTTAGTGTGTTTTTATCAGTGTTTTCAGTTGTAAACTTTGTTAGTTTCTTGTGTTTTTAAGTTTTTTTCCCGAATTGCCGTATTGTGCCATGGCAAAACTGCCAATTACACGTATGGTCCTGCATAAAAAGATTATAAAATTTTATGAAGAATCCACTGAAATGCGAAAGAATCGACTTCTTGATGTCCTAAAAGAGCATTTTCAAACAAATAATGATGAAACAACAAAAACTCTTGTGAATTTTACCAGAGGAAAGTTTTTTCTCCTTATTATAGAAATTGGAAATATGCGCAGAGAACAAACAGTTGTTTTTTGACCAAATTTGGGGCCTGGTTGCAAGAAAGCCATCAAAAAATTTGAGGATGCTTCGGTGGTACCGAAAATTTCACAAATGAACAATATTGTGTCTTTTTGACAACTGCCAGTTTGAACTCTGTTTTACATTCTTATATTCGTTGTTTTGAATGTTTACTACATATTTCATATCGACTTGAGCTGCAATGTGAAAAGTGAGCAAAACTCACAGCAAGACTTTCGAGATCCGGAAGAGAAAGATTCAAACAGATTTTAGAGAAAAAATGGGTCTTCTTGTAGACATTCCAAAACCTGGATCCGAGAATACAAACGATGCAAATACTGCTAGACGTTTCTTATCAAATCCATATCAGCTGAAATACTGGAATTGACGAAGAATTGATTAAACGCTTTAGTATAATTTTGCGTACAATCAACAGTAATTATGAAATCAATATGGATAATTTTGGGTTGTACTGTTTAAAACTGCCAAAAAATACGTTTCATTATAAAACTGGTACTACATGCCACCCTCCGTTTACAAACTATTGATCCATGGTCCAATTATTGTAAAAGAAGCAATTCTTCCTATTGGTGAACTATTTGAAGAAAAAATAAAGACATTAGGCGATATCGTCAACACCACACCAGAAAATAAGTAGGGAAAAAGTAAAGGAAGATCTGTTTCACAGAATCATTCTTCGTTCTGACCTATTGTTAAGTTCATTTAGTGTTACGCAAAGACCACAAAAAGTTAAACGACGAAATACTGCAATTAGTGATTATTAACAGAGGTGAACAAGAAACTTTGTCCCATGAAGAAGAAATACACTTTGTGTGTGAAGAAGAATTTTCAGAAGAAGATGAATCATTCTAAAGAGTATTTCAATGTTTATAATTATGCTATTACTAAGGGTTTCATTACAATTTTAAATATAAAAAAATTATTTATTTAAGTAAAAGAAAGTATGTTTATACTTTATTTCCTTTTCCTAAACGGTACACTAATTTTCAACCGCTGCTCCAAAACGTGTTTCTTCAATTGTTGCGCTACGTGTCTCGAAGTTGCTGTTTGGTCAACTATTTAGGGAGCTAGAGCTTTTGATCGCGTATATCAGATCCTAAACCACTGACTGTGCGTCGCGCCAACTAAGTCACAACTTTTAGTCAAGTTTTAGTCGCATCGGACCAAAAACGCAGGCAGTTGTGTTAAAAATGGAGAGACGTTAGATTCAGAGACATCATAGTCGGTTGTATTTCGAACAAGGTAGGTGTTGGACCGACTCAATCGCAACGACAAAAACGCAAGTATAGCCGAAGTCTAAATTAGAGAAAACATCTATTCTTAATAAAATCCATAGTATCAATTTTAGTTACCACCTATGTAAAACAATTTGCTGAATCAATGACATGTCAAAAAATACACAACGTTCAATTTAAAACTAAAAATTGCAGTTTCGGTTAAATCTAATATTAGTCCTTCAAATTTTAAATTTATCGAAAACAATAAAGTTACACCCGGTAAGAAATCGTAGAACTTATTTAGTTACCAAATTTATCGGTCAATGAAAAACAATATAGTATTTACTTTAATGCTCATATTTTCAATCGCCTTAAAATTGTAACTACATTTCGAGTTGAAATGTATTCTTGGTATGAGTACTTTCATAGGCAAAGGGTAATTTCTTGCTCGTAATATCACGAGCTTTGCGAGTGGTGCGCAATATCCATTCAGATGTTAAACGCCACTTAGAGCTCTCATAACATAATATACTCTTAATTCTAATATGCCAAAAGTTTTCAAATACGTCTATTACATTTATGTAACTTTCTAAAGTGAAGATATTTGCAACGTTAATTAAGATCACCAATAACTGTAATTTAATATGTGGATTCTTACGATTATCATTAATTAATTTCATCAACTTATTCTTAAAAGTGGCAATTTGTTGTTAGATCATAGGTAAGTAAGATAATGTTAACAGATAATTTGTAGTAGTTAGTGACCACTCTTATATCGTATATCATTAAATAAACACAGTCAGATTGTCATTCCAGAGTATGAAAACTAGCGAAAACAAATCATTTCACATGTTTGTTATAATATCAACCGTTCACGGTGCATTTATTTATTCCATTATCTCTCTTAATAGGTAAAATATTTGTGCTAGTTAGTTAATTAATATACTTTAGTGCTTCAAAATATCGTAAACCTAAATAAAATTAAAATGGACAAAAGGAAAATTGAAACCTTAAATAGGGCATATTATATCAGAGACGGAGTAATCAAAACAAACTTACTCAATTAAAATGTTACATAACATAGTTTAAATTACTATTAGAAACGCAAATTGCTAATCAATCATAATTGTTTTTTTTTAAATTCATACGAGAACTGTATTTATATGTGTTGAACAAGATAAATCAATAGTAACTAAAATTCAACAAAACTTATCTGGAAATATCATCTCTGTATTACGGGTGAATATCTGAAAAAACACATTTTTGAACTTTATTATCGTGTTGTGAACGTCAGAAAAGATAAAAACACATTCAAAAACCGGAAGGTACGGAAAATGAATTATCTATGGTTCATAAGACATCAAAACTTTCTACAAATGTGTTCCGCTAAATCCAACTCTATAATTACGGGTTAGAGAAAGTAGTGCGCATGATCACATTCCTTTAATCTAACATACAAACCTAAAAGTAATATTTATGTAACATGAAAAAATTTTAAAGTATGGCATTACAACTAAAATGGCATTGCAAACGAGCTTATAATTATGAGGTCAAAATTTTTTTAATCAAAAGTGAAATAACATATTTCATTATACACAAATTAAATAAATTCTAAAATCGATAAAATTTTGAGTCAGCTTTAGTTATTAAAATAGCGTAATAGAAAATGTAGATGTTAAACTAAGCTGACATACGATATTTTGTAATAATCGGTACACATAAACATCGGATAAATGTTTTATAAATCCGGAGAAGTTATTTAAGATTATAAAAAGGTAAACCGATGATCTCTTAAAATACTAAAATTTTATAACGCCTACCTTTTTTATTTAAATATTACAAGATAAGAAATAACGTCGGTAGATTTAGAACAGTAAGCTATTTACGAAAAATATATAAGTGCAAATTAGAATGAAGTGAATAATTTAACTACAATAAAGCAAAAGTTTCGTGAACTTGCATTTTGATGTAAAACAATCACGAACCATTTAACATATGATTTCTAGGATTCGATACAAATTTATATAGGCACTGAGACCTTCTGTCAAGAAATAATAAAATACAGAGAAGAAGAAATAGTAGATTATTTTACTAGAGTTAAACAATTATATTTTTTAACTCCAAGTGAAATATATTATTTTTCTTCAAGCGTTTATTGCTAGTTTTCATGTGTGTTATTTTCAAACTTTTCGAGATTCTCGAGTGTTATAGGACGTTTTATTCTCCGACGAATCAAGTTGGTACTTTACTGTTACATTCATAATATGACATAACGAGTGTACCAACCTCGAAATAGTTGTGAAAACAAAAGAACTGTTGTTTGTAAAACGCGTTTTTCCGTCGACCTCATTATAAAATTGAGTTTTACGTACAGGCAATCCATTGTAACTGTAGAAAAAGTTGCACGTTGCGCAGGTAAGGTGTTGGAGTAGGGACCCGGTTGTACACTCAAAGGTAAAATGATTTCGTAACTGTTGGTTATTCCAGCATGAAACACTGGCGGTATAAGATATCAGCGTAGGTACACTGTAGATATTTAAAATATTGCTTCACATTCATTTATTCAATTTAAATTTTTATATGATTATAATGACCGTCCTTTATAATGTGAAATATAACATTTTATCTTTTATCTTTCTAATTTTAATTTAATAACTACACTTCCGGGTCAAAATTCATATCATTGGAATGTAAAACTTTCTTTTTAAAATGACTAATTTAGAATACAAAAGCTTGGATGTACAAAACAAAATTTGCCTCCATTACGGTAGAAGATTGGAACAAGGTGTGCGCTAACGTCAAGAAACTGGAAGACGAATATTACGAAAACGAAGTTTTTATGGACTTTGTTACAGAATCGTTAATTATTAATGTTGGAATTGAAACTGATAGTGATGATTTCGGGTTCAGTTGCAGCTCAGATGACGATTCTAATACTGCGTCGTTGTTACCCTGAATTGCCGCAAATTTAATTGTGTTCATTAAATATTTCTATTTTTTATTCGTTCAAAATTAGTATAAACTTAATGATTTATAGTTTAGGTATTCAAATCCAAAATAAAAGATCGCTCTGTATTTATTTTATTTATTATTGTATTTATTTGTTTATTTGTATTTACCTAATTATTATTATTGTAAAAGCATAATTTGTTAATAAAATGCTTGAATTTTTTTGTATATTGTGTACCTACTAACCAGAAAAATAATAAATTATTGGTGTAATAATTAATATTTATCTTGCACAAATTTGTATTATATGCTAGTAATACCTACTTCTGCCCGGAGTGTACTATTGTCTGGTCACGCCTTGAAATTCTATAAACAGCTACATTTTTCCTGCGCGAGATTTCTTAAGTTACAATGGATTGCCTGTAC